>ML677394.1:5803591-5890551 GCA_007922305.1 Dermatemys mawii | reverse complement strand
AGCCCCCTGCTCCACCTCACGTCCCTCCTGCACCCCAACCCCCTGCCACATCCCTCCTGCACCCCAGCCCCCTGCTTCACCTTGCGCCCCTCCTCTGCCCCAATCCCTTGCCCTGAGTCCCTTCCTGCACACCGCAACCCCCTGCAATGCCCCGCACTCCCTCCTGCACCCCAACCTCCTGCTCCTGCCCTGCATACAATTTCCCCACCCAGATGTGGCCCTCAGGCCAAAATGTTTGCCCACCCCTGAGCTACAGCATTAAATATCTTTCTTGTATATAATATTCTCCAGAGTACATTTGCTATTAAACCAAGCTTCTCAAGAAAGAACCTCCCAAATGTAGTACATAGTTCTGAAGTTCATTTCAGTCCTAGAATGAAATTAACAAATCAGTGTAGTTTAGACATGTTGGTCCCAGGATATTAGAGAGACGAGGTGGATGAGGTAATATCTATTACTGGACCAATTCTCTCATTGACAGATGTTGGTCCAATAAAAGATATTACCTTGTTAATTTGTCTCATTAACAAATCAGGAAATTCAGAGAAGGGCAACATAAATTATTAAAAGGCAGCAATAATGAGGAAGCCCAATGAGTTTCATAAAGACACACAGTGAGGTACTGGCTTATCCCTAAGTGAATCCAGGATCTACCTGGCTCTAGCCTTTAGCCCAAGTGATCAGTCTGTCTGTTTATATTTAGTTTAAAGTAAACAGTCCAGATTTTCAAGAAGAGATCTTTCTTATCCCCAAAAATCCATATACAAAAGGCTAGAATTAAAATGACTGCTTACTTCTAACATTGCCATTTGTCTGTAATCAAATATACTCAAAGCAATTCCTTTATAGCTAGAATCATACCCTCTTGTGCTGCTTCATGTGGTGAGAAAATCCGGGCATCTCCACATGGAGAAGTGCTGATATAGAGATGAAATTGCACATTTTCTTTCAGTTTAAATCCACCTCGTTCAGACCTCATAAAGATGGATTTTTGTTGATCTTCTTTATTACTGGAATATAAACAAAGAAGAGAACTGTAGTCAAAACCTGAAGAGAAACAGATGCAGAAGATTAAGCCCAGTCTAACTTACTATACATTAAAATTATTAAAGTATGGCATCAAATGTGCCAACCAAGCGTTATTACAAACCATACAGAAAGAAAAGAAGTTAGAAACAAGAAATAAAGAGTACTTGACATTTATAAAGCACTATTAGTAAATGAAACAAACTATACATCTGCTAGTCCATTTGATGGCATTTTAATTTTATTTTCACTAATTAAAAGAATAGTTGAATAACTAAAATGTGTTTACACTTTAAAGAATGACATGATTAACTCATAACTCACTACTTCTGAACCATAATAAAAATATGAGAGTTCAGTATAGTTATAGATATGCTGCCTCAAATGAATGCTTTTTTGTTAAGCTCACACTTTATGACAGGCACCAGAGTTTTCAATTTAAAATTTCAGTAACTTCAGCTATTTTAAATGATATTTTTTTCAATGGGACTCCTTAGCTTTGTGTTATGATTCAAGTAATTAGCAGATAGACACATGATGTTTATAGCACAACCTCAGACTCCTTAAACTTACCTTACAAACAGCTCAAGTTGTGTGTAAAGAAATTTAAGCAGGCACCTGCGAGATATAATTTCAGCATGGCAATCATTTAATGCAAGACCACGGTCACTCATGTATTCGCCATTTATGCATTTTGTCCCTGTGGAAACACTTATAACCTGGGCATCCTTCACATCTGTACCTGGGAACAAATTTCAGGAAGAAAATGTAATCAAATGCACACAAATTCAATAAATGACTTTCTTTTTGGAATTCAAACATGTTCTTCAAAAATAAAGTATTTTTCTTCAAACATTTTCTTTACAAAAAAAGCTTCAGTCTGAAAGCGGAGGCTACATACCTGGAACTGGAGGTTCTTCGAGATGTGTGGTCCCTCTCTGTATTCCACTGAGGGCAAGGTGCACGTGCCATGTGCCCAGAGCCAGAGCTTTTCAAAGTAGTAATGTCCGTGGGTCCGTGCATGTGCTCTTACACTGCCTTGTGATTTCCACTAAGGTGGTAAAGGGCAGCAGGGCTGGCGTTAGGGGTGGGTGACTGCCCAGGTGCCGTGGTCAGGGAGCACCATGCACAGTGCAGAGGTGTGTGCTGGTGGGAAGGGCAGCACCTGGAACAGTGAGTGAGTGCAGGGAGTGCAGCACATGCGTGGAGTTTCAGGGCGCATGAGGGCATTGCCCCTCCAAACTCACAGAGGCAACGTGTGGGGGGAGGGCCCAGATTTCTTCCTACCTCTTGTCCATGGAGGAATGTGTGCGGGGGGATGAGTGGTGACACATGGAGTGCTTGGTGTTGCTGCCGCCCTCCCCCCGAATGTTCCTCTGGGCTGGGATGGGGGACGCAACGCCAGGTGCTCTGAGAGTCCAGGTCATTTTCCCAACCTGGGCTGCGTAGCATCAGGAGCTGCTCTCCCCTTACGCAGCCCATGTGGGGGAAGTGATCTGGACACAAGGAGCACCTAGACTTGGAGAGGGTGCAGGGGGCTAGGGGAGAAGGGGCACAGGTGGGGGTGCAGAGGACTAGGGGGGAGAAGGAGGCATGGGAGGGGCTAGGGGAGAAGGGGTTATTCGTTATTACTGTGTATTTTACAAATAATTTCAGACATTCATTTCAGATTAGATGCCTGAAAGAACACCCAGTTTTATCAGCAAAAACAACTGGAGTCCTTGTGGCATCTTTGAGACTAACAAATTTATTTCGGCATAAACTTTGGTGGGCAAAAACCCACTTCATCAGATGCATGGAGTGGAAAATACTGCCCATGTATCTATTTAAGGGACATCATCATAGGACCTAACCACATCAGCCACATCATTAGGGGCTCATTCACCTGCACATCTACCAATGTGATATATGCCATCATGTGCCAGCAATGCCTCTCTGCTATGTACATTGGACAAACTGGACAGTCTATACGTAAAAGAATAAATGGACACAAATCTGACATCAAGAATTGTAACATTCAAAAACCAGTAGGAGAACACTTCAGTCTCCCTGGCACTCAATAACAGACCTAAAAGTGGCCATTCTTCAACAAAAAAACTTAAAACACAGACGTCAATGAGAAATTGCAGAACTTGATTTAATTTGCAAATTTGACACCATCAAATTAGGCCTGAATAAAGACTGGGAGTGGCTGGGTCACTACAAAAAATAATTTCCCCTGTGTTGATACTCACGGCTTCTTGTCAACTGTTGGGAATGGGCCACATCCACTCTAATCGAACTGGCCTTGTTAGCGCTACAAAAAGTAATTTCCCCTCTGTTAATATTCATCCCTTCTTGTCAACTGTTGAGAATGGGCCACTTCCACCCTGATTGAATCGGCCTTATTAGCACTGGCCCTCCACTTAGTAAAGCAACTCTCATCTTTTCACGTGCTGTATTTTTATACCTGCCTACAGTATTTTCCACTCCATGCATCTGATGAAGTGGGTTATGGCCCACAAAAGTTTATGCCCAAATAAATGTATTAGTCTCTAAAGTGCCACAAGGACTCCTAGTTATTTTCGCTGACACAGACTGACATGATTACCCCTCTGAAACCTGCCAGTTTTATCAGTGACTACCATCTCTCAGCTTCTCTGCACTAGCACAAGATGAGTCCATCTCCTTCTCCGTCTGCCTAGATTCTCTCCTTCTATTACTCTCTTCTTGAGAGCGTGCAGAAACCTACCAGCAGGAGCCAAAGATCTGATGCTGAAACCATTACACTGGGGAGACCTTATTCATACACTTAATCCCATTTAACTCAGGAAGGTTCCAGGATCTGTCCCCACCTCCTGCTGCAGCTCAGCAGTTCTGAGTTTTGGAGCAGCACCATATTTGTGTTGATTTGTCTGCAAACATTTTAATATTTTGCTGATGTCATGAGGAATAAAGAACGATTCTACGCTCTGCTATACAGTCTTTGTATCCCGAAGTAAAATCACATATGGCAGACTCCTGTTGGCTATATACAGCACAGGTTGTGTGAGATAAAGCATATTTTCTTGCTGATTCTGAGACAGACGCTGTAGATGTGTAATGCTGTAAAAGCTAGAATGTTAGAGTTTGCACAGGAATTACCCTACAAATTAATCTTTAATAAAGATAATTTCTTCAGAATAAGCACTGGAATCATTTTTGTAATACTGATTAGCCTAATCAAATTATTTTTGTAAAGATTTTTTAATAGCAGATAATATATGTCCACTTCCCCAATGTATATCCTCTATGCCATGGTTTTTGCACTTGTTTATATATTTTTATTATTGCTTTTTGTTTTTAGCTAACATAGAAGTTGCTAGGTGGTTGCTATACAATTATAACAAGAGAACCCAGGCAAACCAAGCGCTGTATGTTCTGTATTCTGTTTGACTGGTTATTGTCGATGTGGTTTTTTAACCCTTTATCTCTTGAGAGTCCAATTCCACAGCTACAGACGGTGGAAATTCCTGTAGTGGGTGATGGAGTGCTCAGCCTGTTTTACTGGGATTTAGATTACTTACCTCCCACTTTTTTAAAAATTACAAATACAAAAACAAAACAGGTACAAATATTTGTTTCTTTTAAAATATTAACTCTGCAATTACAGACCAGCAAGAAGGAAAGCTGATTTATAAATTATTCTTTCCCATGGCATTGTATTAAACCAGCTGGACAGAGAAACTATAAGAGACGAGCTCTAGGAAGTAACGTCTTTTGTATGTACTGAAAGATTTGTTGTTCTGTATAGTGTTTTGAAGTTGAACCCCCCCCCCCATTACCACATTTAGATCTTTGTAGGTAAAAAGACAGGGGCCCTACGTACATCAAAGGAGTGGAGCTGCTGTTCCTCATTTGAGGGGTGCGGTTTGAGAAAGAAAGCTGGCAGGTGTGTGGGTTGATTGTGCTGGAAGCAGGAAACCACCTTTGGCTGAAATTTAGGATGCAGGTGTATTCATTGAGATCTTGTCCTTATGGAATGTGTGCGTGCTGGGGGAGGTTCATCATAGCTACTAGTTCACCAACCCTCCTGGCAGGGGTAATGGTGACCAGAAAGGCTACTTTCATAGAAAGAAGAGAAAGGGGGCAGAAGGCCAAACGTTCAAACAAGGAGTGCATTAATGACAGGAGGACTAAGTTGAAGTTCCATTGGGGGGTGATAGACTAGATAGGCAGGTATTTGTGTACAAGGCCCTTCCAGAATCTGGTAGTTGAGAGGTGGGTGAAAACCAAGTGTCCCTTCATGGGAGCATGGAAGGCACTAATGGCCGCTATGTGTACTTTGATGGAGTTGAGAGTATTGAGGTCTTTAGAGAAAGAAAATAGTCTAAGATCATGGGGATGTCCATGGCCTCGGGGGCAAGACCTCTACGTAGGGCCCAGGCAGTGAAACAGGTCCATTTGGCCTAGTAGGAACACTTTGTGGACTCCTTTCTGATATTAGAGAGGATGTTTGGGACTGCCTGTGAACATTCCTGCATTAGCAGAGGCATCTATCCAAATACCACACTGTGGTGAAGCGCCCTCGGTGTGCCATTGTGTTGCGTGAGTAGCTGCAGGAATGTTGGGAGCAGCAGTGATGGCCGTTTTGACATGTGGAGAAGAAGAGGAAACCAGAACCGGGGAGGTCAATACAGAGTAATCAGGATGACTATCCCTCTCTCCCGTCTGAGTCTGAGCAGAACATGTGGCAATAGAGGACACTATTTTAAACCATAGCTGATCCGGTCTGACCAGTCGATGATCAGGGCGTCTCATTGCAAGTGGATATTGAGTCCTCCCCTCAAACAGGACTGCATGCACTTGGTGTTGGCGAGATGCAAAGAGGTTCCTGATCAAGGATTCCCAGTGGCTGAAAATGTCTGCAACTACTGCATCTTGCAATTCCCGTTCGTGGTGGGTTACAAAGTTTCTGCTGAGAGCACTGGCTAGCACATTCTGAGCTCCCAGTAGGCAGGCTGCCGACAGGAGGATATGATGTGAAATGCACCATTTCCAGAAGCGTACCGCTTCCACACATAGTGCTCGGGAGCGTGTGCCCTCTTGCTTGTACGTAGTAAATCATTGTGGTGTGGTCTGACATAATGAGGAGATGATGAAAACGGATAGTTGTTAAGAACATGTGGCCTGCTTTGTGTGCCGCTCAAAGTTCCAGGATGTTGATATGCATTCTGGCTTCCCAAGTGGTCCAAGTGCCTCGCATCCTGTGGTCTCCTTGTGGGCACCCCAGCCTTTGTGATTTCCCTTGTGGGCACACCATCCATTATAATGGTAAGACTTGGAGCATGGAAGGAAGGGCATATTGGAGCAAATGTAGAGTGGGTTTGTCCACCATCGGAGGGAAGAGAGAACTTCTGTTGAGAATGGTGTCCATGGTCTGGTGCATGGGAGAGTAGACTCCCTGCAGCAAGAGTTGGAGACAGAGAAATCTCAGGCAAGTGAAGGGCATGACGAATGTCCATTGACCGAGGAGGGAAAGGCAAATTCTGGCTGATATCAAGAGGCTGGAAGTCACTAAGGTGATCAGGTTCAGTAAGCTCTGGAATCTATCTTTTGGGAGACAAGTGTGTGTGGAGGTCACACTGATGCATGCTTCTATGAATTCTAGGGATTGTGTGGGGCATAAAGTTGATTTTTCTGCGTTGATGCTTACTCCTAGGGAGGAGAGGAACAGAAGATGGGATGCCAATTCTCGAACTTCTGCTCTGGACCGTGCCACCAGCAGTCAATCATATAGATAAGAGAAGAGAAGGACTCCTTGTCACCAGTGGTGAGCCACTACAACAGAGAAAACTACTGTGAAATCTCGTGAAGCAGTGGTAAGTCCAAATGGGAGACCTCAATATTGGAAGTCCTGAGGAACCAGCCATGAACCTCGGGAATCTTCTGTGGGTACCACATATGTCATTATGGATTTAGGCATCCTGCCTAGCTAGTGAGGGGATGACTGCCGCATGTGTGACCATGCAGAACTTTACATTTCAAATGAATCGGCTGAGGTGAGGATTGGTCTCCATCATCCCTTCTTCTTGGGTAGGAGGAAGTAGTTGGAGCAGAATCCTGTGCCCTAAAGTTCTGCAGGGACTGCTCCTCTTTGCAGGAGGGAATCCATCTCTATGGCAAGAATACTGTCCATAGAATGATAGATTAAGGCTGGAAGAGACCTCAGGAGCCAGGGATTTGTCAGGCCAGGCCTTAAAAACCTCTAAGGATAGAGATTCCACCACCTCCCTAGGTAACCCATTCTAGTGCTTCATCATCCTCCTAGTGAAATAGCGTTTCCTAATAGTCAACCTAGACCTCCCCCACTGCAACTTGAGACTATTGCTTCTTGTTCTGTCATCTGCTATCACTGAGAACAGCCTAGCTCACTCCATTTTGGAACCCCGCTTCAGGTAGTTGAAGATTGCTATCAAATCCCCCCTCATTCTTCTCTTCTGCAGACTAAATAAGCTCAGTCCCCTCAGCGTCTCCTTGTTAGGCATGTGCCCCAGCCAC
The DNA here is from genome assembly GCA_007922305.1 of Dermatemys mawii. Taxonomy (NCBI): domain Eukaryota; kingdom Metazoa; phylum Chordata; order Testudines; family Dermatemydidae; genus Dermatemys; species Dermatemys mawii. The sequence goes on along the minus strand of ML677394.1, from coordinate 5,883,006 downwards.
GTAATCATTTTCGTTGCCCTTCATTGGACTCTCTCCAATTTGTCCACATCCTTTCTGTAGTGAAGGACCCAAAATTGGATGCAGTACTTCAGATGTGGCCTCACCAGTGCCAGATAGAGGGGAATAATCACTTCCCTTGATCTGCTGGCAATGCTCCTTCTAATGCAACCCACTATGCCATTATCCTTCTTGGCAACAAGGGCACACTGTTGACTCATATCCAGCTTCTCATCAACTGTAATCCCCAGGTCCTTTTCTGCAGAACTGCTGCTTAGCCAGTTGGTCCCTAGCCTGTAGCAGTGCATGGGATTCTTCTGTCCTAAGTGCAGGACTCTGCACTTGTCTTTATTGAACCTCATCAGATTTCTTTTGGCCCAATCCTCCAATTTGTCTACATCACCCTGAACCCTATCCTTACGCTACAGCATATCTACCTCTCCCCCAGCTTAACATCATCTGCAAACTTGCTGAGGGTGCAATCCATCCCATTAGCCAGATCATTAACGAAGATGTTGAACAAAACCAGCCCCAGGACAGACTCCTGGAGCACTCCGCTTGATATCAGATGCCAACTAGAAATCGAGCCATTGATCACTATCTGTTCAGTCCAACGATCTAGACAGGTCTCTATCTACGTTATAGTCCATTCATCCAATCCATACTTTTTTAAGTTGCTGGCAAGAATACTGTTGGAGATTGTATCATTAGATGCTACACTTTCCTCAGCTGGTACTGAACTAATGTTCCAGCACAATAATAGAATGCATGATGTTCTTGGAAATGCAGTTTTTTGGATGAGATATAAAGACAAGGTTCTGGTAACTTACACTGACCGAAAATCCCATGGCATTTACTGCAGGAATAAGGTCATATTCCTAGTGTCTTGGGCAAATTCACACCTTGGGTAATTACCAGAGATTTTTAAAGCCTTTTGGCATAGCTTTGCATGGATATACTGAACTTGAAGAGGTGGAATTTGTTTACACAAGTTCATAGGGGTCAGCTCTTTCAGATTTGCTTTAGGTTTAAACCACATTTGAAATTTCACACTCAGAAAACTCACTTAACTTATCTGGAGATGGTGAAACAGCTCAGTGAAAAAGAGAGGCATCTGCAGGAATAAGAAGAGGTTACTCACTTTGTGCAGAAACTGGAGTTCTTTAAGATGTGTGTCCCTCTGGGTGCTCCACTTCCAGCGTGCATGCATCTCCAATTGGAGATTTTGGATAGCAGTGCCAATTCAAGCCTGTGCATATGGTTTACACACCCTCTTGCCTTGTACCAAAGAGATACAGGGCTGCATCGGCTAACCACCCTCAGTTCTGTTTCTACTGCAAAGTCCTGCAGAGGAAACGCTGATTCAGAGGGGAAGAATGGAAGCAGTGGAACATCTAGGGACACACATCTCGAAGAACTCCAGTTACTGCACAAGACAAATATCCTCTCCTCCTTTGGAGAAACGTCCCTGTGGGTGCTCCAGTTCAGGTGATTCCCAAACGCTATCCCCACAGGGAAGAGAGAGCATTGTAGCAGGGTCTAATACTGAGAACACAACTGCATTGCCAGTCAACGCATCTGATCTAGAGGAATACCACCAAAGCATAGTATGCTGAGACAATACATATTGAATCCAGGTTGCAGCTCTGCAAATTTAGCAACTAGAACATCTTCCAGTTTTGCCACAGAAGTAGATTGCAACTTTGTAGAACGGGCTTACAATCTAAGAGGCTGAATATTGGCAGGCTCATAACATGAGATAATAAGCCAAGAGATCCACCTCAAATCTTTGAGTGGCGATTGTGGATCCTTTGGATCTCTCTGCAACTGAAACAAACGATCTAGGAGACTTTCTGAATGGTTTGGCTCTGTTCAGATAAAAGGCAAACGCCTTTCTGAAATCCAAGGTATGAAAGGCAGCCTCCTGCCTAGCCTGATGCAGTTTAGGGGGAAAAAAGTAAAAGTGAATGGTCTGATGAATATGAAATTCAGAAGATGCTTTAGACAGAAACTTAGAATGCGGCCACAATGAGACTTCTTGTAATAAATTGTAAAGCGATGGGGGATCTGTCATTAAAGCCCCCAGTTCCTTGAACATCTGGGCAGAAGCGATGGTCACCAAGAAAGCTTTTTTCATGGATAGGTGAAGCCGCAAACACATAACTAATGGTTCAAAAGGGTGTTTCGTAAGAGAATTAATAAGAAAGTTCAAGTCCCATATCAGGGTAGGTTCCTTAATCTATGGAAAAAGATTAATCAGTGCTGTGAGGAATCTTAATGTTGTGGGGTGAGCAAAAATCAAAAAACCTTTCACAGAAATATCAATGTTATTTCAGCTACCAAGACATCATAGTAAGACCTGACCTTTTAAATTCCAACAGGTAGCCCAGGATGGTGGAAAGACAAGAGTGAACAGGAAAAACTCGTTGATGAGTACACAGTGGGGAAATATCTTCCATTTCTGACAATAAGTATATTCTGCAGACATTTTTCTACTGTTTAACAATACCGACTGTACCTCTGTTGAACAGGAAGTCTCTATTCCTAAGAGCCATCTAGGAGCCATGCCTGCAACCACAGAATTTCCAGTTTTGGATAAAGTGTCTGACCAGCATACTGAGACAACAGGCAGCAACTAGCTGGAGTTCTCAGCAGTGGATGAGAAGTCAAATCAGGTAAGGATACCACACTTGTCTTGGTCAAGTTGGTACAAATAACATGATGTTAGCCTTTTCCTTTTTGATCTTGCTCACTACTTTCAAAATCAGTGGTGTGGGTGGGTATGCATAAAGGCAGCCCTTCATCCTTGACATAAGGAAGTCATCTCCTAGTGGCAGCTTGTATCTTTGTGACCCAACACACCCTGGTTACAACTTCAGTGTTTCTAGGCTGCTTCAATTGAGTCCCACTCTCATGAAGAATTTTTTGCACTTTGTGTTGATGGTGGCAGCAAAGAGATCACATCTGGAAGCCCCACCTGGTTAGAAATATGCTGTTGAGGACTCGTGAGTCCAGGAGAAGTGCCTGCTGAGATTGTTGGCCATGGTGTTCTGTACATCTGGGAGGAAAGAAGCACAAATTCTAGAGTTTTATTCCTTCAGCAAAAAGCAAGGGAGAGCATGCCCTGCCCTGGTGATTGATGTACAACATGTAGGCCGTTTTGTCTGTCACGACTTTGATAAATTTGACTCTCATCAGTAGAAGGAAATGAGTGCAAGCATTTCTGACTGTTCTCAATTCTAGAAGGTTGATGTGAAAAGGACGCTCTCGTGAAGAACATTTGCCCTGAATGGTGTGCCACCCTAGATATGCTCCCCATCCCAAAAGGGACACATCTAATATTATAATGATGGTAGTAGGAGTTTGAGTGAAAGGGACTCTTGCACAGACTACCAGTTGATTGAGTCCAAAACACAATGGGGAACAGACATTTGTTTGTCTTGACGGCTTGTTTGGCATATAAACTGCCTTGACCCATCCCTAGAAGCACTGAAGATGTATCCAGGAGTGCTGGGTTATGAAGGTACAAGCTGCCATATGTTCTAAGAGTTGGAGACAATTTCTTGCCGAGCTTCAAGGACTTACCTGAACCTTTGAAATAAGATATTTTAGGATTGTGAACCTGTCCATAGCAAAATGAAGAAATCTATTGTGAGGGGGTGAATTGTGACATGAAAATACATGTCAAGGGTCACAAACCAATCCTTGGAATCTAAAGAAAGAATTATAGCTGCAAGGATCACCATCCTGAATGTTTGTGGTTTCACTTAGTTGTTTAGATGTTTTAGACTAGAGCTAATATTGGTCTCTGTCCTCCATTCATTTTGGGACCCAGTAAGTACTTGTAATAGAAACCCTTTCTCCTATGCTAGACTGGAGCTTGTTCTGTGGACCCTTAACACAGAAGAGAGGCAACTTTCTATCTCAGCAATTGATCATGAGATTGATCCCTGAAAAGGGATGGGAAAGGAAGGTAGGAGGGAGGGATTGAGATTAAATGGATGGAATAATCAGGCACTTTGACCTCCAACACGCATTTGTTGGATATTATTCTGTCCCGTGTAGGTTGGAAATGGGAAACACAGTATCCAAAAGGGGTGGGTGGGAAAGGAGGATGAGACTGTAGGCTCCAGTAGAGTAGGTGATTAAGAGTTTTAATCAAACCTTTCAAGTGTGAAGAAACTCATCAGAAGACTCGGAGAACAGTCTGACACCGTCAAAAGGAAGGTCTCTACAGTACTCTGTAATTCCATAGAGATGTTAGCCAACTGGAGCCAAGATGCTTGTCGCATCACAGTTGTGGTGGAAATGAATCAGGCTGCAGTATCAGCTGCATCTAAGGAGGCCTGCAATGATGTTCTTGTTGAGAGCTAACCTTCATTTATGATGGTTTTAAATTGCTCATGATGCTCCTCTGGTAAATGCTCAATAAAGCTGTTGAATTTATTGTAATTAATGAAGTCATAATTTGACATCCACTCTTTGTGGCTAGCAATTCTGAATTGTAATGTTGCTGAGGACTAACTCTTGTGACCGAAGCAATAAAATCACTTCTGGTCCTTGTTGTAAGACTTTGCATGGTATTGTCTACCATGCTCTTTAGCCAAAGAATTTGGTGACAAGTGTAAAAAAGCCCCTCAGAGTCCCTTGCCTGAACATAATATTTTTTGTCATCACATTTACAAGTATAGGGCGCTCTAGTTTGAGTCTTCCAGATGGTCTTAGCAGGCTCTAATAAAGCCTCATTCAAAGGAGGGGCCACAGGTATGTAAGATGTCCAGGAGCTTATGAATGTCTTGGACCTCCTCTGCACGAATTTGAAGCACATCTGCAATGTCCTTCATCAGCTCCTGAAACTGTCTAAAATCATTTGCTATAGAAAATGGTGGAGGCATTACAGCCTCGTTTGGCAATGATGAAGAAATACTTGTGTGAAGTGTTACCTCCTTGTCAGTCGTTGTCTCCTGTTCCTCAAAGTTCTGCTCTAATGGCTCAGGTTGATGAGGTGACAGCGAAGAAGCAGGAGAATGCTTCTGACTATGCTCACTCTGAGAGGGACTTGGGACATTTAAGAACTATTGGTGGTATAGAGTCCCGGGATCCCAGTAAGGTCACTGGGAGAGCTCCAGAGCAGAAGAGAAGGCACCCATCATTGGTCACGCCACCTAAATTGGGATCAAGGTTGTCTGTCCCCAACAGTCTCTAAGTAGCAGAGTAGTGACTTGTAGAGTAAAGAGGAGATCCCTGAATTGAAACCTGAGTCAGAAAAATCATCCTCAACATAGTTCAGAGAAGATAACTTTCACCATACATGGCTGATGCCCATGAAATAGGAGGTCTTGATAATAAATGTGAAGTCTGTAACAGATGATCATGGTACAGATAACTTTACAGTACCAGTAAGTAACGGAGACTCCAACATAAAAAGACTCCTTAACTATCTAACTCCTGCGGTAGTGATATGTGAATGGGAGTTGAGAAGGATCCTGTGGAGATTGACAATGGTACCAATGTACCACTGAGTATGTTCAAACTCAGGCAGTATCAACAGACCAGTCAGGGACAGTATATATATAGCAAAAATATAGTAGAGTCTGATGGTGCAGACTTCTTTAAAGTTGAATGTCTAGTAGAATGGACATGACCACCTGATCCTGAATAAGTTTTCAGCACCAAATCCAGCTTATTGGTAGAGTGGCTTTTAGAGGAAGCCTTAGATGATTTCACTGTATTGGGATCATTCAAATTCTCAGGAGTACAGCTTTCAGGACCTCAGGTCTCCAGAACAGTTTTTTCAATTGGTGAACAAAACTTCTTAGGAGACCTAACATTCCTGCTTCTCTTGTCAGAACACATAGTCTTACTGCACAAGCCTCTTGGTACCACAGATGCAGAAGCAGGTGCTGTATCCATCGAGGATCTTGGTGACCAGGATCCAGAGGTAGAGGGGCACTAAATGTGCTCAGAGATTGGTGTACAAGGGGATTCTCAGAGCCTGGGTTGGCGGACATTCTTGCTCCATCATTAACAATTTAAATTGTATTTCTCTATTTTTACAAGATCTGCTTTTAAAGGAGAAGCAGATCTTACATTTGACTCATATCTGGATGTCTCCCAAACAACAGAGGTGCTGAGAGTGTCAGTTACTGACTAGGATAGCTTCCCAGCAGGAAAGACAATGCTCAAAGCCCGGGGATCCTGGCATACCTCATTTTCCAGAATAAAATGAGCAGGGAAAGAACAAATGAGGAAAAACCAACTACAGACTCCCTGAACTAAATACTACAACTAAACTAAATAAGAAACAGAAAAAACTATGTTTAACTAACTACACGTAAGTGAAGCAGGCATGCTTGATGTTCCACCTCAGGCTGAAGGTGATCAAGAAGGAACTGAGTGCAGTTTGCCTTTGCAGCTCTCTATATCCTCAGTACAGACCGTGAGGATGTGCATAGAGCATGCGTGGGCAGAAGGGGCACTGCTACTGAAAATCTTTGATAGAAGATGACTGCTGGCACATGCACACTGAAGTGGAGCTCCTACAGGGATACTACTGGAAGAAGAACTTTGCTGCAGTGCCTACAACAAAGACCTTGCAAAGATTTGACTTTAATTATTCTGTTATTTACTCCATCATTATGATTATGCATTAAAAAAATGTCCCAGAGCAGTTTGAGAAAAGAAAAATTAAGTGTAAAGAAAAATGTTTTCTAACTATCGAGGTATTTATATTGTGTCTATCACAAAGGCATCGGAACACTTAAAAGTAGTACTGATCAGGTTTTTTACCTGTTGTCATGACAATTCCAGCAAGAACTTTTCTACGTGCATGGGGAGATGTGAAATTATCAGTCAGATCACTGAATTTATCCACAACCAAGCGTGCAACAGCATCAGCTAAAACCTGCAGAATCACAGAAATACATGTTAGAGAGAATCAAACAAGAAATAATGATTAAATGTTGGCATTTAATATGATGGATGAAAAAAATCATCCACATTGCTAATTTTTTATTCTCCACTAATTAGGGCCAAGATTTCCCAGTGTCCACTAACTCTTGGTTCCATACTTGAGATATCTAGCATCTGATTTTCCACGATCCCGAGCGGAACACCTCCTGAAGACCTCAACTGGAGTTTTGGTTCTTGGACCTTAAACTGAAAACCTAAAACTTGAAGGACCTAAAAGTAGTGACAATTTTGAAAATATGGGCCTGGATGAACAAACAAATGGCAGAAAGATTCAATGCTTTTATCTCAACATACATTATTTCAAAGTCCTAAATAAGAGTCAATGTTTTTATTCTTGTATCTCAAAAATATTTAAATTTCAATGACCTAAACACTGGGCCTGAAAATAAGACCAAAATACAACAAAAATCAGTCATCTTGATCAACATACAGAAATATTTTATTACACCAGAAATAGTTATTTATTTTTCACATTTATAAAAATGTGCCCTTTCCTTACCTTTAGGTGAACATACATTATTTTATTTTTTATTTTATTACAAAAAACATAAAACATTTTAAATGGACAATTTCAACATAAGATTCAATGATGGCCATCAAAAATAAAGAAGTGTTATCCCTTTAATCCTCAGGAAAGCCTGGAATAATAGAGAAGGCTTTGCAACTTCCCCTGAGTGTCAGCAAACTTATGGTCTGTCAGACTGCGTGTGAAGACTAGTTGCAGATTAAAGGAAAACTCCTTGAAAATGACCTATCACCAGCTTGTTTAAATCTTGAGATTGTTAGTTCCAGCACCACAGCCGATCTCAACATATTATCATGTGAGGAGAGAAGTTGTCTTTAAGGTAGCCAGAAAACAAAGAATTTAGAGGTTTGTAAGTCAAAATCAACATCTTGAATTTCACTGGGAAACAAATTGGAAGCTAATGCTGGCTATGGAGCAATGATGCTATTTGTGAAAAATATTGCAAAATAAGTAAAGTGCTGCATTTGGAAGTAGCTGAATGGTTTTCATATGTACAGTAGTTCCACAGAATAGAGTGCAGTGATCCAGTTTGGAGATGCCAATGGCACACAAGATTATGGAAGTTCCATGTGCAAAAGAAATGCTTGAAACCTTCTAGCCAACCATGCAGTTGGCAAAAAGGCATTCTTAGCCACAGCTACTACTTAGACATCCAGAAGCCGTAGAGGATGTAACAGAACCCATAAATTGTGAAACACAGAGAGAGAGTTGCTTATTATGGGCATATTGAAGATGATGCAGCTCTACTTCCACCCTATCTCACATAATGATCACATATACTCAACACTCAAGAGGAGAGGTCAAATAATGGAACCCTGAGGTCCCATCCATAAGAGAGCTCATGGGGCTAAGAAGCCTTTGTCCACAAGTACCCTGTGAGTCATCTCAGGGAAGTGCAAAACCACTCAAGAGCTCTTCTCTCTTCCTTAGACAGGGTCAAAGGCATGCCACGAATACCTTATGGTCGACAGTACCAAAGATTCCTGACAGAGCTAAGAGAAAAGACACGGACACCCGGACATAATCAGACCTAACAACAGATTGTCATAGGTCAGGGAAACCCAAGGGCTCCAGACATTGTCAGAGTTGATTCATCACAACCTTCTCAACAATCTTCCCTGGAAACTGAGTGATGAGAAATAATGTGACAATTAGCAGAATTCTCAATGCCTGTTTCCATCCTGGCTGACTTTACTGGTCATGGAGGACATGAGTCCAGCTTGCAGGCCCTAACCCTACGCTCTCTGAACTTTTCCAGAGCCTTGGTGAGTGGCACTGGCTAAAACTCAGAGAAAACTGCATTTATTGCTAGCTTCAGTCCTGATTCTGTTGTTATAGAAACTGACAATGAAGTCTGAACACCAGCAGTCATATATGCAACGTAGATGACAAGGATATAATCAAGAAAATTTAAAGCCTACTTATTATTTGTCCTTTTTGAAAACTACATTTCTTCATGTTTTTTGCTGGCTAATGGAGTGGGGTGGCTGCCCCACTCCAGTAACACAGGGGTTAAAAGCAGCCATGGGGAGGGTTGTGGCTGGGAAAGGCTGACTGGGGAAGCAACTACAGCTGGGGCCACTCCCCAGTCAGGCCATAGCTGGCCCCATAAAAGGGCTGTTAGCGAGGAGCTAGGAAGAGCCTCTCTCTAGCTGTAGAGAGAGAGGGCCTAGATGCCCGAGAGCAAGGTACCTAAAGTAGAGCAGGGTTCAGGGAAGGCAAGAGGACCTGGGGAGTTCCAGCCTGGCAACGCTGCAGGCCTGGTGCAGAGCCTAAACAGGTAGTGGGGTTGCAAAGGTGCAGCCCGGGGTTAGGCAGAGGCAGTTGGTCCAAAACCCCCTTGCCAGTGATGAGTGGCCATTACAGACTGCAGTCTGCCCCAGTAAGCAGGGACAAGATGATGACTGGCAGTAGCCATTGAGGCAAGATGGGATTTGAGGGTTGGGGGTTGCCCTGGAAGGGGAGACTCAGAGTGTGGGGGTACTGCCAGGGCCCAACACCCCAAGATAAAAGGGAGCCAGGGTCTTGGAGGTACACGGGGGCTCTAAGGCAGGTGAGACACCGGCCACCAGGAGGTGCTCTGGAACTGAAGCGAGCTACACCAGCAGGAGGCGCCGCGCTAGTGAGTCGTTGCCGCGCTACACTACCCATTGCACATAAGGATTCAGTTATGAAGAATAATGACAATAGATTAAAATAAGATATCTAATACAACTGTGGCTTCTTTTAGAAGAACAGGATTTGCTATTGAGACAGCTGGAGACATGCACAAATCAACTTGTCTTGGTCAGTGTAGCTGTTATGTTGCAGATCCTGTTCTTTGCAAAACCATTCAGCCAGCCAGGAACTCCACTACCGAACTTCCTGAACAGTTTCACAAAGACCAGGATCTTCTTTAAAAAGTTCAGCCCACTCAGATGGGGAGGCTCTTGTGCCATGATGACCAGGATACTTGACAAAGAACCCACTGATCTGTCGAAGATCCAGGTCTTTGACTGAGAGTAGGGCTACCCTGTGTTCGATGTATCGGGGATCGATGCCCAGAGAGGCTACCAGAGACTGAGAGGCTCCCTGCATCTCCCCCATCAGGAAGGCTGGGAGGAATCCTGCTCTAGCAGGGTGTGGACAGTAAACCCAGAGGTGTGTGGAAAATCCTGAGGGAAAAGAGGAATACCCCAGCCTGCCACTCAATGGAAGCACGGGACCTACTGAGGCAGAGAGGAAGCTCTGGCACACATACTGATGTTATGACAGAGCACAATACTGCTGGATGGAATTGTGCAATGGACTCCCCAAATATGGGCATGTCTCAATTCCCACACAAAGAATTTAGGCTTTAGCCTAGCTGGCAGGAGGGGTCCCTAATCGCTGTGAAGTATCTGCAAATCACAAAGACTTGCCTCTCCCAGTATTCAAAAGACAGCTAAGGCTGACGAAAAAGGGCTGAGTAACACTGCTTGTTCTTCAAGCATATAATCTCTTGTCACATTTTACTCTTGAAAAACTTAGCCACTATCACACTCTCTAAGGGCTTGGTTACACTGGCACTTTATAGCGCTATAAAGCCCCCACGAGCGCTATAACCTCCTCCCCGTCCACACTGGCAAGGCACGTAGAGTGCTATAACCACGGAGTTATAGCGCTATTGTTAATCCACCTCCACATGGGGAATAAGGGCTGTAGCGCAGCTGCTGTAGCGCTACAGCAAGAATGTGGACACCCACTGCGCTACAAGTAATCTCTGGAGATGCCTAGAGCCATTTAAGGCAATTGACGGCTCTTCCCTTTGTTTTGAACTCGGCTGGAGGAATGCGGAAGTACCTCTTTAGAGTTTCTCTCTTAACTCAGCAGATAAGCAATGCAAATGTTTAAGGAGGGAGCCTGTGTGAAAACAAAGCCTTCTGTGAACGGAGGCTCACTGAGAGGCTTTCAGAAGATCGGAAAAATCACTGTCTCTCTCCCTCTACATACACACAATGTGTCCCCCCTCACCCCCCTCGTTTAAAAAGCACGTTGCACCCAGCTGAATGCTGGGATAGCTGCCCTAATGCGCTGCTGTTAATACTGCATTAAGTGCCCCAAATGTGGCCATGCTATACCGCTGGCGCGTCTGAGTGTGGACATACAATAGCGCTATACATATTACTGTATAAGGGGACCGCTATAACCAATAGCGCTATAATCTTGTAAGTGTAACCATACCCTTAAAGTATCTACACAGCTACCTTATTTCCCATTTTTGGTGGTTGTCTCCTCAAATACCATTGCACAAAGGATGCAGCAACACAGTAGTAGGGGATAAAAACCTGTAAGTAATGACCCAGATAAGCAGCTATAAAGAGCAGCAAATGGTAAAGTAGGAAAGAAGGTGTAATGCGAAAAAATAGCACTGAGGGAGAGCAGTGCAGCTCAGACTTGAAATGTCTGAATCACACATTGTCTTCATTGTCCCATGTCCAGTATCTGCTGGGTACAGACAGAGCAAGGGAGGAAGGAATCCTCTGATGAGCTGCACCAGCACTCAGTCTCGGTGAGACTGCTAAATGACAGCCAGCCTGTCATTCAACAGTTAACCAGATTGAATCCCATCGGTTCTCTCAAAATGGGAAAGGGTATTCCTTCCACAAACACCCTGGTTCCTTAGGGCTCCCTGTCGAGAGCGGTTTACCCAGGAAGCACTGCTACATACAATCGTCTCATCAGGAGTTTGTGGGGTACCAATGAACAGCACTGCATGCTCAGCACACAGGGAGGTGCTCAGGTACAAGTCCACATCCACTGCTCAGTACCCTCAGCTGCCATGCAAAGCTGGGAACCTTTCAATACATGTGGAAGGCCCATGTCTATCCGGAAAAAAATGGCTACACCTGAAGACAACAGTTAGAAAAACAAACAAACAAAGATCTAACCAGCAGAAAGGAAGAGGAAACAAAACTGAATGTGTTCCACCTGGAATGGGCACTAACGATCCTCAAGTCCCACTACACCTTTGAGAAGCCATGAACCATCACATGCCACTGGCTGGGTGGGGAGCTGCCAGAGTGGTGTGCCTAAAACTGCTGTCAGATGCAATTTTCTCACTGCCTTCTCTGTTATCTTGTGGTTCTCCATTGTACGTCATAGTGGAGAAATGTTTTGTTTGTTATTGTGTGCTGCAATATGAATTAGTAGTCTGCATTTTTCTAACAGTGTTTCATTCTGCTTTAGAATCTCAGAGGTACTGTATATGGAACGTATTTCTGAATGTCACTATTTTTTTCCCACCCAGAGTAAGCCATACAAAAAGCAGTAAATTTCAGAATGTGTAAAAGGTCTCAGTTGTCAAGGTGTTGCAGAGATCAGGATGGAAACTGAAGAATGCTGTTGTGCAGACAGTATGCTAAACTGTAAACCAATGAATTACCAAATTTCTAAATGCTGGTCAAGGAGATTACAATCTCTGAATCCCAGCAAACTACTGGCCACTCACACCCAGCCCCCAGCAAAACCCTTTCAGCACGACATACCTGCATCCAGCAGCAACAATCATCAGCATTATGAGGGGAAGAGAGATCCTGTGCTTGTAGCATATCAACCTGGTCTCTGACTCAGCCAAGAGCAATTAGGGAGACAAGATGGATGAGGTAGTATCTTTAATTGGACCAACTTCTGTTGGTGATGGAGATAAGCTACACAGAAATCTTGGGGCCAACATAGCTACAATAATATTGCACGTAACAACAGGCAGATCATTCAAGCTTCTTCCTTACACAATGACCATCACTAAAAACGAAAGCTAAAATGTGTTAATAAAACCTGTCCTTTGGAACTGCTGTTATCTATTGTTATAAAGTTTTTAAAGACCTAATTTCATCTGTCCTGAAGGGAAGAGCTTATTATTTTCAAAACCTCAATATTGTTCAATGAATTCACCCTCCTGGACCTAGAGGAAATACGTGGAATTTTTAGTCTCCAGGACTGTAGATTCTCTTTTAGGTCTCTCACCGATAGCTCAGTAACGTTACCTTTGCAGCTACCAAATGTTACTGGACTATTTTTGGTATGCTCAATACTTAGGATATCCTGTTAGTTATTTCATTAAAAATATTTTTGGTATGCTCAATACTTAGGATATCCTATTAGTTATTTCATTAAAAATATTTATTTAAACATATTTTCGAAAGCAATTGTAATCTTCATTGTAACTGCTATAGTAGATGATTGCAAAGTCCATTTATACCATAAACATTTCAAGATTACTTTGGTCTTGTGTGTTGAAATTTTGTCTTTTAGTCAAATAGTCAAAATAAGGAACTCCTGTATTAACCTTATTTTCCCTCATATTTTAACCTCTCCTTGACAACCACTATTTAACACCTTTCACTCTGATCATTTGTTGCCTCTGAAAGTGATTTTCCTCTTTAGTAAAAGTTGTTCTCAGGTAGTCAAACAACCTGGAGCAATAAAACCTGACTTGAACTCACAATCCAGGCTTTGCAGCAGAACAAGAGATAAAATAATTGTTCTAGGATTCCCTTAACACTGGGGTTCTCAAACTGGGGGTCGGGACCCCCCCTCAGGGGGGTCACAGGGTTATTACTTGAAGGGTCAGAACTGTCAGCCTCCACCCCAAACCCTGTTTTGTCTCTAATATTTATAATGGTGTTAAATATATAAAAAAGTGTTTCTAATTTATAAGGGGGGGGTTGCATTCGGAGGCTTGCTGTGTGAAAGGGGTCACCACTACAAGAGTTTGAGAACCACTGCCTCACACAACATCACCACTGACCTAGAAACTGAATTGTATTACACAGCCTGCAATTAAGATCAACAAAATCAACAAGGTGGCATTTTTTCTTTCTAACTGAATAAAAGGACTCCATACTGGTAGATCATTAGAGGAGAAATCACATAATGAAACAAACAGCACTAACAACAGAAATATTCTTTGAAATGTTTCAGAAACGAGCAGCTGATAGATTCCAGGAAACTGTCTAAACATATTAAAGGAAAATGTAGAGATTTCTCACCTGTGGCAAATGTAGCTGGAGACCCTCGCTGGGAATGGGCTGGCGAGATGGTGTCTGATCCAGCTGCATGTTAAATAAGGATGCAAGAGCTGACTGAGCAGCCCGAGCCTTTGCAAGCTTTTTGTTCCTTCCTGATCCTTCAAAAGTTTGACCATCCACTGCCACTGCCATCACAAAGTTCTTAGCATGGCTTTCTCCGCTTTCTGAGAGAAACTCATACTTCAATCCTGGCCGCAGTTCATTCAGAATCATCACAGGGTTCTTCCCACTGGTGGATGGATATGGTGATGGTGTGGGAAGAGGGGACTGGATAAGACTACCAGCCACAGTGGATGAGGACAGACTGTAGTCTATACTGGAGCTATAGGATCCATCTCCATTGGACCCCAAGTAAAAGGAATTGTCAGTCTGAACTGGTGTTTCAAATCCATTGAAAAGGGTGTCTGGGAAGTCTGCCTGGTCCGATGTAAAGTCTGTGTTTACAGAGAGTGTCCTCCCCATGGCTAGATGTGCTTCAGAGGCATTTGGAAACTGAACAAAAGACCTCAAAGCCTTTTCGGCAGCATGAAGCTTTGCCTTCTTTTTTGTAGGCCCAGATCCCTCAAACACCTGCCCATTAACTTCAACTGCCATCACAAAGACAGGGGCATGAACCGGTCCTGTCTGGGACAGGAGCTTGTACTGTAAACCAGGCTTGATTTCATTCAGTTGCATCAGAGCATTCTTTGGCAAAACAGGCCCAGGTGTTTTTTTCCTCTTCTTAGGGCGGAACTTGGAGTGTCCATTGCTGCCCTCCTCCAATGGGCGTTTTCTGCTGCTGCTGCCGCCACCGTTGGAGAGTTGAGACCCCTCCCCGGTATTTTGCACACTGCCATCCTTAGGGGGAACGTTGTCCATGTTGCGGTTTTCTTTAACATCAGTGCTGCTTGAACCTGTGGTGCCCAGAAAGAGTAACTTACAATGCCTTCGTTGCAGGATCTTGTAAATGCAAAATTTATAGATTCCTTTATCTATCTTTGTAACTGGAAGTGATGTGTGCTTACAGGTTTATGTCTTTGCAGGACAAACAGAAAACCACAATTTTAATAACCTAAGAAATATCAGGTGCAGGTCTGAGTTACAAATTATGCATTTGACATTTTTATTAATACTGGGATTAAAAATTTGCACCATTTTTATTTTGCACTCAGATCACTTTTGAGAAAAAAGGTCTATTTTTAAATTACTTTTGTTCTGAAAAATGTTCTAACCCAGAAAGTTTATAATTTTAATCAACATTTTTGATTCTTCTATTTCCAAATCCTTCCATTAATAACAAATAAATGAACATTTAAGGTGTGCACCAGTGAGATATGTTTTCATATTCATTCAAACCACTTCACTTTTATTTATGTTGCACCTCAAGTATGGCATCTTACATGATTTTTATTTATTTTAAAAAGAGAAATTATATAAAATCTGAGTAACTTAATTAATTTAATAAAATAGCAAGCTCCTTTTGTAGGTTCACTTGTTTAAGAGTGCATAAATATTGTATATATCTACTTCTTTCCATTTGCTTGAAATAACCCTACTTATATCTCACCTATACAGATATTCAACTGTGTCCATTTTAACAATACTGCTCCTTTAAATGATTAACTTCTGGTAACTGGCCACTTATCTAGAATCATTTACATTTTCATCCGAGAAGACTCCAACTAGATACTAGAGCTTTTCACTCAGCCACACTGACTTGTTAACTGCCTGAACCAACTCCTAATGAAGCCAGTTGCACTGTTTCTTTCTATTGACTTCCAGGGTAGTTAGATTAGACTTTAAACATGCACTGCAGAGTGGAATGATCCTTACTCAGTGCCCATATTTATTCTTTTGAAACAAATCCTCAAAATGTGGAAGCAAAGTCTGTAATAGACATACTTCATCATTCCTCAAAATTCTGCTAAAAAATTCATGCTTAAACTATATTGTTCCAGAAGAATAATATATATGGTTGCTGTATTATCATCTAGCAAGAATTTTATATTTACACACAACTGTATACTTCTTTGCAAAGGAAAAGCAATTGTTATTATTTTAGACAGAGTTTCAGTTCCAAACATCCCCCTTCAGACACAGCACTCCTATATTAAGATATTATATTAAAGCAAAAAGATATGTAATACCTGTTCAGGTTAAACCTTACAAATTAATCATGTTGTACACTGATAATTATTCATGGAACTGATTTGTTTATATAAAAACAAATTACATTATTAAATTTTAACAAAATATTTTTCTGAAATTAGGAACTTGGGTGGTGATATCATACTATGAGTTAGTTCTATGAATTGTTCCTGCTACAGCTTTTAAATCCTAATTTTTATTATGTGAAGAAACTGCTGCAAAAACAGAATTTGAATTTATACTAGTCTATGTTAATTAAAATGCAATTTTAGTAGTAAGAGTTTCCAGCCTTTCAGTTTTAAAGATTTCAAATACCTAGCAATATAATACACCCACAATGATAACAGATTATACAAATTGATCCAGAATTTAAACAAAACAAAGTGGAAAGTTCCTTGCACTTTGATGGATTTCAAACTTTTTCTTAATTTTCCAAAATACTGGTGCACACACCACTTCAGCCAGTTTACAAAGCTGATGGAATGGTTACTAAATTTTCATTTATAACATCCTCCAGCAAAAGCTCGATAGGTTACTCCTTTCGGTGCTCGAAAAGAATAAAAGATCAAAAGAAAGAGCCAAAGTAGAAACATACATGGTGTTAACAAACAGGTATTGGACAATAAAGACTGGTACAATATTGGCAAATAGAAGTAAAATAAATATGGTTGGAGAACACTCATATTCCCAAATTACAATAGTTTGATCATTAGAAACATGCTCAGGCAATTCATTTTTATCAGAAAAGGATTTCTGAAGCTGAACCTCAAAGGGTATTATATACAGTATATATACTAGTGGATTATAATTGTCAACACAACACGTTAATTCATGAAGTTTTGTTTCTTTTATAATACTGTAGTACTGCGCTGAGGGAATTTAAGTAACATAATTTAATAAAACTACTAAAGGAACAATGAATTTTTTAGCTGGAGGTGTGATCTGTTGAAAACTGTATCTTCTCGAACCATATTTTTGAATCACTTGGTCTGTATTGTGGCATCAGGAGTTTGGTATCAAATGGTATAATTTGTAAACTAAAGGGAAATGATTAGATATATAATACCATATCATGGCCTCCATCTATACATTTCTTTTCATTAAGGGTTTTAAACCAGTAGCCTACAGTAGCAATAAAAAACAACCAACTTCCGCAGGAAGTTGTGAAGAAATGTGGATCTTTCCGTCTTTAATATTACAGTAGAACCTCGGAGTTACAGACACCTTGGGCTCCAGGGAGGGGGCTCTGGGCTTCTACCCTGAGGGAGCACCAGAGCTCAGGGTTTTAAACCTTGGGGGAGCACTGGGGTTTCAGCTCTGCGGCTCCGCTCCTGGCTTCTGCCCAGCAGAGGATGCTGGGGTTTGGGGCTCCCCAATCTCTGCTCCTGGTTTTAGCTGGAGTGTGTGTGTGCCAGGGCTCAAGGCTTTTGATAGGGCTGAAACCCGCACTCCCCTCGTAGCTAAAGTCCTGAGTCCCAGCGCCCCCTGCAGGGATGAAGCTGGGAACGGAGCCGGAAGGATGAAATCCTGAGCCTCGGCGCCCTCCACTGGGATGAAGCCCTGAGCTCCAATACTCCTCCGTGGGTCAGAAGCCCTGAGCCCCCACCCACCTGGAGCCCTGACCCCACCCCCACCCTATGGCTGCAGATCCAACCCCCGCATGGCTAAAGCCCTGAAGCAGTACAGTACCTGCTGGTTTTAATTCCTCTCCCCTTCTGCCTGATTTCTTACTTGCAGGTCCACAGGGTGTCCGGCTGACCGGTAAGTCCCTAACTCTTGTGTTTGTATCTTTGAGGTTCTACTGTCATTCAGTCTGGAAACAAAACCTTTTATATTTAAGTCTCAATGTTTATTTAAAGACTGTGGATCAGGTTTTGAAAAGCACTCGGCTGCCACTGAGACCCCTCTAGGAAGTGGTGAGCATCTCAAAAGCGATCAGCCCACAGCTGCTCCTCTTATCAGAAATGGGGGCTTTGGAAAAGCTGGCCACTTCATAAAGGGGCCTAAATGGCAGCTGAATTCCTCTGAAAATCGAACTATAAATTAACTCATTTGAATATGAAACTAGCAGTAAAACATGATGAAGAGAAATTGAAGAGAAATTGTGCTGCTGGGGTCAGTTTTCAACAAAATATCCATTAGAATATGAAACTAGCAGTAAATGAATATGAAACTAGCAGTAAATGAATATGAAACTAGCAGTAAAACATGATGAAGAGAAATTGAAGAGAAATTGTGCTGCTGGGGTCAGTTTTCAACAAAATATCCATTAGAACCAGTAGCATGCTCAGAACTGTCAATACCAACCACTTTACAGTACAGTTCTCAGCTGAGAGACTGAAAGAAAGGCTTCACTCTCTGCACTGGTGAAACACTGCACTGAGCAAAATGGATACACCTTCTTTGAAATCAGCCTTTGTATTGAACAGGTGAACAGATGGCCTACCTGAATCTCTCCTTGGTGGAGATACACCCTCCTCCAGTGGTCACTTAACCACTAGGGTCAAGATTTTAAAACAGATAGACTCTAAACATGTATTTAAGCATCTACCTGATTTTCAAAAGTGCTGCACACCTCACAGCTCCCATTATGTCAATGAGGGCTGTTTTGTTTTCAGGACTTTTGCAAACTAGTCTAAATATGGATTTAGATGTCTGACTACAGACTCCAACTTTCGGAAATCTTGGCCACAGATAACCTGAGAGTGAGCCATTTCTCAGACATGCTCATTTGTTTTATGTACACTAAAAATATTCCAAGGTGGACAGGAGATTTCAGGCATTTCTGGAGCATCTGAGTTGGTAAAAATCAGGTCTGATAGGATCAGCAATCGACATTTTCAGTAGAAGACGACAAGTTTTGCCACTGAAACTTTCTTTCCCCAGAGCTCTACTAATAAGGCACTAGAGTAAGGAAGGAAGGCATGCTATAAAGAAAACTTTTACCTCTTTGAAGAGAGGAGGCATTGTTACAAGAGTGCTGGTTTATTTTTGAGAGTTTCCTGGTCAAAGACATGGTTAACAAATGCATGCAGGTGAGATGGTCCCTGGGCGCAATCCCCTCATCTGATGAGAAAGAAGTTCTCTGTGTTCTACCTCCCTTCCCTACATTTCACCCTCTTGGTCAAGGAAGAGCTAGCAAAAATGTTGGCGTCCTCTTTATTGCTGTTCTCATTAACTCTCCTGGGAAACTCTTAGCAAGGACAACTTTCTTTTCAACAGGCGTGTGGAGCAGTGACGAGATCAATCACACAAGTGTGAGCACTCTGTGGATGAGTTTTGTGGGAAGAAACTTGGAGAAACAGAAAGAGAGCAGGACAGCAGCAAGGGGATCCATCAACCTGAATCAGTTCAAATCCAGGGCGTGCTGCAAGGCTCCTCTCTTCTCCCTTGGCCACAAACTGATAGGTAGGTCTGGGCAACAGGATGGATTTTGAGGGAAGGTGAAATAAATTTTGATACTGTTGCAGGGTTATTTCATTTTATACTGAGGTAATTGATTGGTCTTTTTATTATTAAGAGATTGCCAAGGACACTCAGAGCATTGGATGGACTTAATGCGGAGCAGTAAAAAATTGAAATCAATAAATAAATTATAACTGTTTCCTCTGTTTCTATTGCTATACCACTTTCATAGAATCAGGGAATAGAATAATAGAATATAACAGTTGGAAGGGATCTCAGGGGGTCATCTAGTCCAACCCCCTGCTCAAAGCAGGACCTTCTCCACACCTTCAAAGGATAAAAGAAAAAAAAAAGTCACTATACTCACTTTCACCTGAAATCCCAAGTGTTTTTTCAATTTTTTTCTGTATTTTAGAAAAAAAAAATATAACCACTTCATTAAAATTTTGCACACCCAATTTTATGTGAGTTTTAATCTCTACAGGTAAAATAGACATTATAGTTGGAGGCTATGATAACTAGTATTTGTAGAATACAAAGATAGATGGGCTGATTTTTTCTTAATTGAAAGGTTATATGATCACATTTATTTAGAAGAATTTTACCCTGCTTAATAAAATCCCTTCGCCATGCATGTACACACTAAGGAGACATATAAATGCAAAACGACTCCTCTGTATCATACATAACATCATCATCCAACTGTAACTGGCTGTATTTAGTTTCCCTTAGACAGTCTTGACTATACCATATGCCTCATGCACCATTCTTGGCGCAGTGACATTTTTATATGACAAGATGAAAAGCTTATTGCATTAAACTGACTTCTCATTTTAATTTAAAAAGTTGTAGACATTAAATATTTTGAATAAGGAAATTTACAGGACTACAATATAAAAATAACATTTCCCCTCAAACTCTAAAAGGCAATTTTTATTTGTTGTCAGGCATATTTAGTTAGAACATGCCTATTTAATTACGTCGTATATTCTTTAAATCACTTGAACTATCACAATTACATCTCTGACTTCTTTTAGTCCTTCTTATGGGAGCATCTTTTGGAAATTGGTGATCTTGATCTCTACATAGCCTCCAGAGCACAGGCTAGGCTTTAAAAAAAAGACAACCCCAACAGGAATGTGTCTCAGCCTCCCTAGCTGCAAGGGAACAGTAAGGGATAAGGTACAGGAATATTTATCTCCACTTACTGAAACTATTTTCCAGGAAAGTTCCCAAACCTCAGCACTATGGGATTCTAGTAGATCTTACATCAGTGGAAAGGCAAAGGCTTGGCTGCCATTTCCTATTTGTGCTGTTTGAGTGCATTTTGGCTAATTGATCATTTTGTTGTTTTTAAATGTCTAGTTGATTCAGTTGTCTTCTCTACATTAAAATCTTCTGAATATGCTGGAAAATTTATTTAACTGGCAGCAAACACCGGCCAACCCAAGCTAGTATTTTAATTAAAGAAACACAGCCCAGAAGAATGAATTTTAATAAAATGAAGTCGTTTTACAACATCCCAGCTTCTTGATTTCCAAATAAAAATGCACTGTAACGTCCCATGTAAAACTGTATCTTTCCCATACAGGCCTTGTGGTACTGTTAGGATGTCATTACCTTTGTCAAGAAACGGGTATGATATGTTAGCTTGACAATTCAGGGCCAGAACAAACAGCATCAAACAATTTACAGTAAAGCATAGGAGATTTTCATGCACCACACTTTAAAAGCAACACATATACACTACTTCATTATCATTCACAAAAATAGGATGGTTAAAAGACCAAACACCTTTCAAACGAGATAACTGCATAATAATGTTATTTCCAGTATTTCTTTGGGTCGGTAATTAGGGCTCAACCCTGTACGAGGCTGAGTACTTTCGCACCAGTCCAACAATGCATTTAGACAGGTGCTTAACTTTAAGCCCTTGCAGGGTTCCATTAAAGCCAAGAGGTTACTCATATTTAAAGCTACACACTTGCTTAAATGCTTTGCTGGATCTGGGCCAGAGCAAGATCGAACCTTTAATGAGAACAGTCTGTTACTCTAAATAGCTGGGGAACAGCTGTACAATTTTCTTCCTTTTCTTTCCCCCATTACTTGATTTCTCTCATTATTATACGTTCCCTCTTTTCTGTTTCACAAACCCTTATATTTAATCTCCTTTAGCCTCCCTCCATCCATTCTCCTGTATCCCATGTCCTCACAATTCCTATCCCTTTCCCAAACTCTCTTTCTTGTCCCATTTATCTAGTTTTCCCTCTCCCTGGTACACCCCAAAGGCAATACTCACCTCTGTCCCCTTCAAATCTCATTTTATCTATTGCCTGTTGATTGACTTGCTCCTATAGGCACACTCCTGGTGCACAAAGGCTCTGATCTTTAGGGCAGATAAGATCTCTGCTCAGCCGTAATCTACCTGGAAGACTGTAAGAGGCAGGAGCGCCTCTCTTACACTGACCCAGACCTTGTAGGAGTTTAGGATAGTCGTGGATTCTCTACTTCCAGTTCTTCTGCGAGATGGCATTTGGAAAGATTACATAGAAAGGACATCGAGCTAGGACTGTTGGGACATCTAGAGATGTTTTTTGTAAGAGACAGTATGCTACATAGGGTAGATGCGTGCATGTTGTATCATTATAGTATACCACCCCATATTTCTTCAATGCAAACCCTAGATGTATTAATTAATCATCATTACTTCACTGCAGGTTCAAAGTAGGAGAAAAAGGCTAAGAGGGAACATGCCATATTGAAATACAAATATCTTTGATGATTAGTAATCATGGTATAAAGAGATAAGTCACCTGAAGAGTAACTGGATTATGTGTTAATCAGAAGGTATTTGAAAGTTTTCCCCGTACGGAAATTCTTCTTTAATGAATACACGTATAAAGTGAACTTTACACACACAGAAATGTCCTCTCATATTCATATCATTTCTTTATGCCCACCCAGCTGCAAGGAAAATAGCTCTTGCAGAAAGGACTATATTGTTTATTATGTAAATATACACATCTTACTCATGTTTTCTTCATCATCTATATCCATTGTGAAATACTTTTGCTGGTTTCTTGACTGGCGTAGATGGCTTCTATCTGAAAAATAGAGTGGGTGATTTGAGCTTATATCACATAAAACGCAAGAGCCCACAGGATGAAAGCCTGGGACTAGGAGTCAAGAGATGCCAAGACCCCATTAATGTTTACAAGCATTTTCACATTTTCAGATGGCAGACTGTCTAGAAGTGCAGACTGTTTTTAATCTGTTGCACTTTCCCTGGTTCATGTTCTTAGAAGATATAAACTATGCTCTCTCACTGGAAAATCTGGTCATTTCCTTGTCTATTACACCAACAGACTAGTTGAAGCAGCAGTTAAAAAGTCACATGTGACAGTACCTCTGGAACTGGTTCGGGGAGAGAGGCTCCCACTCCAGCAAGCCAGAGGAGAAAGGACAAAGTCAAAATACTGGCAACTTGATGTTGCAGGTAACATGAAGAAAATGCAGGCAATTCATATTCAGGATAGAGCAGGTACTACTACTTAAAAGGACAGTTCCTGGAAAGAGGGGGCTTGTGGTAAAGATCGGGTTTGGTTAGACATTTGTATACATAAAGACAGCCTTTGCTCCAACATCCTTCTAGAAACTGTGCTGCTGAATAGCGATGGTGAAGACCATATCTGCAGGAGGAAGAAACAGATGGTGCTGTCTCTTCCCTGCATGAATAGCTTAGTGTTACTTGCAATACCTGAGGTTATGTTACAAGAATAATGGTCTGGATTTTTAGAAATGCTGAGCACCCATTCACTTTAATGGGAGCAATGGATACTCAGTGTCTTTGAAAATCAGGCCAGGCCAGGGAAATCTATAGACATCACATTGCAACAAGAGACAAGACCATTATAATACGACTACTTTGCACCTTTACAGCGGGTGGTATCTTCTCTATGCTTTCCGGACATTTAAATATGTGCTAAAAAATCAGCACAAGACTTTCCTCCCCAGCACATCTCCAACTCACTCAGCTCCTGTCCCTGACAGCTGGGCCCCAGGCAGGAAGCGGAGGGGGTGGGCTTCCGCCACCTCCCCAGCCAGGCTCTCTCTCTCAGAGACCCAGAGGGGAATCAGCCAGCATGAGAAGCATCTCTGTACCACTCCCTCAGCATCCTGCTAGGCCCAGCTGCCAGGGGGAGGAGCCAAGAGAGCCAAAAGTGCCAGGGATGGGGGGCACAGCAGCAGGACTGAGCACCCCCTCCCACCAGCAGGCTGAGCATATGGCCCATCTGCAACTGCTAGTAGCATCCAATGAAGTGGGTATTAGACCATGAAAGCTCATGCTTCAATACTTTTGTTAGTCTTTAAGGTGCCACAGGACTCTTTCTTGCTTCTGCTAGTACCAACTATCTCAAATGGTTGAAAATCGGACACTAGATGGGAAGAGGACACAGTTACTACAGTGAATTCTTTCCCTGGTAGCTAGCTCAGGGTCTAACTGATCACCACATTTGGGGTTGAGAAGGAATTCCCTCTCCTCCAACTGATAAAAATGGATTTCCATTTGGAATTCATACTTTGTGTTAGCATACATTTGGACTGCATATGATGACTGCAAAGAACCCTAAGTAAAACCCCTACTTTTGTTAAAGACCGTAAGTAGCCTTGTCAGTGAATTTTTGCTTTAGGTGTACAACACATTTCTTGCAAACACTGATATAGGCACCTACCAAACGCATGTATTGATCAAATCAAAGAGTACACACATTTTGGTATAAAGGCAGGAAATGGAAATGCATGAATAATAAATATGGTTCCTTGTACTTCATTTTGAAAAAAAATCGTATGAAGCTCTCCATACAATGTTCACAGCTCTAAAATAAAAACAGTACAGGGAAGAAGGGGGTTGGGAAGAGAAGAAAGTGAGCTGGATTTGTGAAATGGAGAAGACACTGAGGAAGTTAGTTTTGGATAGTAGGCATAGTGAGGAGAATGAGGTGGTTTGGAAGGAGAGGGATGAGAGACTGGAAGATTTGGGGGAGAAGGAGGACTATCACATTGATTAGTGAAATATAACAACAAACAGAATAAAATAGCAGAAAAATCAAAATGAAGAGTAAGGTGGTTTGGGATAAGAGAGAGGAAGGAATGCGGGGAAAGAGAAGGTAAAGGGAGTATGGGGAAGGGAAAGAGGTTGGGAAGTGAGGCATTTTGAAAGGAGAGATTGGCAGATATGCAGAGAAGAGGACAGTATAAAGGGTTTTGGTGGGAAAAGGAGAGAATGAGGTAAGTATGAGGAAAAGAGATTAGGGGAGTTTTAGGTGTTCCAAGATACTGGGATGCTGAGGGAAGGAATGTTTAGAGAGAGGTAGTGTTGGAGAAAGAGGAATCATTAGAGGAGTTAGTGGCAAATAAATAAAATTGTGTGTGTCTCGGGGGAGAGGAGAGGGAAATTTCACATAGAGCAAAGGCTGAGGTGACAGATAAGAGACTGTAGCATTTAGAAGGACAGTGGGAACTTGGCATGCATTCTAAAGACTGCTGCAGCAGAGGAAAGGAGCCAGACCACAATGGCACATAGGAAGAGAAACGAAAGGAGGTCACAGTAAGTGCTGAAAGTCTTTTTTATTTTTAAAATGGAAATGGGGACAAAGTAACTTGCAGTATTGGAACCTTTTGCAGGTGGCAGGAAAGAGAGAGTAGTGGTTTCACAGGGCCATGTCCTTTCCTCTCAGCGTTTGGGGCAAAATTTCTCTTGTGGGTGTGTATGTGATAATGTCGTCCTCCCTTACTTGAAGGATGTCTTCTCCCCCACCCCAAAACTTCCATTACATGTCATAGTCGCTAAACAGAGAAGGGTGTACTTTGATTAGATGCAGTATTGCAACCGTGTGTGTCAGGCAGCCCCAAAGGAGGTCTATTAAACATGGGAACAGACAGTGCTAACCCTTAAGCACCATCCAGCCTCTTAATTACCATCTTTAGTTAGATCCATTAAGTCACCCTGGGTTGAAGTCTTAAGTGGGAAAAAAGTAACCAAAGGCCATCCTACTCTAGCAGCATGTTGAGCTAGATTCAAAGGTATGTAGGTATTCCAATGATGAGCACTGAAACACCCAACTCCCAGGAACCCCACTGCCTACTGCAATTCTCTGCCTTAAGTTGAGTGCACAGGCTCCCTATCCATGATATGGGGAAAATCTGGCATGCCAAACCACGTATGTCCAGGAATCCATGGGCCCCAGAAGCCTGAGGCAGTTCCTTACTGTTGTGATTGGATAGGCTTTGAAATGTATGGAAATGTTCAACACCATCTGGAATCTGACTTGAGGTAGGAGCATCCTGGTTACTGCAGAATCCAGGGGCGCCCCTATGAAGTATATTGTCTGACTGGCTAAAAGACTTGTCCTTGTTGATCAGCAGACCCAGAACACTGAAGAGAGATCCTGCCTAGACTGAGTTCTGCTTGGAGCCTGGGTTTTCCTCATACCAGACAGTCATCCAAGTAAGGAAATATTTCCACCCCTGCATTCCTTAAGAATGTAGCCATTACTGCCATGAATTCTGTAAATATTTCCGGGGCAGCAGACAGGCCATAAAGCAGGACTGTAAACTGATAATGGGTGGTGTTAACCAGAAATCTTAAGAATTCCGTATGGCTTTGATGGATTGCCACATGGAAATATGCAGCTTTCACGTCAAGGGCAACATACCAGGCACTGGGATCCAGAGAGGGGATAATGGAGGCTAGGATGATTATGTGAAGCCTTATTTCAGTGGTTCTCAACCTTTCCAGACTTCTGTACCTCTTTCAGGAGTCTGATTTGTCTTGAGTACCCCCAAGTTTCACCTCAGTAAAAAACTACTTGAGTTTTCTAAATGTGAAATGGTAAAATAATAAGACTTAAGGGTTATTATGAAAGCTGATGTGTATTTTGGGGGGGTCATTTATCATATTCTACCTTTACCTACTAATCTAAATCTCCAAATTTATCTGAGCTATTGGAGGATGACAGCAAATATGTAGTAGCAATTATTAGTGTTTTGAAGATTAATTGGTAGGTATCTTAAAAAATGAAGAAAAAAATACAGTGTCCACTTCATTTTATATCAACAAACAACTATTCTAAAACTGCATGTAGTGATGAATGATCATAATTTCATTTTGTAGCTCGTGTGCTTGTTAGGGTAGGTCTAAAACCAGCCCTTGTAATACAAAAAGCAGAAATGCTTAAATATTGAGATACAGTGATTGGTACTTTTCATTTACCATCTGCAATAAAGAGGATTGTTTACATTGGTTACTTTGGCTTTCTGAAAGCTTTTGCACATTCCTCATCCCTCACATGCCGGGCCATGTACACAAACACGATGAGAACAGAGTCTAGAAGCTGAAATATATTATTTTAAATTGAGAAAGTGATGAACAGAATATGAAAAAGAACTCACTTTGAAAATCCTTGTCTCACCTTCCCACCTCTCCCTCCCCCAATTTCCTGCAGTTGCAAAATTTTTACAGGTCAAGGGAGATCAGCAAAATAAAAACTATTGTATCAATACTATATGTACACATATATATGTGAGTGAAAAAGGTCTCAAGTTAGAGACTGATCTTATTCATACCAAGAAACCTTGGAGGGTGTAGAATTCACTGAGGCACATCAGAGCTATAAAGAGGAAGATAAATTCCTATAAGTATGTCTAATTTTTAGGGAAAATTAACATATATCTGGTAAATAAGAGATCTGAGATTTATTTTAAAAATAGTTTTCATAAAAATAATATAACTGGTGACTGCACCAAACTGCCTATTGTACCATGTTGACTAATATGCTGGCTAGCATATACATATATGCCATATTATTAATATGTATTATCAGTAGCATACATATCTTAGTATGCATTAAGCACCAATAACAAGCACAAATACTGAAACAGTAATATAGGCTAACGTGGCCTATATGATAAACTTGTTCATTTATGCTAAGTATCCCAAAACCCCTTGCATTTGTTGAAGCAAGCATTTGGCACAAGCAGACAGGAAACCTGTCAAAATCAAGATGCATGTATTCTATGTCATAGTACCTTTACTGGCCTGTACCTAGTATGCTGATACCCAAAACAAAGATAAGTAAGGAACAAAACAATAAGTTAGAGAACTGGAAAACTGATGGGTTGGATTTCAGTGACATGTAAAGAGGTATAACGTGTAAAAATCACAGCTGAAATGTGTAACTTGGGGAGCACACCTTCTGCATTAGAGGAATGTAACACTGCTGCATGGGACTGCTCTTTGGAGACTGGCAGCATATAAAATTGTTTTCCTGTGCCATATTAATAAACCTGACTGACATTGGTTATTTGTTTTCCAGTATATTTCAAAACAAATCAAAGTGTAGTCAATCAATTGACTATACAATTTCTCAACAATTAGTAGAGGAAAAGCAGCATTCCAGTTACTCAGACTAGCCTGCCTATCAACACAGCACTTCTAACAAGGCCAAAGATAACGAGAGTGATTTAGATTCAAAACTTTAAGAAGTTACATCCGGGCTCTAAAAATTTACCCCAAAACTAAGTACATTAGCTAGGTGAACAGTCTCCAGAGCAAGGATGGATTCCAATAGCTTTGTCAATCTAAATAAACTTCTGTATGACACTCCCAGATGAGTGTCCTAACCACTGGCTAGAGGATAGGGCTGTGTCTCCTTCTCTCCTCTTGAAGCTGTTCCCCTTTGTATAAAATAACTGAGCAGTCACTCTCTAGTCCAGCAATTACAGCATCACCTAGCAGACAGGGGACCCAAGTTCAAATCCCCCATTCACAGAGAGGGGGAACTGAAGCCAGGCTTCTCACATCCCAGTTGAGCACCCCAGCTACAGGGCAAAAGGTTTTAAGGGAGGCAGTTCCCCCTCCCACTGTTTTTGGTTGCAACTATTTGGTGAATTCACATCACTGTTGGAAATAGTTTTGGACTGACGGGTTTGCATTCTTTGGGGAATAAATAATGAGTCTGAAAAATGTCATCCAATCTTAGTCCCAGTAACTTTAAGACGATTGACTTGATGTTGATGCAGGGACTGTGTCGGCTGGAGTGTGCAGAGAATATCCTGGAATCTGCCAGAAGCAGGTAGACTTTTGTTGTCATGGCATCTATGACTGCCCTGGTGAATGTAATCAGTTGAATTGATATAAACTGGGACTGTTCCAGATATATCCTCAAATTTAGGGGCTGAAAAAGAGAGTATGTCTCTCGTAAAGTGACTACATTTACGAGCCAGCTATTGAGATGTGGGACACATGAATGTGTTGTTATCACTGTGAGATACTTGGTAAGTACAGTACTTGTGCTATAGCTTTTGAACTGCTCTTTACAAAATGCTGAAAAGACAAAAATGTTTTTATTAAGGAAAATTAGACCAGTGATATGCTAATATTGTCAACAATATTTCAGAGGAAAACTGCAAATGTTAAAATTCTACTTTTTTGAGCAATATATTGTGAATTATCTCCAAAACTGGCAAAGTGGGGTTGAGAGGGAGTCGGTACTAAGTACACCTACTAAGAACTAAGCTATCACACAAAGTTGTATTGGTCATTTCTGCTACTGAATTCATTCTGAAATGACAACTACCAGGGCAGCTCTGCTGGAGTCAACCCAACTGATGTATAACTCTTTTCTTGTACATAATTTTTTAAAATTTTTCATTATCACAACACTTGCCAAAATATTTTCATGAATGGAAGACTACAAAATGGAAATGATTTGCTGTACAAAACTTAGAATCATAGAATATCAGGGATGGAAGGGACCCTCAGGAGGTCATCTAGTCCAATGCCCTGCTCAAAGCAGGACCAATCCCCAACTAAATCATCCCAGCCAGGGCTTTTTCAAGATGGACCTTAAAAATCTCTAAGGAAGGAGATTCCACCACCTCCCTAGTTAACCCAGTCCAGTGCTTTACCACCCTCCTAGCGAAAAAGATTTTCCTAATATCCAACCTAAACTTCCCCCACTGCAACTTGAGACCATTACTCCTTGTTCTGTCATCTGCTACCATTGAAAACAGTCTAGATCCATCCTCTTTAGAACCCCTTTCAGGTAGTTGAAATCAGCTATCAAATCCCACCCCCCTCATTCTTCTCTTCTTCAGACTAAATAATCCCAGTTCCCTCAGCCTCTTCTCGTAATGATGAGGTTCAACAAGGACAAGTGCAGAGTCCTGCACTTAGGATGGAAGAATCCCATGGACTGCTACAGACTAGGGACCGAGTGGCTAGGAAGCAATTTTGCAGAAAAAAACCTAGAGATTACAGTGGATGAGAAGCTGGATATGAGTCAACAGTGTGCCCTTGTTGCCAAGAAGGCTAAAAACATTTTGTATTGTATAAGTAGGAGCACTGCCAGCAGATTAAGGGACGTGATCGTTCCCCTCTATTTGGCATTTTTTATTGCCCTCCGCTGGACTCTTTCAACTTTTCCACATCCTTCTTGTAGTGTGGTGCCCAAAACTGGACACAGTACTCCAGAAGAGGCCTCACCAATGCTGAATAGAGGGGAATGATCATGTCCCTCGACCTGCTAGCAATGCTCCTATTTACAGATGATTGTGTGTGTGTGTATATATATATATGCTTAGTAGTATATTTCAAAAGTTATAATGGTAAAGTTGAATGTGTGCATGCATATTCATGACTTCATATGTTCTCATAATTTAAGTTCTCTCAAAAAGTTAACCCCTCAAAAAAGTATTGACTATAGCAACATTGGCTGACAGTAATCAACTGCAGACTGATTAATTCAGCTAAGTTATTTACAGCATAAGTCAAAATGACACTGTCTAATGTTGCAAAATTAGGACACCAGAGAATTACCTTTCTACAATAAGGCGTTTGTCCAGTCTACAATATCAGTTAACCTTCCAGATGCACATCTGTTGTACTTAATAAAATCCTGACTACCACAGAAAATGGGATAATAAATCACATACACAGTTCTATTTGTGGAAAGTAACCATATAAATAGAAAAAGAGAATGGAGACCAAATTCAGCATTTTCTTTCTAGGCAGAACACTAACTGTAACCAAACGACTAAGCAGAGAAATCAATTCGGTCTTCTGTAAAAGCCCAGCATGTTAGTGACCTATTTATAGAATCTCTTCTGTATAATGAGAACCCTGAAAAAGGATTGGAAGAAATCCAGGCAATGATGCTTTTTATTTCTAGAACAAGGTGACTGAGAACTCATCTCTGCAAAGAGCATATGTGAAATATTTCTTATAGTGGCAACTTATTGTAGGGGGAATTCAGATATCATGATAATGAATTCACATCCATGCCCTCATTGATTTGCATGTTGACCACTGCAAAGGTCTCCTCTCTGGCCTTGAAAAATCCCATATTGCCCCATTTACATCTACTCATAATGATGCTGCAAGGATTTCATCCTTGCTCATCACCTGAACCTTGTCTCTCACACATCCCTTTTGCATCCCTACTCTGGCTTCCCACACTCCAATGAATAAAACACAAAGCTACTTGTATTTGCTTTCAAAGGTTTTTTTCATGGCCTATCCACACACTTCTTTCTTCTCATTTGTAGACGGACACTAATATCTGTCCCCTTTGCACCCCAAATGGTGCCAGTCTTCACTGCTCATTTGTAAAATTTTTCAGCACTTTCACATTCTCTCCTATGCTGCTACTTCTGCAAAGCAATCACTTTGCCCTTCTTCAAATCCTGCTATAAAATTCTCCTCTCGCATGATGCCACATTCATCTTCAGTAGCAGCCTAGATATTCTTGGGAGTGGATAAGCTGTTGTGGAGAATTAGGGGCTCCCTATTGCTGTGTATCCAGGGGTCAGGATGTGTCCCTTAGTAGAGACCTTTTAACTATCATGTTCAAAATATCAATATAACCTGTGTGCGGAGTATGAAGATTGCATAAGTAAACGTTTGGAAGAAGTACTAACTGCACAATCTCTGTTGGCAAAACAAAACAAATTTTAAGGGAAGTGTGTCTAAGGGTTAAGCATGGTTTTTATGAGAAGTTCTAGGCTGTATCCCTGGCTGCCTCTACCAGTCACTGCTGTGTGAATGTAGGCAAATCATTTACATTCTACCTGCATCAGTTTTTCCAAATGCAAAATGAGGTAATACTACCTAATTAGTTCACAGGGTGTTGTGGCACTTTTTATTTTTGTAAACCCTTCTTTACAGAACACCTTGTATCTTCTTAGTTCAAAGTATTAATATTACTTCCTACAATAAATATGTACTGATATTTTTCAGGTTTATTTTTAAACTAAACTGAATGGGCAAACAACAGTGGATTCAGAAAATATTCCAAGTGGATCAAGATGGTCTTTTGCTAGTGCACAGATCATTACATGTCTAATTAAAATTTCAATCTAACACAATTAGTACCAAAAAATGGTGTGGCACATACTTAGCTCTACGGTGTGCACAAATGTCAGACCAACAGAGGTTTAAAACGGTATTTTAAAAAGCCAGTAATGACATGGTATTAACATATGAACAGAAAAATACAAAAAGCATCATGCTCCCATTGCTTCCATGCAATTTCAGTACTATATAAATATAATAAATCTATCAAATGCACAACACAAATATGCTCATTATGGGTAAAATGTTTTGGGGCTCTGCGTGAGGATTACTGCACAGCAACTCCACTGAGTCCAGCTTTTTACAGAAGCAGCAAGTCTTCAGCACAGCACCAGCGTAATGCTATGACTCCTTTACCTTCTGGTCCATCTGCCTCAGCTCCTTTAATCTTCACATGGCACTGATGCATGTCCCATTCATAACCCTTTTGAACATGCCACGAGAAATCAGACGTAGGTATCAAAGCTCCTGCAGCGGGAGTGAAGCTGGGACTGCACAGAGCCAGCAGATCCACCAACTCAGGTGTGCTCCAAGCAGGAGAGCGTTTGCTGCATGGAGTCACCATAGTCTGCTGGGAAGATGTGATATGAGCTCTCCACGCCAAGCAAACAAGAACTGGAATGTCAAAAATTCCCAGGTCTTTAAAGAGGGTGGGGCAGATGCCTGTGTACTTGGCTGCAGGGCAGCAGAATTCAAACTGCTGACCAGAATGGTCAGGATGGGCATTGTGGGACGCCTCCTGGAGGCTATTTACATCAACATAACCAAGCGCAGTGTCTATACTGACAATTTGTCGATATAACTTCGCCACAAAAAGCTCTACGCCTCGTGTTGAGGTGGTTTTATTTTGGTTGGCAAAGCAGGAGAGTTTTGTCGGTGGAAGGAGCACTGTACACCTACATTATTGTGCTGATGAAAGATTACTTTTGCTGACAAAACTCTGTAGTGTAAGCAAGTTCTTAAAGAGAGTTTTCCACAGTGTGGAGAGCGGTTCTGCACAAAAATGAATGCTGTCTCAGGTGCCAACATATTTATCATTGGCAGCTGGGGATGAGGAGACACACCCCAAAGATAGTCACAATCTAAAAACCTGAATATAAAAGATACATGTCAATCGCAGCCCCACCATTGGTCCCTTCCCCAGTTCTCGGGCCCAAATCTGAGCAGATTAAGACGGGTTGGAAAGAGGGAGGTGCATTCACCACCAGAGAAACCATCCTAAAAGGGAGTGCTTTGACCCAGAAGACTGCATTGCTGTCAATGAAGTTATTATGCATTTATGTCAGTGTTGCTGAGAGCAGAATTTGGCCCAGAAAATATATAATATTCATTAGTAGAAGTAAGATCTACAGAATATAGCAACAGTTTATAACAATATAATGTTACAATAGTACAACTTAAAATTATTATAAATGATCATTATACCAAAATAGAACACCCTTTACAGCATTATAAAAAGATAAACCAGCAAAGAGTTGCTAGCTTTGTATCAACAGCATGTGTGTCTGCACTTCTGAAATTAGAGATTATAATTTGGAAGGAAGATGAAATAACCTGAGAGAAGTGAAGCATCCCAATCTGTGAGTTTGCTTGCTGTCATTGCCACTCATAATTCAGTCTGTGTCGCCACTTGATAATACTGTTTTATTATCGAAATTATCTGCACAAATGTGTGATGCTAGTAGACCTTCAGAAGATGTGAATTTTCAAATTAGTTTGTGCACAAGCACCTCTGATTACTCCCATCTCTAAATCAGTGTTTACTCAGATCCCATTAACTGCAAATGTATCTGTACACATCTTTTTAAAATGTAAAAAGTCAACAGGAAGCAAACAGCAAGCACCTAGCAATGCTTTGTCTTTCAAAGAGCTGTTTAAAATACATTTCCAGAGATAGCCTGATGATTTAGAGGGCAAAACTGCGCGCTGTCAGGCAGAAGAGCTGGATCTGGGGCAGCCAGTCTCAGAACATCCACTCATTTGCCCAGTAGCACTGACATAACTGAAGAAACTATGGTCAGTCTCCGCAGAGAGGTTTCAACATGCTTCATACTTGTGCAGTGAATTCTTGGTAGCAGGGTACCAAGGTCCATATTATTCCTGCAAGATCTATGCATAAAACTCCTTTCTTGGGGCCTTGCAAAGACTCTCTTTGGGGTGAGGATTTGTGTGGTGCAGATTAGGAGCTAAAAAGCTGAGCTGAGACGAGGGGAGAGGATGTACATTGCCCTTGCTTCCCCCTCCAGCCGCACTATCACCTTTTAGACTAGTTGTAAAAGGTAATACAGACTGTTGTGTGGCTATACTAGAACCAAAAAGGTAGAGACAGGCAGGAGCTACAGGGAACTCCAGGCCAGCACAAAAATATGTCGTCTCTGTGTTGATAGACGTCTCCTTCAGAAGATCCCCACAGATATGCAGGGTTTAGAGGAGGAATCCATCCGTTGGGGAGCAAGAAACCCAATCAGCTAAACATGGGCAAAAGGAAAAGTTGCAAGGAGTCCCTCAGTTTCCGCCCATCCTTAATCCCCCTACCAATGTTTTTTCTAGAGGAGGCAGCAATCCTGGGGGAAAAGCTGAAATACAAAAATTTGTAACTTACCTAAAAAGTTTTCTCTCTTCTAGAAGGAACGTCTTTGGATCCCTTACAACTGGTCTTACCTCTGTTTGCAGCTCTGTGGAGACAGAACTGGTCCTGTCAATCAAGACAGGCTAAGAGTGACACCACTCCCAGAGAACAAGGCAGTCTGAGATACTTCCAAAGTTGCTCCGTGGAGATAGTTCATTTAAGCATTAACTGGTTATCAGACATAAAAAGAAATTATCACACACTTTTCCTACTTTCACCCCAGCTACTAGCAGAAAGACAAATTGTGCTCCAAACAGAAAACAAAGGAAGATGTGAGAATTCAAGCCTTCCCTTGGAATTATTATTCTTGGGCTGGGTGAGAGGGATCTGCAGATTTTGTTGTTAGAACAAAAGAAATTTTGGGGTATTTAGGGTGGCCAGGAGTCTGGTTTGCTACCGGAAAGTCTTGTTGAAAAGGGGACCTGACAGTGTCTGGTCAGACCTACTTACTGGACACTCAAAGTTTGGTTACTGCAGGCAGGGGAGGTGCTGGGTCATCACCTTCACCAGCCCCTCAAAGAACAATTATGAAAGTTAGGGAACTGTTTTTCTTCTTTGAGTGCTTGCTCACATCCATTTCATTCTAGGTGACTCAAAAGCAGAAACATAGAGGCGGACTCTAAGTTCAGGTCATGATTCACAGCAACAGTGCTCTATCAAAGCCAGCATCGTCTCAGGCTTGCTGGTTAAGCGCATGAGTCATAATAGTGTGGATAGGCAACCAGGTAGCGGCCCTGAAGATATCCTGAATTGGCACCTGGGCATGTTAGCCAGCTCACAGCAATATCGGTTGCAGGCCATGATTCAGGATGAAATCCTCTGAGCAGACACTGGGTGACCTTTCATCTTGTCTGCCACCACAATGGACAATTGCACTGACTTGCAAAACGGCTTAGTCCAATCAATGTAGAAGGCAAGTGCCCTCCTGAAGTCCAGGGAGTGCAACTTATGCTCCTCTTCTGATTTATGAGGTTTCAGAAAGAAGTCAGATAAGTATATGCCCTGGTCGGTATGAAACTCTGAAATGGATGCAGCTGGATCTTGTCCTTGTAAAACAACATATAGAGCGGTTTCGAAGTAAGAGCTCTAATCTCAGAGACCCCGTGGGCAGATGTGATCGCAAGCAGGAACGGAACTTTCCAGGAGAGAAGAAGGGACCAGGAAGCCAGAGGCTAAAAAGGGGGAACCCATGAGCTATGACAGCACAAGATCCAGGACCCCATGGAGGGATGGGATCCCGGATATGTGGGTAGAGATGCTCCATACCCTTCAAAAACCTAACCATCATGTCACGAGCAGAGGGTGGAGACAGAAGCAGCAGCCAAGCGGACTTTGATTGAAGACAGGAACAATCCGTGCAGCTTGAGGTGCAGAAGATAGTCCAGGATTGCTGGCAGCGAGGCCTGCTCAGCTCGGATAACTCAGTCTAAAGTCCTTTTCCACTTGGCCAGGTAGGTCGCTCTGGTGGAGGGAGAATTGCAGGGTGTAGCTCTAAGATACAATCTCTAGCATCCAATGGTCCGAGGTGACACACAAACAAGCCAAGCAGTAGAGACGAAGATGATTGAGGAAAAAACAAGGCAGATCCAGGGAGTTGACTGGAGAAACCCTCAAAATAAGCACTTCTGGCCCCTGTGATGTTTTGCCAGGCTGGGTTGTACAGCTGAGAGGGAGAAAGAAGGGCAGCAACAACTAAAACTCATGTCTCAATCCCTTCTCCTTGCAGGCCGTTGCTGAGGCTGCCATGGTCTTGGCAGTGGGGGTGGCTCCTTGATGACTGCCGTGAGCGAAGAGTGGCCCAGGTGTCCTTCAGATCTTCACATGCGCTTCCTCCAAGTACTTGAGGCAGCTGCTGTGGGGATAACTAACAGGCACAGGCCTGTTGCGGTCAGAGCAGGACTTAAAACCCAGAGACCAGGACATTCCTCGCCTAACGCGAAGTCCCCACTGGGACTCTCTCTCTAACTACACTACTCAACAACTACTTACTTACTAACTACTGTAAACAAACTATTTACAAAGCTCTAAGGCTCCAAGACCTAAAAGGAAGAACTGCTAACCCTTGCAAGAGAAAGGTGCACCGACTAACCACCATGAGCGGTAAGAAGGAACTGAAAGGGCATAGGGCTGGAAGTACCTAATAAACCAGTGTATGAGCGCAGTCAGAGGTGAAAGTAAGCCAAGAGCCAATGCACCGTACCAGGGCAGATCGGCTTCCCCAGGTGCAATGTAAAGGGCCTGGGGCTCCCAGCAGCAGCTGGAGCCCCGGGCCCTTTAAACTGCTGCCAGAGCTCCTGCTGCAGGAGCCCCCGGGGCAGGGTGGGGGGAGCTCCAGCCCAGCCCCCATACTGGTAAGAAGCTTGATTTACTTTCACCCCTGAGCGCAGTGCTCAACCAGGTGCCACAGCTGACCCTATGGATAACGTTAAGGCGAAAATCTCCAGTGGCAGTGCACATGGGTGCGCACACCTAGAATGGAATCGACATGAATGAACTCCCACTGAAGTCAGACAGAGCGTGTCAGAGTAAGGAATGAGTGTAACCTAAATGAACACTAAAGCTTTGGACTTCTGATTATATGTAAATATAAAAACACTTCTATTAAAGAAGAAGATCTCAGCAGTGCAATTCTAAATTGTACGTCTATCTATTTATCTATATTAAGGGGACATGAATTTCAGATTGCAGGCTGTGTCTGAATATTTCAAATTAAATTAGCCAAGGAAAGATATACCACATTGACAACCCCTATGTGCAAAACATTTTCAAAAATCACGTTCTCTCCGCTTGAGCTCTTTGTATTCATTCAATAGGCATGAAAAAAAATTAATAAACATTTTGGAAAACAAGCTAAAGCTTTTGTTTGACCTACACAGCTTCCGAAATTTGCTTTGGAACACCACTGAAATGTTTTTTTTATCTGCCTTGGGTAATTATATTTGACTGTATAAATATTAATAAGGCTATAATACTACTTTTAATATACTAATGCCATGACCAACCAGATTACCTGTTATCATATTGTGTAATGTAATTGTCTTCACAGTTAAGTAAATAGAAAATTAATTTCTCTAGACTGAGAACAGGGCAACACTTTGATTTTGTGTCATTAGAAGCAGAGATACCATCTTCAAAACGTATTTAAAATTCAGCTACCTGGGAGAATGGAAATGGATAAACCACAAACAATTGTCAGATGCTCATAAAAGGTGAAGGATTATAATGGTAACAATTTGAATCATGAAGTCAAATTTTGGAATTAGATTCAAATCCGAATGTCCCAAAGTTTGGTGCTCAGTGCTCCATTTAACAAGCATTCCACATGCATCTTGGCAGGGGGTTAGACTAGTTGACGTTTATGGTTCCTTCTAACCCTATGGTTCTATTATTCTAATTTATCGTGGCCTTGTTCAGCCCAATCCAAACTTTGTCACATGAGTTCACAAAGATTCTTCAAACATCTTTGAGGTTTATGGCTTCCTTAGTTACATTACACTTAGATCACTTTATCTGATAAGTGCACAAGCCTAGAGAAAGGGGATTAATAACCACAGTGCATCACAGGGTCTTCCTTTAGTCCGCCAAGGCCTGTTTCCTTCCTCTTTCCTTTGGCAGCAGCGTGCTAGAGTCTTAATATTCTGTCCCCTGTTTGGAGGAATGATAACACAAACCTCTGGACCAGCCTCACAGTGTAGCAGTCGTTCAATAATAGATAAGACTCGCTTACAGTTTTCAGTTTAACAGGAGACTTACAACTTTATTTTGTAAAAATCTCTTTGAAATGGAGAAAACCAGAATGCAAACTTTGAGCACTATTTGAATTTAAGATGATTTCATGAAAAATGGAATAGTACAAAGAAAAATAAGAGTTCAAAATAAACGCTTATGCCAGTTTTTCACTAAATTGTCTCACTTTTTTTTTGGT
Source organism: Dermatemys mawii (assembly GCA_007922305.1). Classification (NCBI taxonomy): domain Eukaryota; kingdom Metazoa; phylum Chordata; order Testudines; family Dermatemydidae; genus Dermatemys; species Dermatemys mawii. The sequence continues at coordinate 5,844,465 of ML677394.1, read as the reverse complement.
TACTTTTACAAGAAATCTAAACCACTTTGTGATCTGTCCTTTGTCCATAAAGTCCTCTTGCACCAATTCCAATATCAGTTATACACAAGGAGCACTACACCACTTTATAATTTAGACATAATAGCAAATACGTGTGGCAACCGAACCCACTGGATTTGACAACAAATCTGAGAGAGAGAGAGAGAGAAAGAGATGTAAAACAGATATGCCTTGAATGATTAATAACTACTTATTCCTTCTGGCCTTCAAAAATTAGAACAGTTATCCACCTCTTTTTATTCCAAAACAGAATTCACCTAGGAAGTAAAGACAGTAAGAAAATGGTTCATACCCTGTGAGACACTGTGTCTAAGTACTCACAGATCAGCCAAGGTCAGGAGTTCCTCTCCCTAAGAATACAAATGAAATGGCTTAGCTAAGATTATTAATCATCTAGGCAAAAATCGCTCATAATCTGCATATAGTTAAAACCACTTTCTCCCTACCAACCTAGCTGGAAAGAACTCCAAGTTACCAAGCCAAGCAAACCCATAAATAACTGCCTGTAACATTGACGGTCCACTTGGACAAGCTACCTGTTACCCCAAGAAATCCAAACCACAGGTTTTCACCACAAATGATTAACTATACATTGTTTTCCTTTAAATCAAATGTACCGTAGATCAAATAGAGCTGTCTTTCACCACTGTGATCATCTAGATTCATGCTCTCCTGCCTAACACAGACCTTCCCTGAATTAATGCCTGTTTCAAGTAGTGCAGATTTTTACAAAAATATCCACTCTTTATTTTAAAAAATTGCAACTTCTTTAATTTTTGAATTTGTCTAGCTTCAACTTCCAGCCTTTGGATTATGTTATACCTTTCTCTGCTAGATTAAAGAGGCTATTATCAAATATTTTGTTCCCAAAGTAGGTACTTATAGTCTGATCAAGTCAGCCATTAACTTTCTCTTTGTTAAACTGAATTGATTATGCTCCTTGGGTCTAACACTGTAAGGCATGTTTTCCAATCTTCTGATCATCCTCATAGTTCTTCTCTGAACCTTCGCCAACTTATTAACATCAAATACCAATTTATCAACACAGTGATGCCTGTGCTTAATGTTGTCCAGCACTTCCGATTATAACACCCATTTTTGGTTGCTTATAACTTCGCCAAACTTTAACTGTTCAGGTTCTTTTCCTACTGAGTATCTGCTTTCTTTTCTAACGTTTCAGCAAAAACAGCTGAAATACAGTTTCTGAGTAGAAGGCTAGAGAAAAACCTCAGTTCACACATGTTCAATAGAGACTTGTTAGAGTTTGGCAGCTAAATTAGCTGAAGATTCCATCTGCACTCAGCGTGCTCTGTTCCCTCACAGCTCCTATGTGGCAACTGGAAAGTGTATGCATCATCCATGCAGAAAAACTCAGCATGTTCCATCCCAGAGATGTAGAAACTAAGAAGGACTTTCTGGGCAACTGCTCCTCCTGGCTGCTGGGGTCCGCTTTGGTTCCAGATACAGAAATATCAAAAGCACACTCTCAATTACACCATTCTGGAACACAGAGAGCAAGAAGGAAGCAGCTTAACTCAAATGCGGAGAGTTAAGGAATAGTAGAAAGCAGGGCCGTGTGCAGAAATTTCGCTTTGACTCCTTTGGGGGGGGGGGCACATTTTATGTCCACCACCTCCATCAGGAGCTTGCTCTTTCCTTCCTCCATTCCCCAACGCCAGCAGGAGCTTGCTCTTCCTTCCCTCCCTCTCCCTGTCCTGGCTGCAGCACAAGCTCGCTCTCCCTGCCATTGTTGCCCCAAGGCTGGAAGAGATCTGTGCCCCTGATGATTATTGGGGGGCCCATGCCCCTGCTTTCCCTCATTGTGATACCCCTGGTAGGAAGGGAGTGGGAAGAGAAAAACGAGCAGGAAGAGGAGGAAGGTGAGAGAGAGGCACTTGCCAGGCATTTGGAGTTGGGTGAACAAGGGGCAATAATCAGGTGGAATGGGAGGAGCAACAGCAGATGGTGTGTGAGGAAGTAGGACTATAAAGGGATAGGGAGAGGCTGGGTAGGGACAGAAAAGTTTATAACTACTAGACAATTCCTTACAGAGCCTGGAATTGACCCCAGGCATCTCAAACTTCAAAATTCATCTGTTGTCTAGGAAAGAGTGTGATAAAACCCCCTGGCAAAGTGCACGTCTCCATCACCCTCTGATAAGGTGTTTCACATAGAAGATAGGAGTAGAAGGCTGTTATCAGTTACTCCATTAGCTCAAGTGGCAGAGGACTGTGTTGCAAATCTAAAGCTTCCAGCACTGCTGTTGACCTATGAGGGGAGATGAATATGGATCCATATTTTGTTTTTTCCCTGTTAAGTTTTTTAAAAGCTTAGAAAATACATAAAAATACATTAAAAGAAACAGAAAAATAATTGTGGAAAATATGTAATGAAGGATTGTATTGCAATGCATACCTACGAGAGGGCTGACTCAAGGATGTAGGGGAAATCTTAATTTTGGCATTGCCTGTGTTTCGACTGATTGATTTTGCAATCAATATTCTTTCACAGAGTTTTTTTGGATGCACTTTATAGATATGATGATGAGTCATCAGCATAGGGAACACGTGTCTTGTCATTGTCTGTATTACAATTACACAAGTATTTGAGAACCCAGTCACAACAATGTTGTATCTGCATGGATCAGACAAAATCATGTTACAACCATGTTAAGGGAAATAAACCTTGATGATTCCATTAAGATGGTAATAATGTGATTTTAATAATATAATAAAGTAATAATAAATAAAATAATAATAATAATATGTGTCTGATCTACATAGGCACAGCCAAACTACAATCATGTATCAGTAGCATAGACCAGTGTGTCCCAAACAGTGTGCTATCAGGCCCAAACAGGTATTGCTTGGAATTTTTTGAAAAACTACATGTGAAAACAAAAAAGCCTTTCCTTGTATTTTAATTAGTGTTAGAGCTGGATTCTGTACATTCTGTTCTTTTGCTCTCCGGGATGAGGCCCCTTTCAGATACTATGTATGTATCACATTCCATTCCACAAAGCCAAGTTAAGATCAAATTTGACTTTTCTGGGATGAGGGGAGCCATTTTCTGATTGGATGTCTGCCTCACTGCCCCACCTCCTCTAGGGACAGAGCAACCAATCAATCTCCATCTTCTCCCTCCTGCGAGCAACAAGTCAGCTCCTCTGTCCCTCCCCGCCTGCAGCCATTGGCAGGGCAGGGGGAAGAGCCCTGGGAGCCACTCTCCCAAGCCTGGAAGGGGAGCAGGGACCCCACTGCAGCCCCAAGGGTTGGGAGGCAGAAAGAGCCCCAGGAGCAACACAGGTGAGGTGAAGGGAGGTGGGAACTGGAGGTGAGATAGGGGAGCTAAGAGGGGCAGAACTGGTGAGAGAACTAGGGGCGCAAAACTGGGTGGGGGCTGAGGACAGAACTGGTGTGAGGTTAGATTATAATATCATTCACTGTATTGCATAAACTGAATGACAACCCTAAGAGGTCGAGTTCATCTGGAGACAATATGGTGGTGTACCTCAAAATAAATAAAGGTATCAAAGTGTGCAGTGGCAAAGAAAAGGTTGGGAACTACTAGGGTTGACAAGGGCTGTTCAGGGAAAACATGAAACTATAGATGCACCTTATGATGTCAGCAAACAATTGTTAACCAGGCCTATGTGTCTCTAAAGCAAAATACAGTAGACTCTCGATTCTCCAGGATGATAGGGGAAAAATTAATCCTGGTTAATAAATTCCCGGATAATCACCATCCATAGGAAATATGGTGGTGGTGGTTTACCAGCCATCCTGCACCAGTGGGAGGAGGTGTTGGGTCACTGGCTGCCCTGTGCCCTGGTGGTGGTGTTTTTCTTTTGTGCTTGGGGCGGCAACAAAGCCAGAGCCAGCCCTGCGAGTTACGCGTATTTTTTTTGACATCCTGGTTAATCCACAGCCTGGTTAACCCAATGCTGAATAATCGAGACTCTACTGTACATTCAAGTTCTTAGAAAATTATGTATGTAAAGGAGTTTGCTTTCATTCAGTACGGAATATAATAATGCAAGGTGATGAAAAGGAAAGAGGGATAAACTCAAAGATACTGAAACTGAGGGTATTGTATGTTCTGGTTACTAATGCAGATAACTTCATGGCTAAACCGGTAATGGAGATGGTAACATAAAAACGGCCATATTGTGTCAGAACAAAGGTCCATCTAGTCCAGTATCCTGTCGTCCGACAGTGGCCAATGCCAGGCGCCCCAGAAGGAATGAACAGAACAGGTAATCATCAACTGATCCATTTCCTGTCATTCATTCCCTGCTTTTGGCATCAGAGGCTAGGGCCACCATCCCTGCCCATCCTGGCTAATAGCCATTGGGCAATTCTCCTCCATGAATTTATCTAGTTATTTTTTGAACCCTGTTATAGCCCTGGCCTTCACAACCTCCTATGGCAAAGAGTTCCACAGGTTGACTGTGCATCGTGTTAAAAATACTTCCTTTTGTTTGTTTTAAACTTTATGCCTATTAATTTCATTTGGTGATCCCTAGCTCTTCTTTTATGAGGAGGAGTAAATAACACTTCCTTGTTTACACCTGTCATGATTTTATAAACCTCTGTCATCTCCCCGCTTAGTCATCTCTTCTCCAAGCTGAGAAGTCCCAGTCTTATTAATCTCTCCTCATATGGAAGCAGTTCCATCCCCCCAATCACTGTTGTTGTCCTTTTCTGAATCTTTTCCAATTCCAATATATCTTTTTTGAGATGGGGTGACCAGATCTCCCAGCAGTATTCAAGATGTAGGCATATCATGGATTTATAGAGAGACAATATGATATCTTCTGTCTTATTATCTATTCCTTTCTTAACGATTACCAGCATTCTGTTCGCTTTTTTGACTGCCGCTGCACAATGAGCAGATGTTTTCAGAGAACTATCCACAATGACTCCAAGATCTCTTTCCTGAGTGGTATCAACTATTTTGGACCTCATCATTTTATATGTATAGTTGGGATTATGTTTTCTAATGTGAATTAATTTCCATTTATCAATACCAAATTTCATCTTTCATTTTGTTGCCCGGGCACCCAGTTTTCTGTTTGTAGTCTTCACGGTCTGCCTGGGACTTAACTATGTTGAATGGTTTTGTATCATCTGCAAATTTTGCCACCTCAACATGTACCCCCTTTTTCCAGATCATTTATGAATATGTTGAATAGAACTGGTCCCAGTACAGATGCCTCAGGGACACCACTGCTTACCTCTCTCCATTATGAAAACTGACCATTTATTCCTACCCTCTCTTTCCTATCTCTTAACCAGTTACCAATCCACAAGACAAAAGTAGTAAACAGCTTAAACCCTAAGAGGGCGAGTTCATTTGGAGACAATATGGTGGTGTACCTCAAAATAAATAAAGGTATCAAAGTATGCCGTGGCAAAGAAAATGTTGGGAACCTTCCCTCTTATCCCATGACAGTTTACTTTGCTTAAGAGCCTTTGATGACGGACATTGGCAAAGGCTTTCTGAAAATCTATGTATGCTATATCCACTGGATTCCCTCTTGTCCATATGCTTGTTTACCCCTTCACAGATTTCTAGTAGATTGGTGAGGCATGATGTGCCTTTACAAAAACCATGCTGACTCTTCCCCAACAAATTGTGTTCATCGACGTGTCTGACAATTTTTTTCTTTACTAGAGTTTCAACCAGTTTGCCCGGTATTGAAGTTAGGCTTACCGGCCTGTAATAACCAACATCACTTCTGGAACCCTTTTTAAAAACTGGCATCACATTAGCTACCCTCCAGTCATCTGGTACAGAAGCTGATTTAAATGATAGGTTACAGACTACAGTTAGTAGTTCTGCAATTTCAAGTAGTGTGCCAGGGCCTGGCCCTCACGAAGGCACAGCAGGCATTGGGAATGTCCACCACTGATGGGCAGAGCAGCATCACAGGACAGGTAGATCTTCAAGCCCAATGACTTTGGAATTGGTCTACACGAGAGCTTACTTCAGTATAACTTACTCGCATCCTTGAGCGATGTAATTTATGTGTAAGTTACTCCAACCTAAGCACCAGTGAGGATAGCTTCTCCCGCCACCATAGCTACCACTTCCCGTGGAGGTGGAGTTGTTATATTAATGAGAGAGCCTCTCCCATTGGTCTTCACTAGACGCGCTACAGCAGCGCAGCTGCATCACTGTAGTGCTTCTACTGTAGACTAGTCCTTAGGATCAGCCACTTTGGGCTTCTGTCTGGGAGGAGGAGGGGGAAGGCCCTTGTGCAATGTATTCTATACTAGGGAAACATCCACATACAGCAGGAAATCCTACCACTATGCTGTTCTAAAAGTTAAGCAGATAAGTTTTTTATTTACCAGTTAACTTATCAGTACTAAGATAAAACTAAAACTTTATAAACTGAAGAACAACTAAACTACTTAGAGCAAAATTACAGTCTTGAAGACAAGAGTGGTAAGAAATGGAGTGCTAGTTGCAGTAACACCACCCTTTATGCCCTCAACTATAGGGAGTGAGATGGCACTCAGGACACAAGTGCATGCCCCATGCACACTGCTATTCAAAATAACCTGATTCAATGTGCATGGGAGTACGCAGACCAGTGGAATCTGTGTAGACAGTCACCTGAAGAATAAAATTTCAGCATGCACTCAAAAGTTCATTACTCCACAGGATTTAAGTCAGACTCTTTAGAAAACATAGTTTCCTCTTTATTATATTGTATTTTAATAACAGGAAACACGCCTCAAACTGAATTAATTACTATCTCAATTACATAACCATACATTTTGAAATGTTTTAATAATTGAGTGATGATACAACCAATTATATATAGATAGATATCTGATCTTTTTAAAATGTATATTACTTGTCCATATTTTAATATTTTGAAGCCTGTCATTTAATATAAAATAAGATAAAAATGGAATTATCTGAGTAACACTTTCATATCACAAAGAAACCTCAAAATATTCTAGTTCTAATTGTCCTCAGCAACACTGCAATATTTAATATGACAACATATTTATCAGAACAAGGAGTTTATAAATTATAGTAGAACCTCATTAATTCACCCTAAACACTGGCAGACCTATTGGGAATTCACAAATTTTGTGAAGTAACAGCTGAACAAACCAAAAGAATAATGCACACAAAATGTATTTTGCTTCACTTAGTTTGCTGACAATTAGTTTTAATCTCCTGTAACACTTCTAAGCATCCCAATAAAGAAAGTTAGGCAAGTGGCAAGAGCTGACTTTTGCTTTTTATTGTTAACTCATCCTCTCTCATCCACATCTGCCTGTTTTGTCCACTTGTTGTGTCCTGTTTAACATTTGATTTGTAAGCTCTCTGGAACGACGATTGTCTTATTTAGTTACACAGTACCTGGCACAATGGGACACTGATCTCTTTGAAACACTAATAGTAAATGCAGTGCTGTATACTTTATGAAAACAATTAAAATCTTAATAGGAGACTTTATTACAGCTCACCACTATTAAAACTTTGATAGAAAGATGAGAAACCAGAAACATTTTGTGAGGACTGTTGTGATTACGGGGCCTAAAAATTCACCCCAATTGTAACGCCTATTATAAGCTCAAAGCTGGGAGAGGATGCAAGTGCTTTGGAAGATAAGATTATAATTCAAAATGATCTGGACAAACTGGAGAAATAGTCTTAAATAAATAAGATGAAATCCAATAAGGACAAATGCAAAATACTCCATTTAGGAAGGAACAATCAGTTGGACAGATGCAAAATGAGGAATGACTGCCTAGAAAGGAGTACTGCAGAAAGGGATCTGGGGGTCACAGTAGATCACAAGCTAAATGTGAGTCAACTATATAACACTGTTGCAAAACAAGCAAACATAATTCTGGGATGTATTAGCAGGAGAAGCAAGACACGGGAAGTAATTCTTCCGTTCTACTCCGCACTGATTAAGCCTCAACTAGAGTACTGTCTCCAGTTCTGGGTGCCACATGCCAGGAAAAATGTGGACAGATTGGAGAGAGTCCAGAGAAATAAAAATGATGAAAGGTCTAGAAAACATGGCCTATGAGGGAAGATTGAAAAATTTGGGTTTGTTTAGACTGGAAAAGAGACGACTGAGAGGGGACATGACAGTTTTCAAGATCATAAAAGGCTGTTAATGAGGCAGAGGGAGAAAAATTGTTCTTAACAGCTGAGGATAGGATAAGAAGAAAGGAGCTTAAATTGCAGCCAGGGAGGTTTAGGTTGGACTTTATATTTTACTGGACCAACATCTGTTGGCAAAAGAGACAAGCTTTCAAGCTACTCAGTGCTCCTTCTTTCACCCAATAAAAAGATGTTACCTCATCCACCTTGTCTCTCTAATATCCTGGAACCAAGACATCTACAACACTGCAAACATCATAACATTAGATATCCAGTTCTCAGCCCATCAGCGGGGATAACCTAATTACTAAGTATCCTTGTTCTATTATCTTACTTTTATGTTGGTCCCTCCATTCTTCCTCCCAGCCTATCTTTCTCTCCAGGCTTTCCATCATATCCTGAAATCAACTGCCTTACATCAGCACAGCACAATGAGATGACCACAACCTAGCACTATCTAAAAAGAAAAGATGAAACCAGATGACATCCCTGACTGGAATGGGAACCAGGGTCCAAGCAACAGGTGCTGTGGTTGATCTGCCAGCCAAACCATCCATTGGTAGCTGACAAGCAACTGTTCCAAAAATATCAGCAAAAGCTGTATTTCCCCATCTTTTTGATCCTCTCTTCTCCACCATGTGTCTGTGTTTGTTAGAAACAGGAGAAGTGAATGCACTTTACACATCAGGACTAAAAGTAGAATTAATCCTTTCCTTTTCATCAGAGACAGATTGTTCTGAAAATGACATACTGATATGTTGCCTCCAAAAAGGAGAGAGATTTTAAAGGTTATGATTATTTGTTTTCCATAATCACTCAATTTCCCCATTTCAATATACATACTTGTTTTAATTGCTTATTCTTTCTTGTGTTTGAGCAATAAAATTTCAACTTTAGAATTAATGTTTTTGGGTGTTTTCCAAGGAACCAAGTGAAACCAAGGCCTATACAGATTTTTTTCCTTCAAAACCTTTGTAAAGCTGTTTCATGTTGGACCATGACAGATTTACAACACCCTTTAACTCTTGATCTCTGAAATTAATATAAAAGGACTGTAAAGAACATTGTTTAGGAAAGTATGTACGACTATATATCTAATTTTGCTTTCCAGTTCCCAAAGTCAATGGGAGTTTTTCTACCGGCCTCAGTCCAAACAGGATTGGGCCATAAGGGCTAGATTTTCATGACGGCACAGTACATCATGAGAACAGTAGCTGGTGGATGCTATAGACATTGGAAAATCTGGATTACAGGTTTCAGAAACACAAGCCTAAAATTAAGCCGTACACCATTCCAAATCAGCTCCCTTTTTGAACAAATCAAAACTTGATCAGTTTTCAAACAACTAGCAAATCTGGCTCAGATTACATTCTGAAGAACAATGTTTTGATTTATCATGTCTTTTAATCAATCACATTACCTAAAATAATTAAGTATTTTGTAACAATCTCCTACAATATAAAAATGTTTTGGTAGATTAATTTGGCATTTAAAAGACTGAGGAATCTAAATTTCTGTTTATTAATTATATAAGAACAAAAAACAGATACCTTGTAAAATTCACATTTATCCTTCAGTGGTGTCAAAAGTAAACAAATGATCAAGAACAGAATAAAAAAAACATTATCAGCTACTAGCATATGAAGAATTACATACAGAACCAAAGACCACATTTGGACAAATCCAAGCCCCACTAAAGTTAATGACAAACATCCATTGAATTTACTGGGACCAAGATTTGGCTCTTTAGAAATCCCTAACACTATCTGAAGAAACACTGAACAATAAATTTAGTCTTGTTAGCAGGTCTCTAAAGGGATTTAGAGATCTCCAGGTTTTAGGTTTTGTTTTTTTTTAAAGTGAAGTGTGTGTTGATTTGGTAAAAAGTATGTATTTTTTGTTGAATCCTTAACTAGTCTATCTTCTATAGCTCTTTATACACTGAAGCTTTATTCTTTTAACTGATTTATTTCTTCATCCCTATACAATTATTCACAGAGTTTAACTATTCCTTCCATACACTTCTAGTTTGGCTAAAACAGATGTATTATTTTACAGGATTCTTGGATCATGTCACCAGTCAACTTTGATAAACATATTTTTTTTTTCTAAGTACATCTAAAAGATGGGACACAAGAGAAAAAACTAATACAGCTTGACTGGACTTTCCAATAGAATGTTCACATTTTATTTTAAGGATTTTAATTAAAAAAAACATTTCAGGATCAGTTTAAATGTATATGCAATAGGGAACATGCACTTCATGCAATACTAATAACCCACTATTAACCCAGAGAGCTTTCAGAACCTGAAAAATGAATAATGCTTGCATGCACTAGGATCAAAACTAAAAATGATCTATTTTATCAGTGATTTTTAGTGAAATTTGTCCAGTGACAAAATGCACAGAGTTCTACACAGATTCATGTTGTCTTGTCAGATCATTATCTTCTCACTATAGGCATGATTCAAAGTCCACTTAAGTTTTCTGGACACAGCCCTTAGCCGTCCCGTTAATTTTTTCCCTCTTGCCTGTTCTAAAATATGATCGATAATGTTTAAATACTAAACTTTGAAAGCACTGTGGAAAAAATGTATTTTCAAACAAAAGACAAGAGTCAAGAAAAAATGTAATTATTATTTGCTTAGCAGGGATTTGCAGTAGGGTAAAGGTACCAGAAGATATAGCCAACATGTCAGCTCTTGGTATACTCAACTTTGTTAGTGATTTGGGTTGAATTACTCAGTGTTTATACAAATTCATTACCACTTATGGAATCTAAATGATGAAAAACCTAATTCCGTTTGCAAAGCCATTATTTTTCCCTAGAGATAGTGCTTCAGTTAGTAGTCTTCTGCTATATTTTTCAGATATAATATGATCATTGCATTAGAGTTGTTTGATATATATAATCACAAACACAAAACAGATCTGGTAACTAAATACAATTACTGTAGTTAATTTCATTTGGTTAGGGCTGTATCTACTGCCATATTCTAAAATACAAATAGCAGCATTTGACAAGAATGCTTGTAATTCTATATACATTACATGCCAGCCATATCGATCAACCAAATACAAAAATGACATCCAGAAGAGTTACAGGTATTTACAGATACAAATGGAACCAGAAAAATAACATTTATAGCAGTGAAATTACACCTTTCTATAAGGTTTATATATTTTTATCAAGTGCCATATATGAAATGTTCTGTTTTTCCAGATATATTATTCTCTGGAGACAATTCAGTATTTTCCAATTGTACAAAAATACAAACACTACAAAATACTTCAAGAAATTATAATGAGCCTATACCAGGATTCTCATTAATGCATTTTATTTTCAAGAGATATGTAGCTAGCTGGCAGATTTTAAGGAATAAAAAAAATTCCTTCTTTACCTGATCAAAATGTGTTTAACAGCAAAGGTGTAGCTAGATGAATAGCAATACAATCTAAATGAGATTTTAATAGCTTGGCTACTTTACAGATTTCTTACAAATTTAGTTAAAAAGATAAAGGAGTTGTTCAGTAGCTCTCGAATTATACTTGCTGTTCAAGACAGGCTAATTTTAAAGACTGAAAAGGCTCATTTTAAGAACTGATTAATGAATATCCAGTGACAAGACAGACAGCTTACAGTCTGTCACATGAAACAATTCATTAGGGATTAAACAAGCAGTAAAAAACAAAAAGCTGTGCAAATTTAAGACTTCCACATGTTTGTCTAAAAATAAATATTCTGAATTTTGAAAGCCTGGAAGCAAAGTGAAAGATATTGGAAAATTGATTTCCATTTGACGCTTATTACTTTTGGTGTTCAATACTCAAACATAATTTAAAAAGTGTTACAGAATTTATATTTTTAAAGATATGTAAGGAAAAAAATCTGTATTTAGTATTTATATTTCAGTATAATCTGAAAACATTTCTACAATGCATTTTTCTATTTATAAAAGTTCACCGATAGTCTGTTTTGACAGCACAAAAATGAATATACTACCTTTCCTCTCGGAACGTTTCTTACGCCTCCTTTTATAGCGACGCCTCACAAAGCTGAAGAAGGTCCCCATGTTCAAAGTCCCAGTTAGCAGAGATGCCATGCAAGCTAAGTGCTACAATCCACAGTCAGCTCGGGTTGCCAGAGTGCTAAATCTTTCTCTGTCTCAATAACTCACTGTATTAATACAGTGATTTATTTCAGAAAGTCGTAGAAGCAATGAGAACAGTTAACTCTGTGGTAACATGTCAGGACTACAAACTCTCCTTGTCTATTCAAGGTCCATTCATCAAACTGCAAGATTAACTGCACAGTACACTAAACACTGCAGTTCATTCCGACTAGCCGCAAGAGGCACATGTGACAATTAACCCTTAATATTGTTTTGAAAATGAGAGAGCAAGGAGGGACGGGTTTATGAAACTGAACATATATTTCCAGAGATGAGGACACCAACACACCAGCTAGCTACAGTCTGTCTTTTCCTTTCACGTTATAAAGTAGAAATAACCTGCATCGCTATTACAGTAAAATGAAGCAAGAAAAACCAAAAGATAAGGTTCCAACAGCAAGGTTAACTCAGACTGTACCCCTTCCTTTATATTTTATAGTAATTATCTGAACTATATATTAAAGGTATACTGTGGCAAGAAAAACACTACACAATAGGCAGAAACAACATAGTAAGGTTCCTGCATGAATCTTCATTTTGACTTTTGTTGATCCATTTTAATTGTTCCAACTTAATGTAGCACTAGTGTAGTTTTAGCTTTCAACTTTAAATACCGCACACAGATATGTATATGCTTATATTTTACACAGGTAAGTATGCGTACATTATGTGTATATATGGATAGTCATAAAAAAACCACTTACCGACCTTTAGTAACTGTTGCTCTTTGAGATGTGTTGCTCATGTCTATTCCAAGTAGGTGTCTGTGTGCCATGTGCATTTGCCAGAAGGTGCACAGTCATGTTGGCTGTGGAGCCCCCTGGAGTTAAACCTTCATGGCAGTGTGTATAGGACTCTTTGCTTAGGGGTCAGTCCCAGTTGTCTCGGTCTTTCTTTCTGGTTGGCTGCCTCCAACACTAGAGTACCCGGATGATGGGTAAACAAGTACTCATACTCCTTGGAGAACACAAAATATTTCCTCTCTACCCCTTTTGCCATGGAGGGAAGAGAGATGGGTGTTTGCTGCAACACCTTAGTGATGTTATGGATAGTCTAAATGAGGGGCAAAGTCACCCTTGAAGGACCTTCAGGGACAGAATATCCACCATAGAGTCAGTCTCCTCTGAGACGGGGCCATTCAGCCAGCCACTGCAGAGGCCAGGACATCATGGGTAGCAGCTGTCCTTCCTCTTTCCTCAAGCAGTACTGGAATCAGTGCCAGCTTTGCGAAGAGGCAACTACACCTCCAAGTCCGATGAGGACTCTGACCTCAGCGACTAAGGTGATGTAGAGCGACACAGTGCCAAGGAGCACTACCAAGGTGAGGATGAATGGTGCTTAATTATCATCAGCTTGCCCCTAGAGGTGCCCCTGTGGCGCCGCTGCCAATGATTGCACCTTCATTGCAATGAGGTCCCGAGCTGCCTCAAAAGTGTCTGGTGGAAAAGGAAAATCTAATGTCCTCCTTCTGACTCTCCCACACTGGGGAGTCCACTAGAACGGGACACAACAGACCTCCTTTCTCGGCACCGAGGTTTCTCTTACCAATGCCGGTGTACTCCGCACCAAATTCTGGGATTAGGGTCGGATGCTGCCTGGGGACGAAACTAACTAGATTATCTGAACTAACTAATGCTAAGGTTTTATTTACAGATAACAATGAGAAAAAAGTCCACTAGGGGATCGCTTGCTGTTAGCAAGAGAAGAGTTGCTCCAACGACCATCACTGGCACTAAGAAGGAACTGAAGAGGTGGTGGGTCGACAGGGACCTATAGACACTGGCATAGCCATGAAGGTTATAAACTTCATAAACTCCAGGGGGTTCCACAGGCGACACGACGAGTACCACCAGGGAAAAAACCTTCGGGTGACTGTGCACGCAGCATTCACACAGCTCCTTGGAACCGACATGAGCAATCACCCGAAGAACATAATATAAACATTCGTATGTATTGTGATACAGGTGGGCCAGGGAGCAGTGATAGAGGAGAAATATATAAGCTCAAGGCTAATTAAGAAGTGTGGCTCCCTGTAGACTAGGGAGGGTGGCTACAGGTTAACTGGAGCACCTGCAGTCAATTAAGGCCCTGTCAGGAACTTAATAAAACCCTCTGCCTGAGGCAGACGCAAGGGGAGGAGGAAGGAGAGAAGACTGGAGTTTGGAGGTATGCTGTGGGATGTGAAAGACCAGAGGACTGAAGTAAGGGAGACCCTGCCCCAGTAAGGTAGGGAGACTCCCTCCCCCGCAGCGTCTAAGGACCAAAGGTACCCCACCCAAGGGGAAGAGGGGAAGAACCCGCAGGGGTTGAGAGGGGCTGGGACTCAGAGTAAGGAGCAAACCCAGACCCTTCCTCACTTCCCTCCCTTACCACCTTCCAGGGCCACTAGCAAGGCCCTTGGTGCCCCAAGAACAGGGGCCAAGGGTAGCATCTTAGCCCCCACCAAGAAAAGTCCAGGATTCACCATACTAACACTGGGCGTCTTGTCACAGTACACAGACACTTTGTTTTACATAAATGGATTAACACTACACATACATTCTAACTTTTGAGTGCTGGACACTGCAACATTAACATTGTTTATAAAAGGCTAGAAAGTTACATACAATGAAGAAAACAGGGTTTATAGCATGTGAAACTATACTGAACCCTCAAGCCTGGTAATTCAACAAGGTTTGACAAGAGGCCCTATATCCACATCAGACTAAAGGAATAACTAGTAGCAATAGTAAACTGTTATCCTCTACACAGACCAAACACTACAGGGGCAGATAACATATGCTATCAGAGGGATTACATAGGACCTCATGTATTCTACCACAAAGTGAGACTAAATTCTGCAGCGGCTGCCCTACAGTTTTCCTATCACATTATTCTGTCACTATGAAATACGTGTCATTCCCATCCTTCTCCCCAACGCACACAACTACAGATCACAGTTTTGTGATAAGGTAAGCTTTGGCCAACTGATAGCCAACATGTTACAAAAAATGAGCACAAAAATGAACAGATGACTTAAGTAATTGAAAGACTATATTTTGATAGCTAGTCAGGCATGCACTTTCAGATGAAGTTCTCTTTTACTGTGCATTCTCTCACTGGTATCTTCAAATTTTCCTAAAACTTTGATAAAAATTATTTGGGCTCAAGTTGAGGGGGTCAACAGTCATGCAGTCCCCGCCCCTCCTGCAAGGTTGCAATCTTGTTCTCTAGAACCTCAGATTTTTTTTATTAATCAATCATAAAGTCTTTAGCCCTTATGGTTGAGAAGGAAACTTTCAAACTAAGTGAATGTAACTAACACAGTGATGTCTACCTGGGTCTGCAGAAAGCTGAAAACCAACGTTAAGAGAAGTGTGAACTTTCCCATTTTTCTCAATGGAGCATTAACTTGCATGCCCAGTGATGACTATTTAAATATGAGCACTTCACTATTTCACTGCTCATCCAAAAGACTAAGAAATGAGAGGAACAATCTATTGTAAGACTTCTCATTTTGGTGCAACAATGGATGATTCATGGAAGGGAACCACCTCACTTCCCCACCACCACTCCCAACTGAATCCTAAGGCACTTCTGGGCTCCTCTGGCCTTTTGGCATCTGAATCCCAGCAAGGAGAAGTCAACATCACAGAACCCAGAAAGATATCCAAGACACCCTCCTAAACTGACCAGGTCCATTCTGGTAGAAAGTCAATATTCAGAGTCATTATCAATGGTTTGTAGTCAAACTGCAAGAGCGTAGCTACTGTCGTCCTGCAGAGGTCAGTCCTGGTTCCAGTACTAGTCAATATTTTCATTAATGACTTGGATAATGGAGCAGAGAGTATGCTTATAAAATGTGCAGATGGACACCAAGCTGGGAGGGGATGCAAACATTTTGGAGGACAGGATTAGAATTCAAAATGACCTTGACAAATAAAACAATTAGTCTCAAATCAACACGATAAAATTAAATAGCAGTAAGTAAAAAGTACTACACTTAGAAAGAAAAAAATCAAATGCACAACTACAAAATGGGGACCAACTGGCTAGGTGCTGCTGAAAAGGATCTGATAGTACATCACAAATTAAATATGAGCCAACAATGTGCTGCAGTTGTGAAAAGGCTAATATTCTGAAGTGTATTAATGGGATTGTTGAATGTAAGACATGGGAGGTCCTGCTCTACTTGGAAATGGCGAGTCCTCAGCTGGAGTACTGTTTCTGGAGTACTGTTTCCAATTCACTTTAGGAAACACGAGGACAAGCTGAAGAGAGTCCAGAAGAGGGCAACAAAATTATAAGAGATTTAGAAAACCTGACTTATGAGCAAAGGTAAAAAAAACTGAGCATGTTAAGTCTTGAGAAAAGAAGATAGAGGAGGGACTTGATAAGTCTTCAGATATGTTGAAAGCCATCATAAAAAAGATGGTGATCAATCATTCTCCATGTCCATTAAAGATAGAGAAGTAGTAATAGGCTTAGTCAGCAGCATTAAGATAGGCATTAGGCAAAAGCTTCTCAACTATAAGAGCAGTTAAGCACAGGAATAGGTTTCCAAGCAAAGTTGTGGAATTCCCAACACTGGAGACTTTTAAGAACAGGTTGGACAAACACCTGTAAAGGATGGTCTAGATTTACTAGGTTCTGACTCAGTGCAGTGGGCTGGACATGATGTCTTCTGAGGTCCATCCCAGCCCTACACTTCTACTATTGTAGAGCAGCAGAGGCCTAGTCTTCTCTGGTGGTAAGAGCAGGGACACGTAGTTTTGTTTCTGACAGCAGGGGCTGTTGCTCCCCCCTATGCTAAATGCTGCCCGCAGGCTCAGGTAGACATCATGCATTGGATACATTCCGTTTACATTCTCGAGCTTTTTCCTGCACAGTCATGAGGACTAGAAACACTACCATGTCCCTTATTTAACGAAAGAAAGAAAAAGCTCAGAGTCTGCAATCACATGACTGGCAACTGAGGTTCTAAGTCATGTGTCTTTTGTGCTTATTATTTAATCCAGCTCTGCTCATGGCTGAACCAGACTGAAGCAGTCACATGACTACATTTTCAACCTCTGTACAGTCCACTATAAATTGTGTTTTGAGAGAATGGAGTCTGGTTTCCTGCCAGAGCTTAGGACTACCAGGATATTTTCCCATCTTCCCCACCCAAATCAAGTCCTGAATTTAAGGCACTACTTTTTATTGGTAAATTATTCCAAGCTAAATTTGAATGATCAGAGTTCACAATAAGTGACACATGGGAGGAGAGGGGAAGAAAATAGGGGGGATGTGTTATGTGATACAGCATAGCCAGAGGGCAGCAGGAGAGTGTTAGAGGGAAGCCTTATTCCCTGTAGACAGAAGCAAGTTTACTAGAAGTTGGTTGGAGCACCTGAAGCCAATTAGAGTAACTGAAGCCAGGCACATGATAAAAACCCACTGCTTTAATCAGACAGTTTGAGAAGGAGTCGGAGCAGAGAGCAGTTTGGAGGAAAGCAGGGGAGAGTTTGAAGAAGTGCTGCAGTGAGCTAAGACGACCCAGACCGTAGGTAAAGGGACACCTAGCTTGTGCAGAGAGAGGGCAGGAGGCCCCACAAACTGAAGGGTAGGAGAGGGAAGTAGCCCAGGAGAAGGAATAGCTAGTTCAAGTAGTTTACTGATATCCTCAGGGCCCCTGGGTTGGGACCCAGAGTAGAGGGCGGGCCCGGATCCCTCCCTCTCCACTCCCCTACTCTAGGATACTAGTGGGGCAGTTAATACCTTGTTTAGGGGCAAGAAATGGAGCCCTGAACCCCATACAAGAGAAAGTGCAGGACCCATCATAATAGTGCAGGCAAATTTGCTACAGTTAGAATAGGAAAAATATTTTTACTTTCTTATAAAATCAAAAGGATTAATTTAATTTTCTCATACACTGAAAAGCAACAATCAATTTAAAAGTATGTCAGCAGTCGCTTACCCGGAAAGCAAGGGAAATAGCTCAAGTCTTTATGGATTTGAGGAGGATTAAACCATTCAGAAATGTGGAAGAGGAAAAACTATTTATGAGAATGGGAATTCCCACATCGATTCACAGAAGACGGATACTATTTGTTAACAGTGGTTGGGAGACCTCCTCCTCCTAAAATGATCACAGCAGTGGGAACCTGGAAAAGAAAAAGAAAAGAAAAGTTACTGACCTTGTGCAGTAACAATGGTTCTCTGATATGTGTGTCCAATGTAGGTGTATCTGCACCCGTGCTCTTCTAATTGAAGATTTCGGGTTGCAGTGTCCCTTGGCCTGCACATGTGCCCTCATGGATTCCCTCGAGGCGATCTAGCACTGCGTGGGTGAACTTCAGTTCCTTCTCTACCGCAGAGACCCTTATCGAGAACTCCAAAGTAGAGGGGAGAAAGGAGGATTCTGGAGCACCCATAGGGACATATCTTGTAGAACAATTGTTACTGTATAAGTGAGTAACTTCTTCAAGTAGTGTTCCTATGGTTGTTTCACTGTAGGTGACTTTACAGCAGCATCCTCTATGGAGGACTGCGGCTTTGGAGTCTACTGAAATCTTGCATATTTATTGTTTGACTTGCCCCTAAATTTGGAGTTAGATTGCCCAATGCTCCATCCAAGATCATACCAGAACATGGCAAATCTACAGTGCTTAATTTGAATGTATCTTGCAAACAGTGAATCCTCTAGCACAGTGGTCGTCAAAGTGGGGTGCGTGCACCCCTGGGGGTGCCCGAGACCACCCCCGGGGGTGCGCGAGACCCCAGCACCGCCGCCGATCCCACGCGGGGGACCGCCGAATTCGGCAGTGGCCTATTTTGGTACCGCCAAAATGCCGCCGCAGAAAGTGAAAGCTTTCTGTTCGGCAGCATTTTGGTGGACATTCCCCGGGGGGCTGCAAGCGGACACTGCGCCACGGAAGGGGATCGCAGTCAAAAAAGATTGAGGACCACTGTGCTAGCACATCTCTCTGCTTCTGAGCTACAAACTTGAAGCCAACACAATAAGAGTACTCAGCATACAAAATTGGGGAATGCCCTTACTCCACACAACGGCAGCAAGCATGGAGCTCTGTTACACAATGTACACAACCCTCCTATTTGTAAGCATTAGCTATGACAAATCAGCAGAAAAAGATCAAACAGCTAAGGCAGTCACACCCCAGGGACAAAGTTTTGATCTGCTAAGGAACCATAATAGTCCAGATAACAAACACAAACAATTAACCCTTACCCAAACAGAAAAAAGTAAAATACCTAACTAGGGGGGAAAAAAAACTGATTAAGAAACAGGCAACTAAACTGTCAAGACACACATTTAACTGTGGCAAGGCAACGCTTTCTCTTCTTGCTGTGCTTTTCAGAAAAAGGTCTCCCATCTCTTGGGGACCTTCCCCTGGACCCTAACAATGCCACCATTGATTTTTGTTGCTTACTTTCTTCCTTGTGTAGCCAATTCAGAGCCCACCTATCAGATTACTCCCATACAACCCCCTTTGCCTTTATTTGTAAGCAAATTTACCGAACACGCGCCACTGCCTCTTCCACCCTTGGACAAACTGCCCCCAGACAGCGGCCTCCTTCTCTCTTCTGTAGAAAGGAGTCTTGAACCTTCAGCTTCCTGGGGCAAGCGGTTTCTGGAATTTCAGTAGTGTTTCTCCTGGGTTCTCATCCCTTAGCTGTCCATCCCATCCTTTACCTCAGCGATCCCAATAAGCCCTCTGCCATCCAGATCAGAAATCTTGGGGCTTCTCAAACAAATCAACCTGCCTATTCCTGCTCAAAAATGGGACTAGGTGTTCTCCTCATCGTATGTCCACATACAAAACTGTACAGGTGAGTTATAGCCTGTTCTATACCTGTTCCGCCCAGCCAAGTTGATCCTAAAGAAGAAATTCTGTATTGAAACTTCCAGATCCATCTTCAGTACTTTCAGCGGGACATCTTTCCTGAAGAATGCTTACCCTCATTGCAATACTTGCATTTTACATTGGAAGGTTCTCATTTCCATTTTGAAACACCCCTTCTCCTCCCTCCTCGCCCCTTCACCCCTCTTCAGCCCCTCAAGCTTTTACCTAAAATTGGAAGCCAAAACTGAGTTACTGCTCCGCAGCTGTCCTCTTCTGAATCTGGTTCTTGGACATTACAGAACTAGCAAAATATAAAACCATGATTTCTGCCAAGATCCCTAATCCTTTCTCCCAGGATCCAGGGCCAAATACCCACACAAATCTGCTCAACTTAACAGCCTGGAAATTGAGTAAAGTTGCTTCATAGCAGAGAATCTTCTTCTATGAGGTTGAATGTTTCCTGCCTAAGCACTATCTTAATTAGCAGAAAGTGGCATACAGATAATAATGTTGTTTTCTCTCATTTGCTGTACAGTAGCACCAATCTAGCTCCTTTGCACAAGGCACTGAAAGTACACGTAGTAAGAGATAGTCCCTACTCTGATAAATTCACAGTCTAACACACAAGACAGACAAAAGACGGGAAGTAATATCCCCATATTATAGATGGAAATTGAGAGACACAGTAAATGACTTGCCCAAGGTCACACAGAAAGTCTAAACACAGATTCAGAAACTTAGTCCAAGTCTTGTAGGTCCTATTCCAATGTCTTAACCTTATACTTAGTGAAGCTGGTTTTTCTCCCCCTCAATAGAAGATTTCATTAGATGGGGGTAGTGACAATAAAGGACTTTGATACCAGAAAATATTGTGTAAATCACCCTTTGCCCAAAATTTAATAACTTATATTTAATAGCTGCTCTCTTCTAGAGATCTCTTCTAGCACAAGAATAATTTTTTTCACTCAAGTTGTCACTTACTCAAGTTCAACATTATACGTCTCTCACTCATATCACTTACAAGGTAGTCTTACATCCAGATCAGTAACCAATACTGAGGGCATGTACTGTATTAGTAAAAAGAAAACTTTGAATGTTTTACTATTGTTACCCATTGTTGAAAAAAGTTCAGATATAGATATAAAAATATTTTTTTGCCCTGTGTCTTCAGATGCAACTGCAATTGTTCTCCTCAATAACAGATTTTTTGTAAAACTTGTACTTCTTGAATAAAAAACTGAAAACAACTAAAAATCCTCTTTATGCAAAGCAGTAATAAGTTTAGCAAAATGGAATACTGAATCTATATGTAACACTAATGTTACGGTAAAGTACTAGAATACTCACTTTTGCCATCTGTAAAATAGGGATATTACTGACCTCTTTGTAAAGACTTTGAGATCTATGAAAGAAAAGCAAAAAAAGAAAAGGTGGTGTTATTCAAGCAAGAACATGGGGGGGCATGGATCAGCATCTCCCCATCAGTACCCAGCCTGCTCTGGGGAAGCTAATGATCCAATCTGCGAACCAAATTCGGTGATGAATCCTGATCATGTGCCACCTGAAGCATGCTGTGCATACGCTAAGCAGCAGCAAGAACAAACAGTACAATCCTTGGTTCTAAATCGGGTTTCATTTTACCGTTAGTATCAAGAAGAATTGGGTTAGATTCTTACATCATTTACAGTAACACTGAAGTTAGTCTGGATTTACACGAGTGTAACTAAGATCGAATATGGCCCACTGTATTTTATTCCCTAACCAGTAAATGTATATGTTGGGCCAGAGTCTCAATAGGTGTAAATGGACATCATTCCATTGGCTTCCCCAACTGACAACTTAGCCCTTTATTGGCCTGCATTATTTGAGGAGGGCGAATACACAGTAAATTTTCCCAATATAAATGCCATTTTTTTTCATTTATTGAAAGTCTGAATAATTTCAAAGTCGATCAGCATGGCAAAGCAAACAGTACCTGATTATGTTACATTTGTGTGCCATAAACTGCAGATTACACCCAATGGTTCATCAGCTCTGTTGTTGTGTGTTAATTTATTTCAGATCCATTTCTCAGAAGAGTTCCCATAATTTAGGTTATTTCCTAAATGTGTATTTTTACTACAACCTGTCTCCCGCGTACATTTACATTGCTTCATTTTGGCTTAGAAGAAGGTGAGGGAAAAAAACGAACAGTTACTCACCTTCTCGTAACTGTTGTTCTTTGAGACGTGTTCCTCGTGGCCATTTCAATTAGGTGTGTGCATGCTGCATGCACAGTCATTGAAAAGTTTTTCCCCTAGCAATACCTACTGGGTCTGCTGTGAAGCCCCCTGGAATGGTGCCTTCATGGCGATAAATATAGGACCCTGCCAACCTCACCACCTTTTCAGTTCCTTCTTGCTGGCTACTCTGACTGAGGGGAAGGTGGGTGGGTCTTGGAATGGACATGAGCAACACATCTCGAAGAACAACAGTTATGAGAAGGTGAGTAACCATTTTTTTCTTTTTTGAGTGGTTGTTCATGTCCATTCCAATCAGGTAACTCCCAAGCCCTAATGAGGAGGTGGGGTTGGAGTTTATGGAATTACAAATTGGAGCACCATTCTGCAGAATACTGCATCGTCCCTGGCGTGCTGGGTAATAGCATAGTGAGAGGTGAAAGAGTGAACCAAGGACCACATTGCCACCCTGCAAATCTTCTGAATCAGTACCTGGACCAGGAACACTGCTGAGGAGGCCTGCACTCTTGTGGAATATGCCTTTAGTGCAGGGGCTGGTACTTTTGCCAGATTGTAGCATGCTCAGATACAGGACATGATCCACTATGAAATTCTCCGTGACGACACCAGTAAGCCTTTCATTCTATCTGCAACCGCCACAAACAACTGGTTCGATTTATGGAACGACTTTGTGCATTCAATCTACAAGACCAGAGCTCGCCAAACATCCAAGTGTAGCCTTTGTTCCCGACTATCCAAGTGAGGCTTAGGGTAAAAGACTGGTAAAAAAATGTCCTGACTGGCATGGAATTGGGAGACAACCTTTGGAAGGAAGGCCGGATGAGGCCTAAATTTCACTTTGTCCTTATAAAAAACAGTATAAGAAGGATTGGGAGTTAGGGCCCTAAACTCAGACACTCTCCTTGCTGATGTTATGGCGATCAGGAATGCCACCTTCTATGATAGGTAGATTAATTAACAAGTCACTAGAGGCTTGAAATGGGAGTGGGGGAGGCATTAGTCTGGACAGGACCAGCTTACAGTCCCTAGTTGGGATCAGCTGTCTAACCTGCAGGTATAGTCTGTCAAGACCCTTCAGAAAACTACTGACCATGAGGTTGGCAAAGACTGAATGGCCAGCTGCTCCTGGATAGAATGCCAAAATGGCCACCAGGTGAACCTTGAGAGATGATGCCAAGAGGCCCTGCTGTTTCAAATGTAGTAGATAGTCTAAGATGACAAGAATAGGTGTCTGCATCAGGAGAGTGTGAACTTGAGAATACCAGGTGAGAATCTTTTCCACCTGGCTAGGTAGGTGGCCCTGGTGGAAGGTTTTCTACTGCCAAGTAGGACCCTCCTTAATGGCTTCAGAGCACATTAGCTCCGTCGGGATTAACCAAGAAACTTGCAAGCAGTGAGGTGAAGAGACTCGAAGCTGGGATGATGGAGGTGGCCATGGTCTTGGATGATCATGTATGGAAGCAGGGGCAACGAGATTAGGGTGTCCACCAATAGCTCCAGGAACATGGCATTCCAGTTCTGGTGGGGTCAGGCTGGTGCTATCAGAATCACTGCAGCCCTTTCCCTGCAGATCTTGAGCAGAACCTTGTGGATGAATGGAAACGTTGTTAAGGGAGGAGGAATGCAGCGTGGGACCTTGGGGGGAGGGGTGGAATGGGGACAGAGCCTGGGGCAGAGCAAGGGGTTAAACACCCTCTGGGACTTCGGAAAGTCGGTTCCTGTGCCTGATGCACTCTATTGATAGGGAGTGGCCCAGAGGATGAAGACCCTGCTACCGCTTTGGTCAGTAAGGACTACAACGAAGCCAGAGGCGGTACCAGGCTCTCTTGGCCCTCCGGCTCCCTGGACTCATCCTGCTTGGTGCTGTGCTTCTTGGTGCTGACTGTGGCCTCGGTGCCAGTCGTGGAGCCAGCACCTGGACATGGCTCCGCACTCTTCACCTACGCTGTTTTGGAGCCCCAAGGGTGGGATGGTCCCTGGTTGGCTGGGGTGAATGTCCTTCTGATACCTCAAACTGGGAACCTCTGGAGTGCGTGTCCTGGACCTGATGGTAGGCCCATAGGGGTCCAGAATGGCCACATTGTGGGCCCCTGCCACAGCACCATCCTCGCATCCTGCCTGTATCTGCACCGGTCTGATCAGTGGCGGTTGCGCCACAAATAGTAGGACTCCATCTCTGAGTCCGATGACTGGAACATAGAGCGCAAAGAAGACCACAGCAGTGCTGAGCAGGACGGTGCCGGAGAACACTGCCATGGCGAGCGGTACCGCGAGGCTGGTGTCAGGAAACGATCATAGAAGCATAGAATATCAGGATTGGAAAGCAGGACCAATCCCCAATTAAATCATCCAATGGATTTTTGCCCCATATCCCTAGATGGCCCCCTCAAGGATTGAACTCACAACCCTGGGTTTAGCAAGCCAATGCTCAAACCACTGAGCTATCCCTCCCCGCAATGTCACAGTGATTGGTGCTGCGGGGAGCTGTGCCACAGGGATGATGAGAAGCACCTCATCATTGAGGGCTTGTCTTTGGATGGTGCTGCGCATTGCGGCATGAAAGGCTTAACCCAGCTGACAGGACAATGGAATCGTCATGGAAATCAAGTCCCTGGCCACTTCAAATGTGTCTGGAGTAGAAAGCAGCTCTAGCTTCTCCACCTGACACTCTCGAGCAGTGGAGTCCAATGGCACTGGACTCGACAAACCCTCTTGTGGTGCCAGCCCCTGCAAGACCGGTGCTGAGTGCCCATACATAGGACACACCCTGGTAGCGCTGTCCGACCTGGCTGCTCTAGATGTGGGCAAACACACTCTGTCTGCCACCTTGTGCCGCTTATGGGGCAGCATAGAATGCAAGAACTGCTGTGCTGTCTCAGAGAATCACAGAATATCAGGGTTGGAGGGGACCTCAGGAGGTCATCCAGTCCAACCCCCTGCTCAAAGCACGACCAATCCCCAACCAAATCATCCCAGCCAGGGCTTTGTCAAGCCTGACCTTAAAAACCTCTAAGGAAGGAGATTCCACCACCTCCCTAGGGAACCCATTCCAGTGCTTCTCCATCCTCCTAGTGAAAAAGTTTTTCCTAATATCCAATCTAGACCTCCCCCGTCCAACTTGAGGCCATTACTCCTTGTTCTGTCATCTGGTACCACTGAAAACAGTCTAGATCCATCCTCTTTGGAGCCCCCTTTCAGGTAGTTGAAAGCAGCTATCAAATCTCCCCTCAGTCTTCTCTTTTGCAGACTAAACAATCCCAGTTCCCTCAGCCTCTCCTCATAAGTCATGTGCTCCAACCCCCTAATCATTTTTGTTGCCCTCCGCTGGACTCTTTCCAATTTATCCACATCCTTCTTGTAGCGTGGGGCCCAAAACTGGACGCAGTACTCCAGATGTGGCCTCACCAATGCAAAATATAGGGGAATGATCACGTCCAAAAGTTACCCCCTTAATATTGATCCCCTTTCTGATTACTGAGGATAGAACATAATCCTCAGTAACTTCAATTTTCACAATGAAGATGAGAGTAGAGAGAAAGAAGGAAAGATAAATATTGAAATCAGTCAGAAGATTAGAGGGATGAAATTACTAGATGTTTCCTACAGTCACATGGAATGATTTAATTTTGAGGCAGCTTCGGGTCAAATTTTATATCGTGATAATTCTCGAGGCTGATAAACATTTCTTTTCTCAGCTAAGTGTGACAAAGCTCCAAGTTTGTACTTGTGGGTCCTGTGCTTCCTGGCAGATTCAGGGGCCTCAGAAACTCATCTAGGCCCCAGAGTGACCTCCCTTTCTCAGTATAATTGGCAAGAGTCATGGACTAGTGAGTTACCTTCATTACAGGCCAGTATGAAAAATGGAAAAAAGGGGGGAGCCCGGGCCCGCCCTCTACTCTGGGCTCCAGCCCAGGGACCCTAATAGTATCAGCTAAGATGGCTGACCTTTTATCCACAAAACACAATACAATTCCCTGGGCTACTTCCCCACAGCAGTCCCCGCTTCTTCAAACTCCACTTCACCCTTACCTCAGAGTCTCCTTCCTTCTGGATATGTTGTCCTACACTCAGTCTCACCAACAGCATAACTTCCTTCCACAGCTCCTGACACCCACAGCCCACCTGACTAACTGGGAGGTTTTTATCTGGTTTCAGCCAGTCCCTGATTGGCTTCAGGTGTCCCAATTAGGCTAGCTGTTTCTACTCCTTTCTAGAAGGTTCTTAATTGGCCCCAGGTGTCTTGATTGGCCTGGAGTAGCCTTTGTTTGGCTATCCAGGGAACAGGGACCTGCACATCCTGAGACTAATATACCTGCCTTCCAGCACTCTCCTATATCCTTCTGGTCTGACTCCATCACATAAGGTAAAGAAGGAACCACTAGATGAAAAATGGAATTAGGTGCAATGTCCAGATAGAATTGGAAACTTATGTAGCAAAAGGATATCACTTCACATTTGATTGACTGTGTATGTAATATATCTCCACAAATCAGTAAAAATGATAGTCTATGGTTCACTCTCACTTGCATGTTCAGTTGCTACTATCTTGCTTTTACTCATTCCCATCCAAGTTAAATCAACTGCTTTAATGGTAATACTGTCAAAGGGACCATTTTATTCCAAGACTCAGTGATTTAGCCAAGTGTTCCACCCCTTTGCACAACAGAATAAGGGAAATTAGTTTCATATCTGTAATTACAGTACATCAGCACACCCTTCCTGCTATTCTAAACAACCAGCTCACTTGACTCCAGATCTATGAAGTCTTCCTACTGTAATTTAGTACAACTGCTAAACATTGAAATAGGCTAAATAAGATTTGCACTGAAAAACAAATTCTCATGTCACTGATCTAGTATGCCTAAACTGTACAGTAAAACCACTGATTTAGTACTGTAAATGATAGACTACAGAATGTTTTGTTAAAATCCTGAAACACAGAAGTGTAATCCAACAGCACCCTCTAATGTTACAGACTACGAACACAATGGTATTTCAGTTGTAACGCTCCAATGAGTGAAAAAAGCTAAAGTTAACGCTGAATACAAGTCTCTGCATATTACAACACAGCCTTAAATTATATAACATAAGATTTCTGCCAAATTCTTGACCCCCAATATACTGCCAGATGAAAAAAAAGAGAGATGCAGGGCTTGATATCAAGAAAACGACATTTTGAAAGTGTGCTTCTGTAGCCAAGGATGGCATACCATTTCAGCTAGACACTCAGAATATTCTGGACCTTTGGGTGAGTATTGTTGGCATTTTATTGTACTTTGGGAAAAATTATAAACTAGCTACATCCACGTATTGCTGTGTAAAGAAGGGTAGTTTATGTATTTCAGTTGAATTAATATCTAAGGCCCTACTTGAGTCGCAGGATGATTGTCAAATAATTGTGGCTGAGTTGCGGGCAAGACATGGAGAACGGCAGAAAAAAAAATAATGCCCTTATTATTTGGAAAAGCTGACAGTGGGGACTCCCACAGTTGGCCGCCCAGAGCTGACAGCTGGGATTCCTGATGTTAAAATTGCAGTCGAAACCTAAAATAGCGAGATTCGTAATTTCCACAATATTGCAAATTGAACAGGACTTATTAATATATATTAAAGCGGTCTTGAAGGTTAGAGACTTCCTATTAAAAGAACAGCAAAACGCACAGAATCGGGGGAGGAGGGTTAATTGAAAGAATATTTTGTCTATTCTCCCGTACCAGAAGAACTGCTAAGGGGATTTTTCTCACATTAATGAAAACATTCACCTTCAGTGTAGCAGGGCAGTTACCCTCCACCTGGGGGAAAAGGTAGGTTGATTGCGGAAGCAGCCACAGCTGGCAACACCCAATCAGGCCACAGCTGGCCCTGATATAAGGGCTAAAGGAGGAGCTGGGTCAGATTCACTCCAGTCTTGGAATGGGAAGGAACTGGCTGCCTGGGAGCACAAGATACCAGAAGCAGAGCAGTGCTGGGGAAGGGCAAGAGGAGCTGGGGAGCTCCAGCCTGGCAACTCCCCAGGCTGAGGCCTTGTTAAAGGCCTAAGGATGTACTGGGGCTGAGGAGGTAGAGCCTGGGATAGGCAGAGACAGCTGGTCGAAACCCCTTCCAGTGATGAGTGGCCATTACAGACTGCAGTCTGCCCTAGAGAAAGGGGGCTAGATGACTGGTAATAGCCACTGAGGCAGTGTGGGCACAGACCGTAGGAGGTTCCCCTGGGAGGAAAGACTCAGAGTGTAGGGGTATTGCTGGGGGCAGAAGACCAAGATAAAGGGCACTGGAGTCCGGGAGGGACACGGGGGATTGAGGCAGGAGAGACAGTGGCCAACAGGAGGCGCTCTGAGACTAGAAAGAGAATTCCCAGACAACCAGCAGGAGGCGCCCTACCGGTGAATGCTCAATCTGCTACATTCAGCCACTGACCTTACTTAGAAAATTTCAACCTGAAAGGTGAATGTTTTTTAAACAACAAAAATATATTCAAACAATTCACTAGAATGCAAACTGGCTTAAAACATTACTACAGTGGGTACAATTAGTACCCACTATAGTAGGCTAACACGTCTTATTTTTATGAGGAAAATGTTGCAGGATGGGACCTATAGCTCATAAACAAAACAAAAACCATTCACTGTGTCACAAGTTTACCACTAAATCTTCCAAATTAATTTACACTGACCATACAGATGCCAATTGCTATAATATACTGTACCAAACTAAGGCCTAAATCTTTCAAACCTCTCTTACGCAAGAAGTCCTTGCTCTCACATGTAATTTCATTATAGTCAGTGTGTGAAAAAGAGTTATGAAATAAATACTGATTTGCAGAATCAGGACTAAGTGAACTAGTAAATTTTTAAAATGCAGTTTCATTTGCAGAGATCAGATATTTCAGGATCACCTCTTTCTTATTTTCAGTCCTGATTCAGGATTCTATTGTACTGAAACATTTAATTTATAAAATCAAAAACAAAAAGTTGCACCTTTTAATTCTTGAGTGAATTTATAAACAAGTGTTTTAAATGTTTGTTTTTTAATACTTTTTTAAAACAAAAGAATTCGTTCTGTGTACACACAAATTTTCTTCCCTAAAAAAATTGAATGTATATCAATTAGAAACCATACAACCTCTCAGTAATAATTTTGTAAACATACGTATTTTTTCTTAATTACAGGTCACTAAATTGGCTCATTGACTGCTTACCTCTTCAACTCTTAGAAGCATGTGCTGGGCCTGCAACCTACAAAACAAAAAACAACCACACTTAGATTCTTCCAAGGAAAAAAAAAACATTCCATTTAGTAAATGGCAATTTCTTGTCCATAAAGGGACAAAGCTGCTTTGGTTGTGATTCGGCCCATAATCACTGATTACAGTCTGTTGTGGCAACATACAATTATTAGCAGGAGATTATCTTCCCTGTTTGCTCTATTCAGGCTGCACAAAGGGAGTGGAGACTGGCCACAAGCCTCCAGCTAAGGAGTCCCCACAGCAGACACAGAACTACCAGAGCCAACTGCTACGCAGCCCTCGGGCACAAGGAGGGGACCAGGAACAGCACCAGTAGAGGCACAATTCACTCTGGAAATCCCCACCTGGTGGAGAACCTCTTGGGAATTCCTATCAGCTGACACAGTTTAGAGCAGTCCTGGAGGTTGCTATAACCTGCAATCAGGGCTGGACAGAACACAGATCCACCCATGCTCTCCTGTATTTAACAGAAGGGTTCAGAAGAGAATCTCTCCCACTACGGCACACAACCACAAGTTGTATTTAAAATATCCTAAAGATACCCTAGAGAAACAAAGCCCACAGGGCTGTCATCTATACAGAATAAAAATCTAGCTAGATCTTAATACTTACATCTGCACCTAAAAATATATTTTTCTATTTATATTGACAAATTCCAAAATGGCTGTGGGGATTGCCAGGCTGGAGTTGGTCCTGCTTTGAGCAAGGGGTTGGACTACATGACCTCCTGATGTCTCTTCCAACCATAATCTTATATAAGCCATAGGAACGATTTCCACAGTAATGTTTGCGGTTAAACAGCTGTGCAATCAAGAATTCAGAAATTATGTATTGCTCCAGAAGTACAATTTGAACATAGACACCACCTCTGCAGTATTTGGATAAATGTTTTTCTGTTATGCAAGTTTAATTTCTCTTCTTATTCATAAACTAGAATATTTGTTAGTTTTGTCCATGAGAGGGAGATGCTGCACTACACAAGTTCACTTAAAATAAATTAAAATTCAAGAGCCATTTTTTAAAATATTGCAGTAACTCAGGGCTTGTCTATATGAGGACAATGAGGAAAATTAATCTGAATTAAAGGAAGGTGTGAATTTAAAGTGGATCAGTCTAAAGCACTTAAAAATCCTGTGTGAGTACTCTTATTCAGAATTCAAGTGGCCTTAATTTGGTTTAGTTTTAATTCAATCAATTAAACTAAACCAAATTAAGGGCATTTTACTTCCAAATAAGAGCATCCACACTAGGGTTTAATGTGGTTTCATTAATCCACTTTAAAAATTAATCTGGGTTAATTTTCCTTAGTGTCCCCAGATAGACAAACCCACAGTCTGGTTAATTTACAACAGATTTTTTTAAAAAAAACACTTCACAATGTTCAGAATCATTGGAAGATACAGGCACAGTTGAAGTGACAGAATATTTTAAGGATATTGCCCAGAGAATGATGCAAGGAAGGAAGTGACATGGAGACAAGGCCCAGTCTAACATTCACTGAAGTCAGTAAGAAGATTTCCATTTACTTCAGTGGACCCTGGATTAGATTTATCAGCATGCTGTAAGCACCATATCTCATGTCCCTTCGTCAACATCCCCGCCCCACCCCAAAATAGTCCCATAGACAAAAATCTCAGTTGATTTTGCACACACATATTTGATTCTTTTGTCTTTAGTTCACAGAAAATACTTTATCTTGAATTCAAACATCTCAGTGGAATCCTGCTTTTAAAACAAACATTTTTTCTTCTGACAGTTCCGATTGTTATATAAAATTATAGCATCCAATTGGACTGCCACATATTTCTGGCATCCTTTCTTAAGAAAATGTTACTTTTTTAAACAATGATAGTAGCAAAGAACAGGAGGTTTTTTATTTAGAAAAATATTCCACATTTTCAGCTGTTGTCATTTAATGTAGCTTCCCTTGATTTCAGTGGAGCTAACCTGATATATAGTTGCTAAGAATCTGGTCTAAATTTAAAACAATTTGACATTTATAAAGTATAGAATTATTTCCCGCCATATGCTTATATAATTATATAGGACCAGAATCAGGCAATAGGCATGTCACGCCTGGAACTGTTTCATAGTATCCTTCATGTTTTTAATTTTATACACAATTCAAAGAGTATCTAATTCTAATTTTTCAAAAAAATTTGTGCCACTCTCTAGCAATTCAATCCCGTGCCAAAAAAGGCAGAGTGAGACAAGGAGCTTGATCAGCAAAAAATTCTCTGTCATCCCACAAAACAGTTGGTCGACTACACCCAAATACAAACATGGGTGCACGTCTGACTTACTAATTTTTTCTTTTTAATGTTTTTTGCCTCACAATCATTCAAAGTACATAAAAGGTATCAAGAGGAGGTTCTTTAAACACATTATGAGCAAGAGAAAGATGAAGGAAAGTATTGATCCTCTACTTAGCTGGGAAGGAGAGCTAATAACTGATGACATTAAGAAAGCCGAGGTGTTTAATGCCTATTTTGCTTCAGTGTTTGCTGAAAATGTTATTGGTGACCAGATACTTAACACATTAACAACAAGGGGAAAGGATGTAACAATGCTGCCTTTGGTGGGACACTTCTGAGAGTATCAATTCAGGACAAATTGCTTAGAGCAGTTACAGCTCAAGGCTGGAGTTTTCCCACTTCTGAGGCAAACCAAACCAGCCAAACAGAGAAAACTTAGGTTTTATCCCACTGGCTAACCATAAATTACACAAGCAATTCCCTTAGACACTCCAGTTTCCCAGTATTACCACCAGTGCCACCCATTATGGGGACGAATAGTTATGAAAACCAATGCCCCAATAAAAGAAAAAAGATTCTCCTGATCCCAAAGGACCAAGCCCCAGACCCAGGTCAATATACAAGTCAGATCTTACCCACAAATCACACTGTTGACAATCCTTTAGAATTTAAAACCTAAAGGTTTATTCATAAAAGGAAAAAGATACAGATGAGAGCGAGAATTGGTTAAATGGAATCAATTACATACAGTTGACAAAGTTCTTGGTTCAGTCTTGTAGCAGTGATGGAATAAACTGCAGGTTCAAATCAAGTCTCTGGAGTATATCCACAGCTGGGATGGGTCATTCAGTCCTTCATTCAGAGCTTCAGTTTGCAGCAAGGTTCCTCCAGAAGTAAGGCCCGGTCTACATGAGCGGGGAGGGTCGACCTAAGATACACAACTTCAGCTACACTAATACCATAGCTGAAGTCGATGCATCTTAGGTCGACTTACCCGCCGTCCTCACGGCGGCAGTGGGCTGCCCCATCAACTCTGCCTTGCGCCTTTTGGCAAGCTGGAGTTCCGGAGTCGACAGGAGTGCCTCTGGGGATAGATTTATTGCGTCCTGATTAGACGCGATAAATCAATCCCCAATAGATTGATCTCTACGCGTCGATCCAGCCGGTAGTGTATACAAGGCCTTAGAAGCAGGATTGAAGACAAAATGGTGAGGGTTTCAAGGGCCTTTTATATTCTTTCCCTGTGGAAGGACACCCCTTGGGTCTTACTGTGGAGAAACAGAGCAGCAAGATGGAGCCTGGAGTCACTTGGGCATGATTCTATGATATTCTCTTATTCTATTCTAAGTCACATGTCCATGCATGACTCATTTTGCAGGCCAACGTCATTTTTACATGTTAGTTTGAATGTTCCCAGGAAAGCTCAGATGTGGATTAGCGTCTCCCAAAGTTCACTGTCAATTAAGTGTTTCTTGAGTGGGCACTTAATCTGCAAATTCCTTTCTCAAGAAGCTGATCAAATGCTTCCCTAAGACTATTTAGAATCAAACACATTGAGATACAAGTATATAATCAATATTCATAATTTCAAGTACAAAAATGATACACACAGATAGCATAATCAAACCAGCAAATCATAACCTTTTTATAGATATTCACATGATGACCTTTGTACAATATTTGGTGCCACTACAGGACCTTGGTTGCAACAATGATCTTGTGTCAATAACGTCACAAAGGAACACAAACCAAAATAGGGAAAGAACAGATTAAAAAATATTAGATAAGTGAGATGTCTTCAAGTCTCAAGCAATCTCAGAACCATTAGTAATTATCTTTGAGAACTCCTGGAGGTCCCAGAACACTGGAGAGGGGCTAACACAGTACTTAAATTTGAAAGGGGGAATGAAGAGAACCCAGGGAATTATGGACCAGCATTAACGTTATCCGATTAAAATATGCAGAAGTGACAGAGTGTCCTGTGGCACCTTAAAGACTAACTAAAGTTTTAGAGCATAAGCTTTTGTGGGCTAATACCCACTTCGTCGGCTTGCATCCAACGAAGTGGGTATTAGCCCACGGAAGCTTATGCTCTAATACTTTAGTTAGTCTTTAAGGTGCCACAGGACACTCTGTCACTTCTGCAATTCCAGACTAACACGGCTACCTCTCTGATTCCTGATTAAAATATGACCACGTAGCGCATTCCTACCACTCTTATGTAATTGCAACAAATCTTGTACAAAGTATGTCAAGTAAGGCATCTATGGAAAGGTTATGATTTCCTGAATAGGATTATACTATCTGTATGCATGTATCATTTTTGTATCTCAGGTTATAAATATTAACTATGTATTTCAAATGTTTGCTCACGTGGTAACAAGGTATTTAGCAAGAACACTGTGAAGGAACTAGTCAAGTTAAATGGCTCATCAAAGTACACTTAACTCACAATGGGTCATGGAAGACTCCTATCTATGCTTAATTGACTTTCCTGTAAACGGTATAACTGAAGTATGGGTGACTGATTGCTTCTACCATGATTAACCGAAGCATGTATGGACTTGTGACTTGCCCATGTGACTCCAAACACTATCTTGTTACCTGTAGCTTTCCTCAGTGAGAACAATGGGATTCCCTTCAATTGGCAGAGGCTATAAAAAGCCATGGAAGCATCTCCATTCTGCCTCTTTCATCCTCAAATCTCTGGATTATGATGAACTTGTAGTAATGGGAGCATTCTAACCAAGGGACTGAGAACCTTCCAATGATTTGGAATCAGCCAGAGACTTGACAAGCCAGCAGTTTATTCCATCACTGCTACAAGCCTGATCCAAGAACTTTGCAATTATTGCATGTATTTGATTTTTTAAATCAATTTTAACTTTCACCTTTCTTTCTTTTCATAAATAAACCTTTAGACACTAAAGGATGGGCAACAGTGTGATTATTGGATAAGATCTGAGCTGTATAGTGACCTGGGTATGTGGCTGGTCCTTGGGGAGGAAAAGAAATTTTGTTTGTTGTGCATCTCTTTCCCACACTGTGGGGAGAGAGAACTATACTAATGAGCTTATTTTGTACAGATCACTGTACAGTGTAAGACGGTATAACCCTGGGTTTCTACTCCAGCAGGGGTACAAGGCGGGGTTGATGGAAAATTTGCTCTGTATCCTTGAGCGGTTTAGGTAAAGCACTTTGGTAACTCAATTGGGTGTGTGGTACCACCTGATGTCATGCTGGGTGATAACAGGGCCTGGTGAGGCTGACTGAATCTCCAGCAAAGCAGAGTGAGAGAAGCCTGCCCAGGTGGGGGGGTCAGAGGGTACAGTGGTTCCCAGGGCTCCCAGACTGAACCCTGAGGGTGACAACCCATCACACCTCCCACTTCAAGGGATCTTCTGGTGCTCACATAAGCCTCCGCAAACAAAAGAGAGTCACATACTATCTATGATTAAAGAATCATAGACGTGTGGGACTGCAAGGCACCTTGAAAGGTCTTCTAGTCTAGTCCCCTGCATTCATGGCAGGATTGTGTATTATTTAGACCATCCCTGACAGGTGTTTAATCTAACCTGCTCTTAAAATCCTGGGATGATGAAGGTTCTACAAGGTCCCTAGGAAATTTATTCCAGTGCTTAACTACCCTTACAGTTGGGACGTTTTTCCTAATGTCCAACGTAAACTGCCCTTGCCGTAATTTAAGCCCACAGCTTCTTGTCCAATCCTCAGAGGTTAACAAGAACAATTTATCTCCATCCTATTTTTAACAGCCTTTTATATACTTGAAAACTGTTATGTCCCATCCCAGTCTTCTCTTCGTACTAAACAAACCCAATTTTTTCAATTTTCTCTCATAGGTCATGTTTTCTTAGACCTTTCATCATTTACGTTGCTCTTCTCTGCACTTTCTCCAGTTTCTCCACATCCTTCCTGGAATTTGGCACCCAAAATTGGACATAATATTCCATTTGAGACATCATCAGCACGGAGTAGTGTTTACAACACTTCTGCTAATGCATCCTACTATGATGTTTACTTATTTTTTACAACAGAGTTATACTGTTGACTCACATTTAGCTTGTGACCATTTTAACCCCCAGATTTATTTCTGCAGTATTCCTTCCAAGGCAGTCATTTCCCATTTTTTGTGTGTGTAATTGATTGTTCCTTTCTAAGTGGAGTACTTTGCATTTGACCGTAATGAATTTCATCCTATATATTTCAGGCCATTTCTCCAGTTTGTCCAGATCATTTGGAATTTTAGTCCTATCCTCCAAAACACTTTCAACCCCTCCCAGCTTGGTATTGTCTGTAAACTTTATAAGTTACTCTCTAGGCCATTATCTAAATCACTGATGAAGATACTGAAGAGAACGAAACGCAGGATCAATCCCTGCAGGACCGTGCTCAATATACCCTTCCAGCTTGACTGTGAACCACTGATAACTACTCTCTGGGAACAGTTTTCCAACCAGTTATGCACTCACCTTATAGTAGCTCAGTCTAGGTCAGAAGTCCCCACAGTGTGGGGTGTGCCCCCCAGGGAAATGTGGAGGAACATTCAGGGGAGTGCACCAGGCCCAGACCAGCTCCCATAGGAGGCAGGGAGGAAGCACCACACAGCCTCACCCTGCCCCCAGCTCTACTCCAGCCCCGCCCCAAAGCCACGGCTCAGCCCTTCAGCCTCGGCGCAGCTCCACACCTGGCATGGGGTCTGGCTGCCAGCCCCCACCATGGCTGGACTGTGGCTGCCAGCCCCCACCATGGCAGTCTCAGCCCCTGGCCAGTGGATCCAGCCATGTCTTGCTCCCAGCCCCCTTATCCCTGTCTGCATCTCTCCCACCCCAGCTGCAGCCCCGCTCTGGCTGTAGGAGGGTGCAGATAGGGTTAAGGAGGCGGTGAACACTCAAAATATTGGGGACTACTGATCTAGGTTATATTTCCCTCGTTTCTTTATGAGACGGTCATGCAAGACACTATCAAAGAAGTCTTACTAAAGTCAAGATATCCCACTTCTACTGCTTCCCTGCATCCACTACGCTTGTTAGCCTGTCAAAAAAAATCTATTTGGTTGGTCTGACATGATTTGTTCTTGACAAATTCATGCCTCTACTCATCACCTTATCTTCTAGGTGTTTGTAAACTGATTGTTTAATTATTTGTTCCATTATCTTTCCCGGTACTGAAGTTAAGCTGACTGGCTTGTAATTCCCTAGGTTGTCCTCATTCCCCTTTTTATAGATTGGCATTATATTCACCCTCTTCCAGTCCCCTGGAATCTCTCCCAACTTCCATGAGCTTTCAAACATAATTGCTAATAGCTCAGATATCTCCTCAGACAGCTGTTCAACATCTGTACACTTTTGCAAGCAACATTTAAGTGAAAAAGAATATGAAATACTGTGGTGCATATTATAACCCCATATACAAGCATGCTATAAAAAGCGACTACCAAAGTTTACACACACTTCAACAGGTGCTAAATGAAAGGTAACCACTTGAGGGCACTGAAGACTAAACAAAATGTCTGCTAGCTTCATAAATAATTTCAATACAAAGGTAACATGGTTTATAGTTTGAATTTAAAAAAAAACACATGCAATTTTGAACTAAAATTGTATCTACCATGTACGGATATTTTAGTTTAATGATGCACATCACTTAAGTTTTTAATTGCTCAAATATTAATTTACAACAATCTCAAATCACTACCTCTCAAAAGGTTTGAGACTTAAGTTGCCAAACTTTTTTCAAATGGTATACAATAAACTAATTTGATTTGAAATAGTGTTTCTGCTTCATTAACTTTATAACACACACTTATATAGGTCTTTCTTTCTGAATAAAAAGACCTCACATGTGCCAGAAATGCCCCTCTGCCATGTACATTGGCCAGACCGGACAGTCTCTATGCAAAAGAATAAATTGACAAAAATCAGACATCAGGAATGGTAACAAACAAAAGCCAGTAGGAGAACACTTCAACCTCCCTGGACAATCAACAACATTTAAAAGAAGCCATCCTTCAACGAAAAAATCTTCAAAAACATACTTCAAGGAGAAACTGCAGAGCTACAATTCATTTGCAAACATAACACCATTAATTTGGGCTTGAATAGGGACTGACAGCAACTGAACTGGCCTTGTCAACACAGGCTTTCCACTTGTAAAGTAACTCCCTTCTCTTCATGTGCCAGTATATTTATGCTTGTATCTGTAATTTTCACTCCATGCATCTGAAGTAGTGAGGGTTTTTTACCCACAAAAGCTTAGGCCGAAATAAATCTGTTAGCCTTTAAGGTGACACTGGACCCCTAGTCATTTGGCTGCAAGCCACGTCTTCTGCACTTCAAAAGTCATGTTCTCCAAAGAAAAATTGAAAAATACAAGTTATTCAGTGGCTAAAATCAAGTTAATGCTTCAGGAGAAAACAAGGATTCAGTTCATTAAAGTAACATCTCAGCAGTTAAATGCTATGGCTTCTTCTGTAGGTTCCCAATGAGAGTATATTCATCATTAGGCCTGGGCCACTCAAAGATTAGAAAGTTCATTAAAACAGATCATGCTTTAAAGCCAGTTTTCCTTTTCAAGAATTCTTATTCTGATTGACATAAAAGCACTCTCAATGAACTTTAACTGATTTGTGATTTTTGACCAGGATTCCAATTATGTTTAAAATGCTGCATTATGAAAACATTTAGTAACATCGGAGATTGTGTGTATGAAAAAAATCACAAGTCTCAGTTTTCATTTGTTAATACTGAAGTAATTTTATTTTGTAGTCAAAGATTTTGCGCCACTTTGGTGTTATAAAGAGAAAGTTCTGATCCTGCAAATATGTATGCACTTGCTTAACTTTAAGCACAAGTAGTGTCACTGAAATCACTGGGACTATTCATATGAATAATTTTGTGCACAAGTGTACTCACAGGATGAAGGCCTAAATTTTCCAACATTTTGTTCACTGCAATTTTATTAGACACAAATGAGATACCCCCACTTTTGGTGATGTTTAAAAATAGCATTGATAATTTAGTTCATTATGAATGTTAATCTTCCACTGGAGTAGCATGAGTTTTCAAATTAGGTTGAGGCTTTGAGGATTTCTAAAGTGATTCAAAATTGAATTTAAAATCACTCCACTGTTCAAAACCAGTATTTTGAAGACAGCCTCTAGAAAAGCAGAATTTGATCTGCAAATAGTATGAAATAACTGCCAGAGTTTAGATACTTAGAAACATATGATTTTAGGACATAGTCTTTTCACTCTGGCCTTTTTAAGGTGTCTTGTGGATGTTCAGTTAAGGATGTGGATGTGCCTGCATAAAGAATGCTTCTGAGGAAATACTTCTGACGGATGACTTTTTTCTTGCTACACATTGCTTGTTTATAGGAGTAGGCTGAAATCATCCTGAAGAAACTCTCATCTAGTCAGAATGTCCAGACCTTTCAGATTCTTGTTCCCCTCATAGCAAAAGCTGACCAAAACAATAAATGGGCTTTCACAGTTGAGTCTCATCTGGAGACTAAAAGCATATCAAGGACCCTAACCAAGAATCACTGGTGAATTACACTTTTCTTCTATTACCCAGGCTGTCAATTGCAAATACCCTAGGGACCAGGATGAAGGGGGACCTTGATTCATGAGCTCTGGGTCTTTTTTGCATGTGCAAATGAGGTTCCATGTCTGGTTCTGTAAAATCTGAAAACAACGCCTTCTGGGACAGCAGCAAACTAGGATTAAAATCAAAGCAGAGAAAAAAAAGCAGCAGCTGAGGTGTATCCTTTTATATGAACTTCCTTGAAAGATACTGCATTTCTCGCTGCTTAGGACATTATTTCTATTAATTCTGATATGAGGTTTGATAGTCCCTCTGGTTTTGCTTCTGAAAAAAATCAGTCCCCAAATGTCTCAAACTGGGCACCCAGAACATGAAGATCACACAATCAGTGCATTTAACAACTTGCTCAGTAACACACAGAAAATCAGTGGCAAACTCTGGGATACAGTTCTCATGAGTCAGTCACCAACTTAATCACAAGACCATCCTCTCATTTCCTGCTTCATTTAATGCACATCACCCAGCTTTGGCAGAAGACGTAGTGTGGGCCCTAATACTTCAGTCTCATTCACTACACCACCCTGTTTAGTCCATTCTAGACATAGAATGAGGCAGGGTTTTATGTTAAAAATGGTTTTTAAAGACATAACGACATGCCATCATAATGCGTATATCCACATAGGGGAAAGGAATTAAGGAAACCTTAACTTTTTAAAATTCTTAACTTTTCAGTTTGTGATTTTGAAAACTTTACATTCTTTTAATGCTGCACATTTTTAAGGTACAAACTCTACAGTGTGGGTGTGCTGGTGGGTTTTTTTGTTTTGTTTTAAAGAAAAATGTAAGTTCATGTGCTCCTCTCATGATTATCAGCAGGGTCTGAACCCAAGACCACTAGTAATGCAGCTCACACTCCTGAGCTAACATCCTTAGCTGACACCAGAAGTAGGCTGTTATTCTCTGTGGACCAGCTACAACAGGGGATTCAAAATGCTAAATGGTTGTAGTGAGTAGGTCCATTTCACACAGTGTAGCCAAGCACAAATATTTAACATTTAGAGGCAGTATGCATACGCGGAGCAGGTTTGGTTCTGCCATATTAGAGGCCTGTGCTCTATGCGCAAGTAGGATAGAAGTGAACTTCTTTACCAGAGTAAATAAGAGATTGTATATTTCTGTAACACGGGATGGTCTGTACAGTTGACATTTGCCTCCCTTCAGAGAAAGGGATATGTTACCTTTATCACTGAGCAAGGCCTCAAAGTGCACCATCCTTTACACAACTGAGCAGAAGAGAATCAGAGGGGTAGCCATGTTAGTCTGGGATTGCAGAAGTAACAAAGAGTCCAGTGGCACCTTAAAGACTAACTAAAGTATTAGAGCATAAG
>ML677394.1:5773009-5803191 GCA_007922305.1 Dermatemys mawii | reverse complement strand
GGTGGCAGTGAAAGGAACATGATGAGAAAGATTTGTTATCTGCGTCTCATCAAGAGCCAGTTCAGTCTGCATGGCAGTTTCAGGAGAGTCACTGGTCTGGGGAACACTCTTAGCGTACAAGGAATATTCTGTGAATTTAGAAACATTCCTCTAACAAGCTTTATTGAGCATGTGCAAATGGTGATTTTATTACTTACTTTAGTTATTTTTTCAAAGGAATAGCAAAATAGCACCCCTATGACCACAGAACTAAACTCCTGACAATTTTCAAGTGCTTGCTGCAAACCTCTGATAGTAGTGATATTTTAACAGGCCAACAAACTATTTAACATTGCCAAGACTACTTATTTTTCCCTAATCACTTCCTTGAAAGTGGTTGAACTATTTTTGCTCAGACTTCCCAACAATTCAAAATGAGTTAAAACGCAAACATGGAAAATGTCACCCCAAAAACAGCGAGAGTTCATCAAAGTTATCAGCAGTTGAGAACAGCGGATGTTTAGCAACCTTCAGTTCATGAATTTCCAGACAAAAATTACATTAAAAATGGAATTACAGTTGAGAATGTATATCACCACCAATTGTGACAAAGTTCCTCCTCTGCCTTGGTGGGTCCTGCACTTATTGGTGGATTTGCTTGCCTCAAAGATTCATGGCAGCCCTCAGTTTGGCCACTCTCATGGCTCAAATCTGCCATTCACTCAGCCACCCACATCACTCGCCAGGATGGGGAAAAAGAACAACAACAAACCCCACAGTCTCTGCTGATCCACCAATTGGGTCGGGGAACTGACCAACAACCCTCCCCTCTGGTGGAACCCACAGTCCAGGTCAACTCCTCCTGTGTCTGATCAGGAGTTGGGAGGTTTGAGGGGAAGCCAGGCCCGCCCTCTAATCCGGGTTCCAGCCCAGGGCCCTGTGGATTGCAGCTGTCTAGATTGTCTTCTGTAACAGCTGAATCACAGATACAACTCCCTGGGCTACCTCCCCCTAGCCTCCTTCCAACACCTTCTTTATCTTCACCATAGGACCTTCCTCCTGGTGTCTGATAACGCTTGTACTCCTAATTCCTCCAGCAGTATGCCTTCCCTCTCTCAGCTCCTAGCGCCTCTTGCTCCCAGCTTCTTGCATGCTCCTCACTGACTGAAGTGAGGTCCTTTTTAAACCAGGTACCCTGATTAGCCTGCCTGCCTTAACTGATTCTAGCAGCTTCTTAATTGGCTCCAGGTGTCCAAATTAGCCTGCCTGCCTTAATTGGTTCCCGCAAGTTCCTGATTGTTCTGAAATCATCCCTATTGCCTTACCCATAGAAAAGGGACCTGCTTAATCTGGGACTAATATATCTGCCTTCTATCACGCTCCTGTAGCCATCTGGCCCGATCCTGTCACACAATACATTACAGGAATGTTGATGTTATCCCAAACCAAGCATTAACCCAGTAAATTTGGAGGTTAAGCATTTAAGAAATCTAAACATATTAAGATACGGAAATGCACAATAGAGGCACCTGAACAACCCTAACTCTCCCTTACAGTGACACAATACAACAGTACGATTAGGATCAAGGTATTAGAAGAAACTGATTTTTTAAAGATTTTTTTCCTATTCTCTTTGTCTCACTACAGGGAAGAGTTAAGGTCTGGGTGCTCTAAATGTGTATTTCACATTTAATAAATGTCTTAAAGATACATCACCTTATAAAAATATATAAAAAACATAAAATTTAACATTTAGTTCAGAAAAACATGAGGCACTACCTAATATACTAAGAGCATTTCTTCTCTCTCCAATGAAAAACCAAAACATAACTTTAGTCCTCAAATCCAGTCATATGAGTCCTTAACAAAAAGTAAGTAAAAATCTAGAAAGACACTCAGCTGAGTTCAGTCTCTCTGTACCCTTAAAGAGAATATTTCAACCTCTTTTAAAGCATTCTGAACTTCACAAGGGGTGCTGAAACTAGTCATCTCTTTTCTGAGTCCCTCACATTACATTTAAGTGTCATGCAACACCATTACACTCAGATGGAAGTTATGTGTTCATATTATACATCAGTCCTCTGTAACACTTCATTAGCATGCTAGGTCATCATTCTGCAGCTAAAAATATTACCCGCCTCTGGGAAGGCGTGTCCTTTCCATCCCTGACAATTCTGTGCTGCCCTTCATTTTTCTTCACACAGCTTCCCCTCCCACAGGGAAGCTAATGTACACTGCCAATATACTTCTTGAACTGACAATGTAAATGACCACCAGGTCATAGAATCATAGAAGATTAGGGTTGGAAGAGACCTCAGGAGGTCACGTAGTCCAACCCCCTGCTCAAAGCAGGATCAACCCCAACAAATTCATCCCACCAAGTTAAAGTGCTATTTTAATATTCTCTCACATTATATTTTTAATCCATGATCTAGACTAAAACAGTCATTACTGATAAAGTTGGCAGTAGTGAAAACAGATTGAAGTTTGCATTTTAATACAGTCAAATACAAAATCAAGCATTTAGGAATATAGAATGCAAGCCCATATTTTTAAGACAAAGAAGGATAAGAGCACTGACTCCTACATAGAATTCAGGGTTATGATGGATAACCAAAAGAACAAGCTCCCAGTGCAGCTATGTGGCCAAGAGGATTAATACTATTGCTGAACAACGTTAAGGAGGAAAAGGCATTGGTATAACCTCTATCTATGGCATTAGCAAGACCACTATTGAAACAGTATCACCAGTTCTGGTATCCGCAATACTTCAAAAAGGATAAATAACTAAAGAGGATGTTTACAAAAGAACCCCAAGAATAAGCAAAATAATGGGAAAACAGAAAGAGAGTTCAGTCTCCTTTGTTCATCGAAGAGAAGGTTAATAGGTGACTTGATCAAGATCCAG
The DNA here is from genome assembly GCA_007922305.1 of Dermatemys mawii. Taxonomy (NCBI): domain Eukaryota; kingdom Metazoa; phylum Chordata; order Testudines; family Dermatemydidae; genus Dermatemys; species Dermatemys mawii. The sequence goes on along the minus strand of ML677394.1, from coordinate 5,800,304 downwards.
TATTGGCTTGGGGAGAAGATGATAGCAGAGGGCTCTTTATGGCCACCGAAAATGTCATCAACAAGATTCAACCCTGGGGTTGTTAGTGGGTTGTCTTATGACTGCAGAGGTATTAACGGATCACTATGACACAAGACATTTTCAGTGTCACTGCTTTCCACAATACAGGATGGGGGATGTAAGTGTGAGCCTTATGTTTTTTGTTGCTAGTTGTATGACCTTGCATTTGGCCATATTAAAACACTCCTCTTAACAAGTGTTCCAGATCACTATCAGACAACAGTCCCAATTAATTTACCACTCCAATCTTTGTGTCACTTTCCAACTCTATCAAAAGCTGATTTTATATTTTCCTCCTAAACAATGATAAAGATAATGTCAGATATTGAAGCCTCCTTTCTGTCCACTCAAAGCTTGTAAGAGATAGCAGCTGTGCAAACTTAATAAACATCTGGGCTCTACTTTTCTCATTTCTCACTTCTTACATGGTTCAGACCAAGTATTTCACTCTCCTGGCGTCCCACCCACCCCCAACTCCACAGGCACACATACACACTTTATTTACAATAAGTAAAAAGTCAGAGACCCGGCCTTCTTTGTGGACATTAATCTCATGTGAGAACTAAAGTTGCCTGTATACCCTTGTGTGTACGCACTATGATGCAATCTTTAAACAATCGCATACACTTATTTCAATATTAAGTTCCTAGAATGGATGTTCCCATCTTGGAAATTACATTTTTTTTCATTCTCTATACTATTACAAATAATAAAAAATATTACTTTCTCCATCCACCTAAAAGAAACAAAAGCAATCAGTAAGTTCTCATTAAATTGCAGTAGTTGGTCTTCTTGACAGAAGTTGGTTACCTGTCTGACACAGAGACACACTCTTGAACTTGCATTTTAGTGCATTGCCTTTGCTCTTGGAGCTATTTATAACTCTGCCCCAAGAGTTTTGCTCTGCTGATACTTTTTTCCAAAGTACATTTGAGACACAAAATAATCTACTAGCCGTACGTTGTAATTCCTCCTACAGCATCCACTGAAGTTCTATGTTCAATTTCAAGTAGAGTAGTTTTAATCTCTTCTACTATGTTTATATTTCATTTTAAACAGCTCTATTTCTATTCTGCATTATGGCACTTTAATTAACCAAATTTGAGGACTTAGTTTAGTTTTTAGCAATTTTTATTCAACCAAAATGTGATTTTCATGGCTAAACCAATACATGGATGTTAACAACAGTTCCACCCTCAGTGTCTGGAATGTCCATAAATGAATGAATGAATGATCAGTTTTGCCCTCAAATCTGTCTTTTCAGATTTGTCTTCTCTTAAGATTTTCACTGAAGCTATTTTGCATAATTTAGATACAATAGAAAAATAGTGAAGACTTCACTATCTCAGCTCTTTTATTACCGCCCTGAACTCCACCCTAACCCAATGTTTTAAGTTAACCATGCATCACTACCTTCGGCTATTGGAACAGTTTTTAATGCTCAGCCACAAGTAATGATTTAATATCAGGAAAGGCATGTGTCAAATTTAATCTGAACTCAAAACGAAAAGGCCTCTGGAAAATGAAAGGACAGTTTAACAAGCAACTGCTTCTGTGATTTTGTAATAAGAATTCTTTAGAATTTTTTTGTACAGCCTATTACAGTCTCTTCCTCTTCTGAAAGAAAGATGAGCTGAAAGGGGTAAAAAAAAAATCGGTTGTAATAGGTGATTAAAATTTTTCAATTCAAAAAGATATTAAACTTTTAGCTTAAAGTAAAAACCCATCTCCTAATGCATTTTTCTTATGAAAAAATGATTCAAGAACATGTGAAAGCTGTCTTCTACAGTTTTCTAGTCTTGGCTTGCTTTTGCTCATAGGTTTTGGACCTATGGCTCTTGACTAGTAAGATTTTTAATTGTGATTAATTGCACCGAATACCATTTATTTAAATAGATTTGGATGTTTTTTACATTTTCAAACATATTGATTTCACTTGCAACAATTAAATCCATGGTATGCCCACTCCTTGAATACTGCATGCAGATCTGGTCACCCCATCTCAAAAACATATATTGTAATTGTAAAAGGTTCAGAAAAGTGCAACAAAAATGATTAGGGGTATAGAATGGCTTCCGTATGAGGAGAGATTAATAAAACTGGGACTTTTCAGCCTGGAGAAGAAGCGACTAAGGGGGGATTTGAAAGAGGTCTATAAAATTATGAGTGGTATAGAGAAAGTAAATAAGGAAGTGTTATTTACTCCTTCTCATAATACAAAACAAGGGGCGACCAAATGAAATTAATAGGTAGCAGGTTTAAAACAAACACAAGAAAATATTTTTTCATGCAAGGCACTGTCAACTTCTGGAACTCCTTGACAGAGGTTGTTATGGAGGCCAACACTATAATGGGGCTCAAAAGGGAGCTAGATAGATTCATGGAAGATAGCCATTGATGGAACTATTAGCCAGAATGGGCAGGAACGGTGTCCCTAGCCTCTGTTTGAAAGAAGCTGGGATTGGGTGACAGGGCATGGATCACTATGATAACCTGTCTGTTCATTCCTTTTGGGGCACCTGCCATTGGCCACTGTAAGAGGACAGGATACTGGGCTTGAAGGAGCTTTGGTCTGACCCAGTATGGCCATTCTTATGTTCTTAACACAAAATACAAAGTGTATGTGCTCACTTTTTATTTATTTCTGATTACAAATATTTGCACTTGAAGAAAAAGCATTTTTCAATTCATCCAATACAAGTACTGTATTGCACTTTATCATGAAAGTTGAACTTACAAATGTAGAATTCTGTACAAAAAAAAGTGCATTCAAATATAATAAAATGTAAAATTTTAGGGCCTACAAGTCAACTCATTCCTACTTCTTGTGCAGCCAATCACTCAGACAAACAAGTTTGTTTACATTTGCAGTAGATAATGCTGCCTGCTTCTTGTCCACAATGTCACCTGAAAGTGAGAACAGGCATTTGCATGGCACCCAGGGCCAGCCCACAACATTTTGGCACCTGAGGCGGGGAGCTTATATGATGCCCCCATGTCCCCTCGCTTGGGCCAAAACTTTGAAAGGTCTCAATTCTGCCATCTTCCTGTTCTACTCCTCTCATGGTACTGCTCTGCTACCTACCCCCATAAAATGACTTAAAATGCCTTATTCAAAAATTTTAAGTAACACAACTTTCAAATGCCTGAGGAGCAAATGTAACTTTTCTTGTCTGACTAGTAAACACCGGCATTTTCATCTGTTTGAATGATCAAAGTGATGCTTCCCATGCCTCCTTGGTTGCAAAGATGTGAACTGCTTCCTGAAAGTCCACAGTCTGGACCAGCTCATGCTCTACTGAGATGGTTGCAAGGCCGATCAGCCTCTCCTGTGTCATTGTGGAGCATAGATGTGTTTTATTAACTTCAGCTTGGAGAAGCTGCATTTGCCACTGGCAACTGTTCCAGGAAGTGTTAGAAGTATGTGCAGAGCAACAAAAGCATTTGGAAAGAGGGTGGTCATCTTATTTGTGTACTTATATTCCAGAACAGCCTCTGGAGTAGGTCCTGCTCAAATGTATTTTCAAAGGGCTTTCAGTTCATCACCTAAATCACTTGCATCAATATTGCGCATGTTATCAAGTGTCAACACTGTCTCTAGTGCCCTGCATTGCTGGTGTAGGTCTTCTTCAGGTATAATGAGGAGTTCTGGAATATCATACAACATCCCAAATATACTGCTGTGTTCCTTGAGCTGCATGAAACGTTCTTCAACTGACTGTATTGCACAATCTAGCACCTGGTTAAAGAATTCAACTTTGAATTGTTGTTTGGGGTTTATCCCGTGCCTTGTTGTCACAGGGTCCGCGCTGATCTTCTCCTTCCTGAGCCTGCGCCCTGTCTTAGGCTGGTATAAAGAGTCCTCCATGCCTTTTTTTGCTGGTTCACTCAAGTGTCTTTATTTACCGTGTTCATGCAGTTCCCAGATCCCCCAACAGCTAGTGCCCCACAGACCCTCCCCAGAGTCCCCTGGCCTTTGAGGCTTCCTTCCTTGGTACAGAGACAGCAATACTGCCCTTCTGTCTCCTCTCAGGCTAGCCTCCTCACTGAGGTTTGCCCAGGGCTTTTACAGCCCTCTGGTGCCTCAGCCCAGCTGTCATCACTTAGCTCAGCATATTCCTCTGAGCCAGTCCTCCTTAGGGCTTGCAGCTGTGCTCCCTGCTGTATACCTGCATCTCTACCCCTGACCTCCTGGTCAGAGAGCAGGCTACAGCCAGCATTTTGGCAGGGCCTTAAAGGGGTTTACCCCTGCCCTGCCACACTTTTAATCAAAATGTCGTCTTCTTCAGTGACTCTTGTATTCTTGAATGGGTGGGAAAATAGCTTCAGTATAAAGTTCAGTATAAAGTTTCATGTCTGCACTCCTCTGTTCTTTCCTCTCATATTGGCACCATTATCGTAGCCCTGACCTCTCATGTCAGCTATCGCAATTCCCGTACCTTCCAGCTTTTTAAGAAGCACATTTGTCATAGCAGCTCCTGTAGTATTGTCAATGACAATAAATTCTGGAAAATGCTCTCTGACAGTCACCACTATAGGGACATTTTCGCTAGGTTCTGTTGTTAAAAAATGCACCATTAAAGTCATTTGTTCCATATGGCTGATGTCAGATGTGCAGTCCAGAATAATGGAGTAAGATCTTGCTGACTTCAAATCTGCCACAACCTTCTATTTGACTTTTGTTGCCAGTAATTGTATGATCTCATTTTGAATTGTTTTTCCAAGGTAGTGGTGTGTGTACATTTCTTGGGTGGTGACTCTTCTTAGATGCTCCTGGAGTACAGCATCAAGCTCAGACACCAGCTCCACAATTTTAAGGAAGTTTCCATTGTTTAGCACATACAACTGATCTGAAGTGCCACACAGTGCTAGATGTTGGGTAGCAAGCATTCTCACAATGGCAATGAGCCTTTTCAGAACATTTTGCCAGTAAAGAGACTCTGATGCAATTTTCTCTTGATGCTGATCATCTATGGTGGTCTTCAATCTTAGTCTCATCTCAAGCTCTTTTCACCTATGGAATGCTCTCTGGTGATTTGCTGCCTTCTCATGGCATGCCAGATTTCCAGCCACATTTTTCCAGTCCTTTGTTCTTGTAGAACCCAATGTGGCTGGAAGATTAGACTGGAAGAGCTCGCAACAAAAACAGTATGCAGCATTCTGGGTTTTTTTGAGATTTTTGCTTCTTGTGCTGCAAATTCCATCCTTACTTTCCTAATTTTATCTTACATATTGCTTAATATATTTTACTTTCCTTCCCATTGGATTCAATTTCCATTTTCTGAAGAATAACTTTCACTTGAACCTTGTCACTTAGCCATACTGATTTATTTCTTGTCTTCTTGCTTCATTGTTCATGCATTTTATGACTCTTATGGGTTGTTTTTTTTTAAGCAGCCTCCGTGTACAGCCTAAGTATTTTTATTTTTGATTCTAGGACCTTTTTGGGCAGTAAACTTTTTTTTTTTTTTAAAGTCCTCCTTTCTAAAGGTTAGCATGTTAGTAAACACAACTTCTCCTGAGAGAACATTGACCTTATTGTGTGGTCAGCTCTTACCAATTATTATGTGCTAAATTAGGATTATTTTGGGTGGCCTCAAGAGAATCATGGTACCAGCAATCTTCTAGAAAAGGCCATGCAACTATAAGATCAAGGCAACAATGAACTAGACATACTACAACCAGCTGCTGACCTCTATTACTGACTGCCCTCCAGCAGCCTCCACGATCACCTGCATAAGAAAGATGATAAGGTAAAGAGACTGGTGCATATGTGGCATGAGACATGAGCTAAACAACACTTCTTGACCTCTTGGTCTCAAGCTAAGAGACTTGCCTTAATAGCAGCTGTTAGAAAATCTGAACTCAACAAATTGCTCCTGAGATTAAGCCAATTTAACCCAAACTCTAATACTACCTCACAAATTTAATGTACTTTATGGGAAAAAAAAGTCAGGTCCTTGCAAGGCAGCATCTCTGAGATAAAGGAATACTAGACTAGGAATGACAGAAGGTAGCTTTCTTTAAAGTTAGGTCAGTCATGAAAAATTTCTAGAACTAAAGAAAATGCAAATAACTATATGAAACCAAAACTCATAATAATAATGGCTAGCGAAAGTCAGTGAGGAACATCCTGATCCACTGCAGACAGGGATAGTCAATGCTTCCTTTAGAAATGGCAATTTACTACACAACCTAAAAAAACCAATAATTTGGCAAATGCTTATGAAATCAACAAAATACAAATGATCTCAGATGACAGACAGGGTGTGTTTAGCTAATTCAGGAGGTTGGATTTGGGGAAGGGGCTTTAAGATAAGAGAAACATGGCATGTTTGACAGTAGAATAGAAGGAGAGGAATGATAGATAGAGGCTACAGTTAAGTGCCAATTTTATTCTTTAAAGAAACTGAAAGGATCCTGAGAAAGACAGCAAGAAGGAAGAGTATTATAGTTTGAGAAGCGATAGCAGGGATTACATGAGCAAATCTACCAGAGAGGAAAAGCAGTATTGTTTAGTTAGGAGGCTGCCTACGCTGAAATAGAAAGAGGACAAAACTGATGTTAAAGAACATGCTGACATCCTTCAGGTTTCTCCAGACACATTCAGCAGCACAAGAACAAAAGCAAGTGAAATGGAAACATGGTGTGAGGCAAGCCAAGGAAACAAGGGGATAAATAGGACAGAGACAAGAAAGAACTAATTATAGAAAAGCACTGTTGTAGGTGTAGACCAATAGTTCAACTTAGGAAGGCTAAGGAAAGAGCACATGAGAATTCAGATGTTGCTGTTTTGGATGTCTACATAACAGAGGCTCAGGGAAGGTGATGATGAGCTACTGAAGATTAGGAGATCAAGAGGTGATTCAGCACAGGAGAGATCAGTGAGAAATTTTCTATGTGAATATCAAGCTACAGTTCTGGATTAGCTCTTTTAACTCAAATGAAGTTTGGAAGACAAAGCGAGAGGCAGAAGAATCAAGGGGATTGTCCACATGAAAAGTGACTTTCCCTAGGATACAGGTAGGGAATTGGAAAGAAAAGATAGGCTGAGTCAACCAGAATCTGAGTGGAAGAAGACGAGTGAGGGGAGATAAGTGTAGGAAGGACAGCAGTAGGGACAGAGAGGGAGAGCCAGTAGGTAGAAGAAGAGTAACTGAAGAAATTATAAATTATGGACAGTTTGTTCAAGATGGGACAGGAATTCCAAAGCGAACAAGAGAAGAGATGTGAAAGTTAAAGAGTGTGGCAGAGTAGTGAGGCAGATGCTATGGAACAAGCAGGAATAAAGGAGGGAAATCTGAGTTTTCCTCAATGTTACTTGACTTTATGAGTGAATTCTGACTAAGGGCAGGTCTTCATTATGGCGGGGATCAAAGCTGTGAGACTGATCTATCAAGAGGTCGCTTTATCGCGTCTAGTCATACCATCATACTGCTGCACTACCTGGAACAAATTCTCTTTCCGAGCGTAGGTCCATGGTACTTTTCAGGTCAATACTCATCTTTTCCATTTAGTATCTGACCTGAACAGCACTGTAACAGGTTGGGACTCACCACCGGGCGCCTCCTGCCAGACAGTCTGGGAATTAGCTCAGTTCAACGGTGGAGCACCCTCCTCAGGTGGTGTCCCGTCCGTCTCTCGCTCTCAGTTGTTGCCTGGACCCGCATGGCTCCTTGTGTGTGGCGTCCTCTTCAGGGCACTGCCCTCCAGCAGTACCCCCCAAGTCCACACTCACCCCATTCTGGGGAGGGGGGGTGTTTCAGCAGCCCTTCTGGCCTCTGGCTGCCGTGGCCGACCACACCCCGTGTCGAACCCCTTTTGGCAGGGGTCAGGTGCAGTCTACTAAGACCAACTCAGCAGCCGGGTGCTCTATGAGGGGAAAGGGGGGTCCCAGGTGCGCCCTCTACTCTGGGTCCCAGCCCAGGGACCCTTTGGTGGCAGCGGTCCTGCCCTTCTCTCTCCCCTAGCACTTTCCGCTCTCCCTGGGCCACTTCCCCAGTGGTCCCTCTGCACCTTATGGCCCTTTCCGCAAGGCCTGCAGCCTGACAGGCACTCAGGCTAGAGCTCCCTTCTGCTCCCCTGGGCCTGCCCAGCACTGTGCTGTCCTTGATGCTGTGGCTCCTCTCCCAGGAGTTGGACCTTCCCCCTTGAAAGTCCAGGAAAGACTGACTGCCTTCCTCCAGGGCAGCGTTCTTATACTGCCTAGCCTCTCTCTCATTGGCTGGCTATAAGCTTGGCCCTGATTGGCCTGCAGTAGGCCCTTTTCTCACTGGTTGGCTGCCCGCACAACCACTCTGGCCTACTCTTGCCTAGTCTGGCATGGGAGTGGGGCAGCCGCCCCACTACAAGCAAAAATTAATCAAATCCACTAGCTTCAATACATTCCAAAACACAGCCTATTTCCATCATACCTATAGGTACTGTTTGTATAGAATCACAGAATTGGAAGGGACCTCAGGAGATCATTTAGTCTAACCCCCTGCTCAAAGCAGGACCAATCCCTATTTTTGCCCCATATCCCTAAATGGCCCTCTCAAGGATTGACCTCACAACCCTGGGTTTAGCAGGCCAATGCTCAAACCATTGAGCTATTCCTCCCCCCAACCCTTACTCTATATCTAAGATGATGAACTTGTGTAGACTAATAAGCATTGTTAGTTTTCTGCAGCTTCTCAAAAACATTGTGTTTTTACAATGCAATGCCACTATGTAGCAAGAATTATGCTTCCAGTCATAATTCCTCAGGCATGTCCACTAGAGGGCAGCAACTGAATATTTTTCTGAAGGCTATTGTAACAGCAACTACTGCACTGCCCTATTTCAGACTCATCATGAATATTAAAAACACCAGTGATTATATAAAAGTGCCCCTATTGCAAGAGATTTGCACACCGGGAAAGCTAAGAAGCAGGGAAACAGATCACTCAGGAAAGCTAACCAAGTACTCATGAGCGCTACAGGTTCTGGGGGATGAGGACACAAAATCATGCAAAATACACTGAGCTGAGGCAGTGGAGGGAATCCTGGACAGCTTAGAATATCTGTGGGGTTGACAAAGTTTCAAAGGACATAGAAAATCAGTCCAGCTATGCTGCACAGCTGCTGTGGCAACCACCTCTCCCACAAACTGAAGACTTGGTGACACACGGTGATGATGGCCTTGGAAGTCATTAATTCCATGATTCTCCACCTCTCTCTCTCTTCAGGCCTTTTAGTTTCCACTTGGGTCAAAAATTCTATTACCCTGGGGGGAAGACACCAGCAGAAGCACCTCTGTGATGCAATAATTCTGCCACCTACCCCTTCTTCACCGGGATTGTGGAGATGCTATTTCCACCTCGCTCTTCTCACACCACAGATTATACCACCAGATACTAAGATGAAGGTTTGAAGACTGCTAATAAAGGACAGCAGCTGCTGTACTTCTCTCTGCTGTCTCTAAGGGGATAGGCAATGGCCTGGTTCTCTATGCCACAGGCTCAGAAACAATCTAGTGTTCTGTTTGTGAACAGATGATCAAGTAGTCTGCCAACGAAAACTCTTGACACTTCTACAAGTCCCCTCAGACTCACTTCAGACACCATAACCACAGTGTGAAAACTGGAAGGAAAGAGTGATTTCATTGTGTTGCCTCTGATGTCACAATGTCATACTTAAGACCTGGGCTACTGACATGGATACAACAATTGCTTAAACTTCTTTAGCACAACTTAATTTCCTTAAATATAGCCTATGCATCAGTTTCCAGCGATTGTATTATAATATTGAAAGACTGGATAGTCCTTTTTTCTATTACTGAGATCATCCAAGTCAATTGAATATCAACTGGCTATCAAAGGAGATGGTAGCTGAAATAACCTGAAGTGGAGTGGAAAGAAGAGATCTATGCAAAGATGCCATATTGCCCTGTTTTCTGGTAGCCTGACAGAGAGGGGATGGAACTAATGGAGGTAATGTCTACTCCTTGTATAGACGTGGGATGTCTGGCATCTCCAGAAGCAAATTGCAGCAAGAAGGGCAGTGACTCTGACTCTCAAATGAAAACCTGTCTTCCATTTTCCCTTTCTGCTTAAGTTCCCCCAACTGGAACAGATGTATGGAGTGCAAGAGATCTGATAGACAAATATGTAACAATCTTCTTAGTAAAGGTTGAATGAAGAGATATGAGGGAACAGAAATAGGCAGAATAGGACAAAGAGGTGAGGACTCAATTCTTTCACATCAAGGTAGCAAAAGAACTAGGAAGAAGAGACTAGAGGACCAATGAAATTGTCCATTCTTTTCCTTCTTGCTTCTTAGTAGAAGGAGCTATCACGCTCTCTCTTCCATCTTTCATTCTACAAAAAGTGATTGGCAGTCAGGAGGATCATATAACAATTCTTATATTTGCTATTTAGTATCAAATTATTTACTGCACATTTGCATATGTAGGAAAATAAACATTGCAAATCATACACCTCTGCACAACTGAGGTTTTGTTCTTCAACATTTACATTCCATATATGTATTTTCACCAAAAACATAAAAAATGTGAAATTGTACATTAACTCAATATTCAGGTTAAGAAACACAAAAATTAAAAAGCAGACTTCTACAGCAATATTAATGGTTACATTGCATATACTACCTTCTCTCTGCCTAAGCAGGTGTATATCTTTAATAGAATGCTTAATGTGATTGAGTTAGAGGAGTGGCAGGATCTTTAACTTTTGAATTTTTTGATCCTGTTTTAATTTTTCATCCTTAAAGATTTATTAATATAACCTTTTACACTTAATAAATCCTGAGGAAAATCCAAGAATGTGTGTCTATCAACTCCTCTAACCTTTTCAGCAACATTTCATCAAGTAGTAAAATACTTAAATCAAATAACTTTTTAAAATTGTATTTGTATCCTGAAAATATTGACGTGTTAAATGTCAATGATATCGTAGAGATTAAGACAAGTGGACTGCGAACTATGAATGATATCTAAGTTGACTATTTTTAATGCTTACTGTTTTCTAACTGCCCAGATTTTGTTTCAGAATATGAGAAAATATTATAAAGCAAACCAAGCTACTCTGAATGTGGCACATGCCATCAAGGATAATTCTTTAAAAAGGCTTACCACCATCCCTTCCTGAAGGCTGAGAAGGCTCTTAGAAACACACGCAGCACACCAGCAGGATGAAAAGAATGAAATAATCATCTAAAAGCCAAGCTAAGATCTAATTTGCTCAAAGGACTTATTTCTAGTGTACAATTATTAATACTTATGAGTCACAATAACTAAGCAGGACTGCTGTGACTATAACAGGCTTTTATAAGCTGTTGCACAAAAGAGTAAGATAAGTTCATTTCCTATTCCTTCCTCTTATATTTCTGTTCAATTACTATAAAAGTCTTTGTAGGAAGAAGAGGTGTTCTACTATGCCTTAAATGATCATATAAGTGAGTGTCCTGCATATCTCACAATCTGTATTTATGAATTAACAGTCATCTGGATTTCAGGACTATAATGTGATAAAAAGGATTTTAGAGCAAACCTAGAGTTGTCTACATATTTGCCATTACACAAACTGGACTTCTGTTTTCATTATCAGGTTTGCCAGTTTTTAACTTTATAATACTAGAATTCAAATCCCATTTCAAGAATACCGTGCAGAATATTTACCTATTCCAGGGTACCATGGAGAGCTCCTATAGCCATTACTCTGTCTCTTTTGCCCCACCTCTTTTCTTCCCCTCAGCCTCCACAGTCTCTCACTCCTCCTGCCACCACCGGCATGCCTAATCTGTTCAAACAGCTTTGTCCCAACCACCACAGATATTCTGCCATCCTCTGACTGGTCTTTTTGTAATCACTATCATCACTCTTCCAATTGCTTACCACATTATTTTCAATTTGAACAATGCCTGAGCATTCTAACTGGAAGCCAACTAAATGTCCACTTGGCTGCATCATGTAATTAGGGGGTGCAATATTGTGTAATTAACATTTAATTCCCTACTGTTATTTCAGACAGCTATATAAAGATGTAACAGTTATGTTTTCCAAAAGAGTCAGGACATTAAGTTGCAGATTTGCAACCCAGACAGCAGAACCAAACATGAACCACTAAACAGCTGTCAGCAAACTTAACTGATAAAATCAGCCAACAAATCTGTCCTACCATCCTGACTGATTTTGGCACCATCACACACAATGAATATCATTTCTCTAGTCAGAACCTGTGACACTTGTACAAGCCAGTAAAGAACAAATATACCCATTTCTAATGGAAATAATCAATGTTTCCTTCAGAGAAGGACTCTTACCAAACTCCTCAAAAATGCAATCTTGAAGAAGCCAACTCTCCAACTACCATACCATCTCCAGAGCTCTGTTCCTGGATAAACTGACAAACTAATTTAAACAAAGACCCAACATGTGATGTCATCAAGATCCTTGATGCCTCACAATCAGGGCTCAGACTGGGGCACAGCAAGGAGACAGCTCTAAGTGGCAATCAAAAGATGACCTTATGGTTCTGGACACAATTAAGACTACAATTTTCATACTGCTGAACCTGGAGCCTTGGACACAGGGGATGCACAAGGTACTACTGACACTTACATGACATCACAGGGGTTGATAGTCCAGCACTGGAATGGCTCCAATAGTTCCTCTCCAGCAGAAATTAGATTGGTGATGGTAACTGCTCCTTCCTCAGGTCCGCCATGTGCAGCATCCCACAGAGATCCATACTATCCCTGCTTCTCTTCAATATCTACATCATGGCACTGGGTGAGATAATGGGACAAGGGCTTTGCAACAAATGATACTCAACTCTGGATCTTATTCTCATTGGACACAACCACCGCCATTTCTTTCAATGTCAGAATGCCAACAGGAAATTAGGTGTTGGATAAAAAACCTTATGTATAGCCTGTAATTAGAGTACACATTATTTTGCTAAGGAGGTAAAATAAACTCTCCACTCCTAAACAATATTCCCCTTATTTCTGCATCCCAGGATGATGTTATCCCTTTTGGCCACAGCCTCACACTTGGAGCTCATATTATCCAGCCCTACCCCCAAATATTTTTCAGTCATTGTTTCCCAGGATAAGGTCCCCCTTTCTCTAAGGGCTTGTCTACACTTACTGGGAGATGGACGAGCGATGATCGATGCATCGGCGGTCAATTTAGAGGGTCTAGCGAAGATCCACTAAATCGACTACAGAGCGCTCTCCCATCGACTTCTGTACTCCACTGGATTGAGAAGAGTTAACTGGAAAATTAAATTTCTCAGTTTTCAAAATTGGAAAGAAAATTCAACCAGACTCAATTTTTGTTTTGATTTTGGGTATTTTAATGAAAGCAAAGAAGAACTAGAATCACAACGTGACAAAGAGTCCTGTGGCACCTTAAAGACTGACTAAAGTATTAGAGCATAAGCTTTCATGGGCTAATACCCACTTCAGCGGATGCCCACTTGCATCCAACGAAGTGGGTATTAGCCCACGAAAGCTTATGCTCTAATACTTTAGTTAGTCTTTAAGGTGCCACAGGACTCTTTGTCACTTCTGCAATTCCAGACTAACACGGCTACCCCTCTGATTCTAGATTCACAAAGTGGCAGGAGGAAGTGATTGAGGTGGTGTCTCCTTTATAAGCGTTAGCCCAAGGGTTCAGTTGCCCCCACTGCCTGCTGTGAAGAAAGTATCTGAACTTGGGTCTCCCACATTGCAGGAAAGTCCCTTATCCATGGGGCTATGGGATATTACAGCGTGGGTTTCAGTCTCTCCTATTGGACTCTGTTCTATTTTTTATAAATGGTCATTGGAGCAAGGCCCTGAACTTAGGTCTCCCAAATCCAAGATGGTGTCCTGACCAACAGGCTCATTTGGCAAACTGGCTATTCACAGTCATTCACAATTCATCTTATAAGGGAGATATCAACAACTCACTTCTCCCCTGACATTATTGTAACTCCCAACCAAAAATATTGCAGTGTTTTGGCCATGTCAGAACAGTTTCTGTTCAACATTTCCAAGATATTTTGATTATATTTGGTCAAATTTATTCATAAACTCGACATGAATTTGCAATTAGTTTCTGGTTTTCCAAAATATGCATTTTTGGGGCAACAAAATATTCACCACAAAAATTTTTCCTCGCTCTGATCATTATGCCAGTGAGGGCCACACTCAGCCCCACTCTCTTCATAGCTTGGCAGCATGACTCCTTGTGCTATAAGGTCTTTTCTACTCTTGGCACTCTAAATCTCTACTTGGAGGTTAGGGAGTCTGGAGCATGTATTATGTTTACTTGGGCAGAAAATTAACATAGCCAGTCTTTAATCCATTTAATGTGTGCCAACTCCTAGGTCCCAAAATGTAATTGTGAACAGAACATAGTCATCAGATGGGTTTGTTTCCACAAAGATCGGTTCTTGGTAATTTACATCAACGTAGCTTAGACCTGCTTACTGCAGGGTCCCTTTTCCCACATCATTTATGTACATGTGGAATAGCACTGGTCCCACTACAGATCTTTGGTGGAAACCACCATCTACCTCTCTCCATTCTGAAAACTGACCATTTATTCCTACCCTCTCTTTCCTATATTTTAACCAGTTATCAATCCATGAGAAGACCTTCCCTCTTATCCCATGACAGCTTACTTTGCTTAAGAGCCTTTGGGAAGGGACCTTGTCAAAGGCTCTCTCAAAATCTAAGTACACTATATCCACTGAATCACCCTTTATGACATTCTATACCTTGGAGGAGTGTGCTGTAACCCCCATATTCCTCATTTTCATATAATCATGATCTTATGTATAAAGCATGCCTTGTAAGGCATCAGGGGAAAGGTTATGATCAGCTTGAAGTCATTTCTCTATCCATATATGTATATAATTAATGCATATGAAGTTATGAGAATTGTGTAGTATGGTAGTCACTAAAACATGCTGTAGGTTGGGGGAATCAGCCAGATATTAGCTCCCCAGGGGCAACAGCAAGGAAAGTAACCAATGCCTGGGCGGGGTGTCAAACAACCCATCAACAGCCATTGTCCAGAAGGAAGCTGCAATGCAATTACTCATCTGCCTGAGGCCACACCAGAGGACTTGCTCAACCTTGCTCGGAGAGACTCAGTAATGCCCACCTGACTCTGAAGAGGGCAGGGGGACAAAGTCAAGAGGGAGATAAGGACATGATAAACAGAAGAGATATTTGCCATGCTCTTCCTCTCTTTTCCACCTATATCTACAGACACCACCACCACCAAGTGACTGAAGCACTGATTAAAGGGGAGAGTCTAGCTGAAGAACAACCAGCCAGCCTATGGTGAAAAGAATCTAAATTTGTAAGGACATTGAAAGTGTTAAGATCAGCTTAGAATGTGTTTTGCTTTTATTTCATCTGAACAAATCTGACTTCTTGTGCTTTGACTTATAATCACTTAAAATCTATCTTTACACTTAATAAATTTGTTTGTTTATTTTACCTGAAGCAGTGCTTTTGGCCTGAAGTGTATCAGAGACCCCCGTTTGCGATAACAAGCCTGGTACATATAAATTTCTTCGTTAAATTGATGAACTCATATAAGCTTGCAGCATCCAGCAGGTATAACTGAACACTGCAAGATGGAGGTTCCTACAGTTGTGTCTGGGACTGGAGATATTGGCCAGTGCTATTCAGTTGTAAGTAGCTGGGAGCAGCTTACATGCCAGAGGCTGTGTGTGAACACCCAAGAGTGGGCGTTCTCACAGCAGACCAGGGTAAGGCTGACTCCCAGTGTCAAGGACCGTATGACCTAGCAGCTCACCGGTCCAGATAACACCGGAGGGGAACATCACACCCTTATCCAAGTTTGTTGACCACCTCAGAGAATTCTAGTAGATTGGTGAGGCATGACTTCCTTTTACAAAAAACATGTTGATTCTTCCAACAAATCATGTTCAACTATCTGTCTGATAATTCTTTTCCTTACTATAATTTCCACCAATTTTCCCAGTACTGTAATTGCCGGGACTGCCTCTGCAGTCTTTTTTAAAAATTGGCATCACATTAGCTATCCTCCAGTCATCTGGTACAGAAGCTGATTGAAATGATAGGTTACATACCACAGTTAGTAGTTCTGCAATTTCACATTTGAATTCTTTCAAAACTCTTGGGTGAACGGCATCTGATCCTGGTGACTTATGACTGTTTAGTTTATCTATTTGTTTCAAAACCTCGTCTAATGACACCTCAAGCTTGGATGTTCCTCATGCACCTTCCTGAACAGCATGAAGCCAAGGTCAACCTACTGAGGTTGACAGTGCAAGTGCAGACATTGTATGACCTGTATTAACCTTAACAGTCCTCTAGCAGCTGTCCCACAATACTCCTCTCCTTGCAACAGTAACCGCTCTGGTCACAATTGTAAACTCCACTGCCCAAGGGTCATAGAGGCCAGAAGCCACCACCTGCTTTAAAGTCCTTCGTGTGCTTTTGAAATGTCTTTTCCTGATCATCCGCCTTGGTGAGCACATCTAGCAGTTCACCCTTATGCACAACTGCACAATTGACTACCCCAGCTTTATACATTAGAAATGTTTCTGTCTGGAGCAGAGAGGAGCTATTGGATCTCCTGGGCTTGTGGGGTGAAGAGGTTGTGTAAGCACAGCTATAGACCAGCTGCAGAAACACGTACATCTATGAACAGATTGTATGGGGAATGCAGTCAAAGGGGTATGACAGGGATCAGCAGCAATGCCATTTGAAAGTGGTGGAATTTCACCAAGAATAACGTAAGGCCAGAGAGGCCAAAAGTAGATCAGGTGCTGCTCCACAGATCTGCTTTTACAATGAGCTGCATGCCATACTTGTCAAAGACTTTATCAGCATCCCACAGACCACTATGGATACCTCAGAAGGCCAGAGACAAACACCAGGGACGTAAACAGCGAAGAGGGGGATGCAGAGAGTGGCTCTAACAATACTGTGAGCCAGGACCTGTTCCAGATTCCATCACACTCTAGCCAGCCCTGCCAGATGAGCATGAAGTTTCATCATGGGGAAGAGGACTCTGATAAGTATGTGCATGCATTGTCTCTTAAAACGTTTAAATTTAAAGGCAGTGAATATCCCATCCCCAAGACAAAACAAAAATATCAAGTTTTCATTTGTTTTACTTGTAAGAGAAGAAGTAGAGGTACAATAAACAGAGGTAGAGCGGTCATCCTCTTTTAATTTCCCTGTTGGATTAGGCGGTGAGGGAGGGCCATGCAGAGCACGTCGTTTACATACACAGGAAGGTCCCTTTTATCCTCCTGAGAGCCTCTAAGAAGCAACGCTGCTCTATTCACAAGCATGGAGTCTGCGTATAACAAAAAAAACTTTTATTAAAAAGGAAAGGGAACCCAGAATTCATTTGGGAAAATACCATGACCACAATTCAAAAGCACGTAACTATAAGCATTTGAAATACCCACCCCACAGTATATTGGGCAATGTCCTTTGTCTCAGTTTCCCCCTTTGCTTTGTAAAAGTCGGATGGACGAATGTCTCTTCAAAATGCCACACTCCTTTTCCTACACTGCACCCCAAACACTATCACTAGTCAGCGAAGACCTCTATTTCAGAGGTGCAGTTAGCTCCCACCCCTGAAAAGCAGGTAGGGAGCGCACCAAGCAATGCCTTCCACTGTTGCTCCTGTTATGTTTTCAATGCACTGCAAAGTAAGGCTCAATATGGTAGCTCTTAAAAAGGATTAGAGGACATCAGCACTAATCTTAGGGTTTTTTTTAAAGAAATGAATGGTGCAAAGTAATCTCCATTACTGCACAAAATGGAAAAGTGCAAGTATTTAGGGACCAATCTCATTCTCCAATACAAGGAATACTTAAAAAAAAAAAATCAGTAGCTGTTTTTACAACAGCTGTATTCTATTATACACAGAAGACATATCCAAACATACACTCTTTCCCATCCCTGCCTCTGTGATCACTGCTGCTGCTTGCTGCTCACTACCACTTCTACATTGTTGTGTTCTGAGGGTCTCCCACTTAGTTCAGCTCTTAGCAATTTCACTGGGTAGCAAGAAAACTGTGTTGCTGTCTCCTTGGAGCTCAATCAATAAAAATATTCAAGAATGCACTTATTACTAAGTTTCATACTGCACCTGGATTAGAAGGACAATGTCAGGTTTAAAAGATTTTTATTTACTTACCTATTTTACTAATAATTTTAACCTATGCAACATTAAATCAATGTTTTAGGACTTTTCACAACTCATAGTATTTACTTTGGCATTTCTATTAGCTTGCACAACGGAAACAAACTAACTGATTTCACTTTTGTTCATTTAGTTCACTTGTCGACTCACACACAGTAGTCATGCGATCTTTTTAATTTAAACAAAACTTCCCTTACAGTTTTGCAATGCATTTTTAATCATGAAAACAGTGCAGTTTTGTAAAAGCTTGTTTTTACTTAGCTTAATCGTAGACCCAATATTCGTTTTAAACGTCGTTCCAGAAAATCCTAATGAAAATATTCATTCTATGTGCTCCAGTTAATCTTTGTGTGAACAGCTTCTAAATGAGCAGAGTTGGCTGAACAGCCTTTTGAGTTAAAGATTATACAAGATCCAATCAGCGGTGTAGCAGAAAGATTGTCTTTCATATTAAACCCTACCTATTTGTATGTCCAAGATGAAGGTTTTGGCCTAGAATTTCCTTTTTAGTTTATTACAATTGGCAACAAATGCCTAGGGACATCATATACAGATGTGCTTACGGTATAATATAGCCTTATTGGTACACACTCAGTATTACAATTCCAAAACCAGATCCCAAAAATATCATGAGATTTAAAAATAAATCTCATGACTTTTTTGAGGAAAAAAACCTAAATGTTGTTTAACTTTGTACATTAACCATGTTTAACTTTGACTCATTTGCAGGAGCTCTCGCTAGATGTTGTGAAGGCCAAGATTATAACAGGATTCAAAAAAGAACTAGATAAATTCATGGAGGATAGGTCCATCGATGGCTATTAGTCCAGAGGGGCAGGCATGGTGTCCCTAGCCTCTGTTTGCCACAAGCTGGGAATGGGCAACTGAGGATGGATCACTTGATGATTACCTGTTCTGTTCATTCCCTCTGGGGCACCTGGCATTGGCCACTATCAGAAGACATAAGAATGGCTATACTGGGTCAGACCAAAGGTCCATCTAGCCCAGTATCCTGTCTTCCAACAGTGGTTAAAGACAGAATACTGGGCTAAATGGACCTTTGGTCTGACTCAGTATAACCGTTCCTATGTAAAGTATTTTGACCAGCTTATGGATCTCGTTGTGCTAGACACTGTACAGACACATAATAAGAGACAGTTCCTACCCTGAAGAGCTTAGAATCTAGTCTAATGCAAAGTGCAGTTAGTTATGTGGGAGTTGGACATAGGAAACACAAACTTATTTCATACCCAGGCTACCAAAATCCCATCAGATAAAGACAATTCATCCTGAATGAACTCGGTAGTATTCAAAACTGACATACAGACAAAAGCCTCTACAGTTCATTATCAAAGCCTTAAGACATCCAATCCTCATAATTGGTGTCCCTAGCCTCTGTTTGTCAGAGGGTGGTGATGGATGGCAGGAGAGAGATCACTTGATCCTTACCTGTTAGGTTTACTCACTCCAGGGCACCTGGGATTGGCCACTGTCAATAGACGGGATACTGGGCTGGATGGACCTTTGATCTGACCCAGAACGGCCATGCTTATGTTCCTATGTTAATGTTACATCTTTGAGCATGAGGTTTGTTTCTGAAAGATAACCTTACCAAATCAAGTTCTCAGCCTGCTCCAGAAGCAGACTTGGGTCTTGTATTTACAGATAGCATAACTAACTGCAACAATGCCCCTATTTTTGTAATTGTTGGGGAACAAACTCAGGACCTATAAATGTAAAAGCATGAACCTCTACAACTTGACCTGAAGAATCTGATCTCTTGTCTTAGATAACATGTAAAGGTTTATCTGGTAAAAGCACAGTGCCACACTATGTTCGCATGTGTTACAGATTCACCTAATCTCAAAGACTGTGTGGTAAAGTTGATAAAAATCTGCTCTGTTATATAGAAACTGGGGTTCTATTTCCAACTGTGTCTGTAATGACCTTGTGCAAGTTCTCAGCTATCTTATCTCTGAAATAGACAAATTACACTTACAACCTCAAGACAGCAGTTTGAGCCATATCCTCATAAGAGTATAGAAAAATATTAACATCAGTCCATGGAAGAACTAGGACTAGAACTCACGATGTCTGGGCTTCCACTGAACTGTTCGAGAAGTCTTCCACAACCTGACAATCATGAGCTTCTCATCATGGCAAAACTGTCTACAGCAGAGGCTACATCATATCACTCATCATAAAAATCACAAGTTTGGAACAGTGCGTAAGTAACATTCCAAAAGTATCAATCATTATTCAAGACATGACTGTTTATGTAAAAGATTCATTACACAGGAGGCCTGCTTATTTTAAGAAGTAGCTATCACTACAAGTAAGCGCTAGATAAACAATTAGTTTTAAAAAGTTATTTCATCATTAATTATTCTAAACATGTCCTGCTTCCCAAACATTGGCCTGCTTCCATCCCCAGAAGCGTAGCCAGCTACCGTTATTGACATTATAGCCTGGCACATGACCCATTCTAACACCTACAGTAGAACCTCAGAGTTATGAACACCTCAGGAATGGTGGCTGTTACTTATGAACATTTCAGAATTACACAGTCTAAACAAAATGTTAGGGTTGTTCTTTCAAAAGTTTACCAGTGAACAAGGATTTAATACAGCTTTGAAATTTTACTACGCAGAAGAAAATTGCAGCTTTTAACCATCTTAACTGAAAGGAAACAAGCACAGAAACAGTTTCCTTACTTTATCAAATCTTTTTTTTTAAACTTTCCCTTTTTTTAGTAGTTTATGTTTAACACAGTACTGTATTGTATTCGCGCTTTTGGGCGGGGGCGGGGGGTAGAGGTGTCTCTGCTGCTGCCCAATTGCATACTTCTGGTTCCAAATAAGGTGTGGTTGATTGATCAGTTCGTAACTCTGGGGTTCATAACTCTGAGGTTCTACTGTAGAACAGTCTCCTGATGGAAGCAGCAGCAAGATTACAGGGGGTCAAACAGCATGACATATGTGTCGGTGTGTTTTCAAGTAAGCAAAATTGTACCACCTACTTAACTCAAACCATTAGGTCCTATTTATATTAAGAAAAACGGAATCCTTTAATTCACTAGTGGTAAGACCAAGGGCTTGTCTACACTACCTACCGAATCGGCGGGCAGCGACTGATCCAGCAGGGGTCGATTTATTGCGTCTAGTATGGATGTGATAAATTGACCGCTGAGTGCTCTACCGTCGACTCCTGTACTCCACCAGAACGAGAAGTGCAAACGGAGTTGATGGGAGAGCTTCAGCTGCTGATTTACCGCAGTAAAGTTGCATGACTTAGATCGACCCAATGCAGTACTGTAAACAAGCCCTCAATCAGGAGTAGCTGTAGACATTGCTCAAGCATTTCTACCACTGTGTCATCTGCCCACTCCCAGAGCCCCCCAAGCCTCATCTATATGCTTCTTCAGTAGCCTCAAAGCTAATCGGGAAATTCCAACACGGTGCGTGCTAGGTGCATTACACTGACTCTCGTGCTAATTGAACCTTCAAAGTTGCTAGCAGAAAATAAATAGACTAGCTTAGAATCATGTCTGTGGAATGTCTCTTATCTTTGCTATTTAGCACGTAGCTCAAGAGCTAATGGAAAGCACAGCTCAAGCAACAGTTTTGCTTTTAAAGACTTCAACTTTATGACTGACACTACTCAAAATGACATACCTATTTAATGTTTTTGACAAGTTTGAGATGCCAAGATACCTTCGCTTATAGCACTCAGCTGAATGAAATATTCTTAAGCAGTGTTCTGTCCAGACTTCAAAGGGGTCAAATTGGAATGCACAAAAAGGGGGGAGCTAGAGCAAGCAGCAGTCACTTTTCTACCACCACCCAAGCGCATACACTCAGGACCCACTCAACAATCTTCCTCAATTTCTGGAAAAATATAGTCAATTAAATGAGCAAAAATTAGCTGCAGCAATTTACAGAAGAGTGTAGGATGTATGCAGCTACAAAGTACTGTGGGATTAGGAACCTTGAAACAAAGAACAGCTCTTTGGGGGCTATACATGCGCGAGTGGGGTTTGAAAAACCCTGATATATTTTAGCTTTGTTCTCATCATGCAATTTAAAAAAAATCAAAAACTGTTCAGGGATGGAAATAGAAGTTCAAATATGGGCAAAAATGATGAAATGTTAATATGACATGCTGAGCTAATTACATGTATTCCCTTGTCCCAATGGAAAGTGATTTGTTTCTAATTACATACATTTAAAACACCACTTACAGCAACATTGTGAGGAAAGCCACAAAAAATATTGTTTTGATTAAGTATCTGATACCATCGCAATGGCAGTTTTGACTTCAAACCTTTAAAACATCTCCTATCATCTAAAACTGGTCTGACGAAAAAGCAGCGTCAAACAAATTAATTTTTATCTGCAACAATAATTAAGTTGAGACAGACAGAACTGAAAAGCTAAATGGGTATACTGCTTATGTTAACTTACTTTAGATACAGTTCAAATAATTTTAAAATACAAACACCCTTTAACAAACAGATTTTACCCAAATTAAAATGTAACAACTTGGCCTACCAAAAAAAAAGTGTGAAGCCAATTTAAAATCCTACTAGACCCAAATATTTCAGAAAGAATGAAACCTAAGTGGGCATAGGCCGGAGAAACAGATGGCAAAGGCATGCTAGGAAAATCGATGTAGCTTGTTTTAACCAATCAGGGAACAAAGGAAGATGCCATTCCACCTCAAAGAGCAGCCATGGAGCTCCTTATTCTACAGTAATTACCATATGAACACATACACTTCTCCTCTCCAAGAGAAAACAATACCAAACAGGAATCCAATATATTAAAAATGAAATTTTGAAGACTGGATAAAGATTATTATTAGAATTGGATACAGCAATTCAGAACCTTTCTAGCAACAGCTCTCCCGATAACATAAAGTCTGAAAAACTGGCAGGGTATAGATCTCAGCAACTAACTCCAAACAGGTATTAAAATATACTTTCTAGGAAGTGAATGGTTCAAGGATCAGCAACTATTCATAGAACTTTGCACCTCTAGGTCAGTGGTTCAAATCCAGACCAGTACTTAAGAGTTATCTAATAGGGCAAAGCAATATAAAAATCACCTTTTTTTAAATCATTGATTTAATTGAGGCTGCAGCTTTTTTAAACTAATTTATAATTAGTAAGCATACAAAGACATACTACTGAGAGTGTATCTTATTTGAATTTATTGAGTTGCTACAAGGAAAAAAAAAACCAAAATACTCAAAACTGAAGCCCTGATCCTGCCAACATTTCAGCAGATATGTAATTTTACACACATGATTAGCCCACTGACTTCAGTGGGGCTATCAATGTGCTTAAAGTTAAATACCCGTATCTGTATAACATTCAGTGCATAACAGGCTAAAATTGTATTTTTATTAAAAACTTCTTAATGGCATAGAATCTTTGTCACATCAAAAAAAAAGTACATTAGTGTTAACAATGAAAATTTTTGTTTTTCAATACATCAAGTTATTGTGAACTACTTCTTATAAACAAGCCATCATTTAAAAAACAAAACAGAATATTCTAACCCCTAAAGGTGGACTTTTCTGAAGAACTAGAACTAGTAGCACAAGGCCCACTGACTTCAAACTCTGATGAAAAAGCATAACCTGGATGATGCAACTCATCTTGATTTGTAGAAGCCTGATAAATCAGCCAGCAATGCTGACTGAAAATATCGCATGGGCTATTTTCTTATCTATTTTCCAACTGTTCTCATAAAAGCCATATTAATGAGGCTCTGGACTTTTCTTTTCCAGAATAATGAACATTTTAAATGTGATACTTCTTGCAGAAAATACATCCATGTAAAATATGAAATTCTAGGGAACTAAAGTACAAAGCCCCGTTTAGCAATTTAAGACTACAAAATGTGAAGAAAGTAAAGAACTAGCAACATGCAAATAAAAATCTGTTTCAATTTAAAAACTGAAGTAAACAATTTTTAAATTTAAAATGGGATGTTTTTAAAATCTTTTTTATCCGCCCAGATCGGTATTTATTAAACATTTGAGCCAGGCCCCTTGCTGCCATCTAAGGACTTGTCTACACTTACGAGGGAATCAATGAGTGGCAATCAATGCATCAGCCATCGATTTAAAGGGTCTAGTGAAGACCCACTCAATCGACTGCAGATTGCTCTCCCATCGACTTCTGTACTCCACTGGACCGAGAAGAGAAGTGGGAGATGAGGGGAGAGCGTCTCCGGTCGACAGTGTGTAGTGTGAACCCCACGGTAAGTAGAACTAAGCTACATCAATTTTAAGTTACACTATCCACATAACTCAAATTGCGGAGTTCAGCTTGAATTTCTCCTGTAGAGTAGACACAGCCTAAAAGGGCGATCAATGAATGCCCAAGATGACTAATTTGCCCTCTGCACTGTATATATTCCTAGAAATCACTAGAACAGAATTACAGTGTAAGTTGGACAGAATGGGGAAATTTGTTTTGCATCTGCCATATTTATTCTGCAAAGAAACAGAACACTTTATTGTCTAGTAATACCTAGTATTTGTTAAGTGTTACAGCAAGCTCCACATTTCACTTTCCCTGTCCTAAGAAGCTTACAAGCCAACCTTTTCACAGGCCACTATATTTACTTTGAACACATGCTAGTTCAGAAAATAAAACTCTTCTGTAAGGGTGTAAAGAGCAATTACGCTAAGCAAATTAATAATTCTAGAATACCACCATATATAGTAGGTAGGACCACAAATCATCTCACTATAAACGTCTTTCATAACTGAGCATTTAAAAAAGTATCACTAACATGTTAACATACCAGCATAATTCATTTCTTTAACCATGGTATTTCAGAAATCAAATGAAAAAATTAATAAGCTGATGCTAGTTAGAATAGATTTTATTTCCTTTTTTAGCTAGGAATGTCCTTAAGGTTTGTGGACTATCATTTGTAATGTATGCAGTTGGACGTTAACATGCAGCAGCCTGCTGGTGGCACACTTCAGTTATCCTGAGACATCACAAATTCAAAGCACTCAGTGTAACAATGAATTCCTAATACAGGCTGGTGAAGTTAGTTCTTAAAAAAAAAATACTTAGTAATAAAAAAGCAGGATATGGTGGACTTACAATAAAAAGACTGTCTTCCTCCTTCACCATGGTACTTTGTTGGGTTATTTCATTTTCTCCAAAGATTTTAGAAATATAGTTTCTTATATTAGCTGACATTCAAAACATATAGTAAACCTTGAATTTGTAGCACTTAACTATTTTAGAATGTTAAATGTATAAAACTGGAAAAGTAGAAATTTAAGGTTTCTTTGACCATTAGCTGTGCACAAGCGTAATTAAGCATTTAGGTACAACTTTCACAGCCACTAGGAGAACATATAGTTATTAATAACTAAAATGTTGTGATGCTCTCACTCCTTTTGGGCCACTCCAAAAGAAACATTCTATACCCCAATGAAATTCTGAAATTACAAGTAATTTAAGGAATTTGTTTCATTTAGCCCAATGCTCAAATACCTTAATTGCATTTCAAATTCTACTGCATAAATCTTCTTGGTAATCCAGGTTTTCTGTTCTGTAATTAGTTAAACCATATGCCTCCATTACCAACTACTCTACAGGGCATCTTGCTTCTCTTTACATCATTATTGTCTGCTGGTTGAGATGCATCTCTGTGCCTGCATCTTCTTCAGTCAGACCCCCAATCCCTCTCTAATTGCTGCTCTTTACAGACAGGACCTCTCAGTTCCATTAGTTTCTTGAACTTGAGTTTGTTAGAGTAATACCACTCGGAGGGCTTGTCTACACCATGCAGCTTTCAGCGACAAGGCTGTCTCGACACATCCTTGTCGCTAAAAGTCAGCGTGTGTAAATGCTCTTTTTCGGTACTTTGTCAGCACTTTTGCCGACAAAATACTCCCAGCCCTGCGAGTGGCATTAGCTTTGTCATCAGGAGAGTGCTCCTGCTGAAAAAGCCCTGTTCACACTGCCACTTGCATTGGCAAAACTTGTGTGTCTTGGGCGGGGGGGGGGGGGGGCTTTTAAAGTACCCATGAAAGACAAAAGTTTTGTCAACAGTGTCTATGCATAAACAACCTATATGCCTATGCATAAACAACTCTAAATCTACTGTTAGGGAATGCAAGAGCGAACTGTTGAAAGAAAAAAAAATATCTTTACAGTGGAATCCCCTCACCTTGCCCTCTCCCTACGACTATTGCACCATGGAAGATTAAGCATGAAAATATTGTACTCACACACTGATGAACTACATTTAAAGATTAGATGATCCTGGTCAGTTTTTATAGTGTTTCATCGATTTTTTTAAAGGATAAATTTTAAAAGGTATTTTTAGTGAACATGAATGCTTTAAACCCATTTGGATCGTTGTATTTGAATCAGTGGTATAAATGTAACTGAACGATCCTTTTTTCTAACCCCAAAACAGAGCGATTGGTATGTTTGCACGTTAAGGTCCTAAACTGCATTTTAGTTAAGTATCAATAAACTAAAACCGAACTGTCGCTTCGGCTCTCAGTATGTTTAGGGGGGAGAAGTGAGTGTACTTACAGAATTGCTTTTGAAGACACTCGCCTATGATACAAATTGCCAGAACTAAACACACGTCTCGTTTAACTAGCAAAGCACAGAAACAGCCGGGAGATAGAAACGGACCCTACGCACAGTCTCCAGGGCAGCTGCCCAGTCCCAGCGAAGCTCGCCAGGAATCCCCCCCACTCACTGACTGAAACAATCCGCGACCTTTAGGCCTAAATCCACCCGTCCCGCTTCACCCACCTGCACGGAGACCCCCGGACCCGTCCGCACGCGGGGCGCCCCAGCGACGTGCGGGGCCGTTCCCCGCCTCGCCCGCCCCACACAGTGCAAGGCGCAGGCGGCGCCCCGGCCCTCCGCGTGCGGACAGCGCGCCGCGCCGCCCAGACCCCTCGCCCCGCGGACGGGGGACGCGGCCCGCGGCGGGGGCGTAACGCCGGACCGGAGCCCGCCGGCCAGGGCCGGGCGCGGGG
>ML677394.1:5362858-5772609 GCA_007922305.1 Dermatemys mawii | reverse complement strand
GGCCGCGGGTCCGACGGCGCCCCCGCCCCCCGCGCCGCCACTGACCAGCGGGCGGCGGCGGCCTCGCGCTCCCCCCCGCCGACACGGAGCGCGGGCGGCAGCGGCTCGCCTCAGGCCGACCGGCCCCGCGCGCACGCGCGCTGCTCCCTCAGCCCGGCAGGCGCGAGCCCGCCAACGCGCAGGCCTGCGCGCGCCACCCGGGGCCGCGGGCTCATTGGGCCGCAGCGGGCGAGGGGGAGCGGGGCGGGCCTCGGCGCGCGTGACGAAGACAGGGAGGCCCGAGGGGGGAGGAGTCAG
This sequence comes from Dermatemys mawii, assembly GCA_007922305.1. Taxonomy (NCBI): domain Eukaryota; kingdom Metazoa; phylum Chordata; order Testudines; family Dermatemydidae; genus Dermatemys; species Dermatemys mawii. The sequence continues at coordinate 5,772,312 of ML677394.1, read as the reverse complement.
AGGAACGATCCTGGCCGCTGATTGGTGGGAGCCGCGGAGCCGTGCACGCGCCTCTTCTCCCCTCCCTCCCCCGGCTGCGAGGCTCTGCAGAGTGGCTCGGGAGCGCGGGGCGCGTGCCCTAGCGCGAGGGCGAAGGGAGGGGGAGGTGGGCGGCAGGTGCAGGGGCCGGGGGGCGCTCGTGCATTGCGCGGGCCCCCCACGTGGGGTGACCAGATGTCCTGATTTTACAGGGGCAGTCCCGCTATCTGGGGCTTTTTCTTACATAGTCTCCTGTTACCCCTCCCCGCCCCCCGGCGCGGGGGCTGCTCCTGCGGCGCGTTCGCTTTGCAATGCCCAGCAGGGCTACGTGCCATCCCAGCCCCGTTCCCAGCCTCCCCCGACGGGCATGTGTGATTGCAACCACCCTGACATGGGCTCCCCCCCACCCCAGCATCTTGCAAACAAAGGGGACCCCGCCTGTGATTGCGGGGGTCTTAACTAGCTGCGCAGCAGTTCTTCCCTGCTTGCGCCAACTTTCATTAGGAGGCACGGGGGGGTTTTCACTAGTCCCACAAATAGTCCTAGCCTAAGACCAGCAGGGACCACAAGATGCTCTGGACTGAGCCCCAGTAAATCACAGGTCACAGATACCACCTGCACGCGACACTGACTAACTGAAATTGGAACAAAGAATAACAGGCCTCAAGAGGCTAAATAACTATGTGGCAGGGGAGAGAATAGGAGAGACCCAGGCCCAGACATTGGCAGGGAAATGATTAAGTGAGATACACCCACCTCTACCTGGCAAGTGACCCACCCTCACGCTGCAAAGGAAGTTGAAAACGCCCACGGTCACTGCCAATCTGACCAGGGAAAAGTCCTTCCTGACCCCATGTATCAGTTAGACCGTGAGCATGCGAACAAGAACCAACCAGCCAAGCACCTAAGACAGAGAATGCTCAGTGCCATATCCGCACCCTGGCCCTCCCCATCCAGTGTCCCATCTCCAGCTGTAGCCATCTCTGATGCTTCAGAGTAAAGAGACAAAATCAAAATATATAGGGGGTGGGGAATCCCCTTCTGGACCCCCGCAGGTGGCCAGCTGAAGCATGAGCTTTTAGGGACGTAATACAAACTGGACAGGAGCCTTAGGCCTGCTAAGCCTTACTGATACTGGTCGTTGCAAGCAACCACATCATACACTCCCACTCATAAATTTGTCATCCCCTCTCTTAAACCCTTTATTCTTTCTCTTAAAACTAGTTAAGTTGTTTGCCCCCTGAGGGAAGTGAACGCCTCAGCCCACACCATCTGGGTAAAAGCAAAGGGTTCAGGCATCTTTCTTGGTAGCAACTGGGAGACACTGTTCCCCCAAATAGGAGGAGGCCTCCAGCTTAAAGATGGGGCATGTAACTGTCATCAGCAAGAATTTTAGCCATTGTTCTTTCCAAAATCAAGATCCTTACTTGCAATAACTTTACTTTGACCTTGCTCTGTTATACCATAAATAATTGACTCTCTAGGTAGTTTCACCAGTTAATTGTTCAGATCCACATGGTTCAGGCCAGGTTTATTTTATGAGTGCTACACTGTACCAGCAGTACCAGCTATACCAGTACACTGCACTACTCCTACTGTGGATGCAGTGTTACTGGTATAGCTGCACCCACACTACAGGCTCTAGCTGGCACAGCTGCACTGATTACCTAAATCACATCTCATGATACCCCTGACCAATATTGCTATGTGAGCAAGAATTTCTAGTGGAGACCTGGCCTTAGCTTTATGATGTCAGTCTGTATCATAATGCTCAGTGGTCTCAGCTGATGACTAGTTTCCTGTAAAGAAAATGAGCCTTTCCCAAGTGACGTTCTTGTATGGATCACCATATTCTTGAGATTTCTGAATGACTTTGTCTAGTAGTTTTCATTCTCTTTCATGCTCCCACAGGAATATATTACAGAATGCTAGTATTCCTAGCCCTGCACGCATGGGAAGGATTTCACTCTCTAAGGGCTTATCTAAACAAAAGCTGTATCCGTTAACGGTAATTAAAGGATACATACAGCCCATAGTGTGCAGTTATACTCGGATAAAGGACTGTTCTATAGGTATAGCTCTTCCCATATGGGAAGGGAAATAAACTATACTGATCTGTCTCTAACTAGGCATTGTACAGGTATAACTCCTGGGGTTAAAAAAAAAATCACATCTCTAACCCAACTAGTTGTATCAGTACAAAAACTCTGTAGGCTGGACTCAAGGGCCTGTTTTCACCATTTTTAACCTCAAATTAACTGATTGCAGTTACCTTGAAGTATTTCTTATCAGATCTGGTCATGAATTTTCTAGTAAAACATAACTCTGCTAGACACCAAATATCATGGACTTAATAAAGACACTGGATTTATGACTCATTGCAACAATCTGTAAACTACTAGCTCTCCTTTGTCCTATGACTATAGTGTTATTAACTGTCCACTTCTCCTTGAACGGTCTCTTGCAACATGTGTTACCTCCTTCTCCATTCCATCTTGTGTTTAGCTCTCACACTTGAAGAACCTTTCCCAGACCCAAAGGAGAGCTCTGTGTAACCTTGAAAGCTTATTGCTTTTACCAATAGAAGTTGGTCCAATACAAGATATTACCTCCTCCACCTGGTGTCTCTAATATGCTGGGACCAACACACCTTCCACAACACTGCAAACAGTGAAATATAAAAGTACCCTTTGTATTCCATCATACTCCCTTATCCTTGCTGGAACATTTGTAAAAGGAGCCTCAAGCATCTTCCTTCTAAAACTGACTCTGATGAAACCTCAAGAAAATGTAAAAGATTTCATTTTTATATGATCCATTTATGGAAAATAATTCTGTTTTTAGCAATGAATACAAATTTGCCATTTTGATGCCACTATATATGCAATTGCTTGCTAATGAAGCTTTTGGATAATACCAAATTTGTTCATATCTAGCAACTCTCTGCCTCCTTCCTTTCTGATTTTGACATCTGGCTCTTCCTCTCTTCAAAATCTACCTTGGCGATTTCACCTTTTGAGTCGACAACCTGTCCAACCTTTTAGCCTTCCATTTTCTTGCCTTCACCTTCTTGTTTGAACATCAACTCTCCCATATACCAAAGAGGCCATTTCCTAGACCTTGTCTTCACTGAGCTCTACTCATCCTCAAACCTCTTACTAACGAGTTTCCAATCACCATCTGATTACCTGTAACAGACTGCCACGCCCTGCATTTCTGCCTTTCACCTGGCCTTTCCATGATCTCCAGTTCACTACCATCCCCAATCTCTTTCAGCTTTAAGGACCCTCCTTTCCTTCCCTTTTCATTGAGTCTGTAGTCAAATTCCTCAACTTTACCTCCCCTGCAACCCTTTATTTCTCTGACCCCCTTTCTCACTGCAGTGCTATTCCCGACCCCTAATCCTGGTCACATCACACATTCCCGTTCCCCTTCAACTCTATGTTTCTTGCAAAAAAAACTACAGCTTCCGGCCTTGAGTCCTAGGCCTACAATTCACATCACCTATTTACCACCCTTGACTACGTTCTCAAGCCTTCTCTTGCAGTTCAATCCCTCTCTCTCTCCACCCAGGGCCTCATGATTTTCCCCAAGAAATTTGACAAGATTTTCAGCCCTTTTCATTTCAACCCTCATTTCCACCTCTTTCACTACCCTTTCCCATTGCTTCTGTGATCCCAGTTGCCAACTCCGTGCTAATGCATTACTCTACAGTTTCAATCCGGCAACCTGTTCCCCTTGCCCACCCCCCTCAGATGTTGGTCTCCCTGGCCCAGATTCTCAGTTATTCTGTAACTACCACTGAAATCACAGGGAATCGAGCACCTAAATACCTTTGGAGATCAGATGTATTGTCACTTCCCTAATCCTCTCCTTTGCCTTCTTTTCTATCACATACAAACATGCAGCAGCATCCTCACCCGAACACACTGTCCTTTACCACACCCTATCACTCAACCTCAGATCTGTCAGTGTGTCACCCACAATCAAAATGTGTGAAAAATTATCAAAACATGGCATACTTGTAGTTTGTTACATGTTGCCATAATTGATCGTTTATAGAGGTTTTAACAAGAAAGCCTGCTTTAAGGGATGTTTTCTCACAGTGTGAGTTAAATAAACCATTAAAAAAACCCAACAACTGGGAAAAACTAACTATTTCATGCAGCCACAAGGATCTCCTCCCACGTGGCACATAAACATGGGTTGACGCCTGGTTCTTCAGATACCTAGCACAGACCGCTGTCTCTTAAGTTGCTATTCTTTATGTCAACCAGCCACAAGAGAGGGACTTAACCCAGTGGGTCACACAACTATTAGACAGATGATCAGGAAGGAGTGAGTTTTATCCCTAGGTCTGGGAGGGGGATATAGAAGGAGACCACCAGGCAGGAAGTCTCGGTGTCAGTGACAGGTGAGGAGTGCATGTTGTGGGATAGCAGGGAGTGGGAGGTCATGTTGGATTAAGTCAACTTCTGAAGATGTTGGCAAGATTCCATGTAAAGAAGAATGAGAGGTTGGGGAAGGGTTTACGGAGGGAGACAAACAAAGGTGGCTGCAGAGGCAAGTGTGGGATGCAGTGAGGGAGGGTCAGAGCTATTTGGCAAGATGGGGGACCTGTTAGAGAGATCAGCAAGGGAGCAATGTTTGGTTAAGACCAGATCAAGAGGGGCCATTATGGTGAGTAATTAACCCTTCCACTGGCTCCTGCAATTTACAGTGCAGTCCAGTCCAGTATGTATTTGGAGATTAATTTTTTTGTTCATTTACTTCTAGTATCACCAACCACTATGTCGTAGACATTCGCTTTGCATATTTATTAAGAGACTCAGCCAAGAGCTCATCATCAGCATAGATTTGTCCTTCATCTCTATGTTCAAGAATGTATTTTGCATCAGTGTTTTTTGCAGTATGTGCCAAGAGTGACATATGCTTGTAAAATGGTTGCTTTTATTGAATGCATTACACTGCACCCCATGGCGTCACGTGATTGCTTTGACCTGGTTATATTACAGGTAATTCTGTCTCTAATTGGTCCATTTATTTTCTGTTCAGATTCACATGACTTAGTGTTGTCATGTAGGGCTGTAACACGATACTCAACTGACAAGTTTTGTGCCTTTCCCAACTGGCATCTTTATGTTGATCACAGTAGTCTTAGAATTACTGAATTTCTTTGTCTATCAGGGTGTCCCCTCCATGTCCCCGCAGCACTGGACTGCAGCTCCCCATGCCCCTGCCATGCGAGGATTGAAGGATTTCACTTCCCCTGGTTTCTCTGCGATGTCACCTGCTCTCAGGGGAATGAGGAAGTGCTACTGCCCGCTCCGCAGGCTTCCTGCCATGCCCCTCTTCAAACTGATGGATTCAGGGGCCTCCCTTTTCTCCATGTTTATGGAAGATTCATTTCACTTTATACATCATGTAATAACCGCACTGCCTACCAAATGCTGGCAAGAAACTGAAATGTTACAGCCTAGCCTCAGTCACGTGATCGGAATTAGGGTTACCAAAGGTTATACCAGGAGTGGGCAAACTACGGCCTGCAGGCCGCATCCGGCCTGTGAGCTCCTCCTAACCAGCCCCTGAGCTGCAGCTGCGGAGGCTTATTTCCCTGAGGGATGAGGAGTGCCATCCCTCCCCAGCCCCACAACATCCTTCTTGGGGCTCTAAAGGTGGGGGGCTTCTATCCTAGAACCATTCTGCTTTTGTGACACCATTTCCTCCTCCGTGGTGCAAGCGTCACAGACACAGAAAAAGCAAATGTTCCTAGATCAAGGCATGGAGAGCTGTTTTCTCCATACCGCAGCAGCAACCCCCTTTTGGGGAGCTGGTGCTTTTTGAAACTGGGGGAGGCTGTCTTCCCTCCTTTCCATTCTTGTTTCCCACTTTCTGTTGTCAGGGAAACCATGCTGTGGGAAGCCACGACCTCAGGGGCCCTCTGCTGGGTTCTGAATGGTCTGTACCTCCCATCACAGACTGATTTCTGGAGTTGAACAATGTTTCAGAAAACTGTGTGCTCAGCTAACATTCCAGCACAACACACAAACAAGCAAATCGAAAGGAGCTTTCCCCCAACTTTGCCGCTTCTGTTTTAATGGATTCCAAGGCCAAAAGGGACCATTGCGGTCACCTAGTCTGAGCCCCCCAAATAACATAGGCCATAGACCTTCTTCAAAATAATTCTTAGGAAAGATCTTTTAGAAGAAATGTCCTTTCTTGATACAGAAATGGTCAGTGACGCAGAATCTGCCATGACTCTTGGTAAACTGTTGCAATGGTTAATTACTCTCACTCTTAAAACATACACCTTATTTCCAGTCTGAATTTGTCTAGCTTCAGCTTCCAGCCATTAGATCATGTTATTCCTTTCTCTATTATATTGAAGAGCCCATTATTAAATAGTTGTTCTCCATGTAGGTATTTATAGACGAACCAAGTCACCCGTTAACCTTCTTTGTTAAGCTAAACAGATTCGGCTCCTTTAGTCTATCAATATAAGGCAGCTTTCTAATCCTTTAATCATTCCCGTGGCTTTTCTCTGAACCCTCTTCAGTTTATCAACATCCTTCTTGAACTGTGGGCACCGGAACTGGATGCAGTGTTCCTGGAGTGGCTACCTCAGTGCCAAAGCTAGAGGTAAAATAACTTCTCTACTTTGCGTCGAGATTCTCTTGTTTCTGCAACCAGAGATTGCATTATTCCTTTGGGCCACAACATCACACTGAGAGCTCATGTTCGCCTGATTATCCACCATGACCCCCAAAATCTTTCTCACAGTGTTTCCCAGGATAGAATCCACATCCTCTAAGTAAGGAAGGCCTACATTTTTTTTTCCTACATGTACACATTTAGCCATATTAAAATGCATATTGTTTGCTTGCACCTAAGTTACCAAGCCATCCAGATCCCTTGGGTCAGTGACCCAGCATTAATTTACTTCTCCCCCAATGTTGGGGGTCATTGGCAAACTTTATCAATAGTGATTTTATGTTCCTTTCCAGATCATTGATAAAAATGTTAAATAGTGTAGAACTAAGACTCAGTCCCTGCGGGACCCCACGAGAAACACACCCGCTTAATGTGTTTCCTTGTTTAACAGTTTCATTGAGATCTAGCAGGTAGCCTGCTTTTAATCCATTTAATGTATGTCATATTTATTTTATACCATTCTAGTTTTTTAAGCAAAACATTGTGCATTTGTAAATTACCAACAGACCCCAGTCATTGGTCAGGATCGAACCTAGAACCTCTGGAGCTCAGTGCATAAGTCTCTACAGCATGAGCTAAAAGTCATATATGATTGTTAGCTAAGGCTTTAAGGCAAATTTATTAATCTCTCTCTCTCTCTCGCCTCAGTGCCACTAAATGGGACAGAACACCACACCCAGAAAGTGTATGGGTTACACATTATCAAGTCAAACATCTTACAGAAGTCTAAATATAGTCACACCAACATTATTACTTTCACCAACCACACTTGATATCTTTTTATTGATGAGATTACGAGTTAATTCGTCAGGATCTATTTTTATAAAGCCATAATGATAAAGTTATGTTCATGCATCCAGTGAAGTGGGCTATAGCCCATGAAAGCTTATGCTGAAATAAACTGGTCAGTCTCTAAGGTGCCACAAGTCTCCATTGTCTTAAATAAAGAACGTATTAGTCCATGACAGAACAAGGAGCAATGGTCTCAAGTTGCAGTGGGGGAGGTTTAGGTTGGATATTAGGGAGAACCTTTTCACAAGGAGAGTAGTGAAGCACTGGAATGGGTTACCTAGGGAAGTGGTAGAATCTCCTTCCTTATAGGTTTTTAAGGTCAGGCTTGACAAAGCCCTGGCTGGGATGATTTAGTTGGGGATTGGTCCTGCTTTGAGCCAGGGGTTGGACTAGATACCTCCTGAGGTCCCTTCCAACCCTGATATTCTATAACTCTATGATAAAGGTTTGATTTAGAAAATATCGGGGAATTTTCTGGGAGAGTCAGAAAATATATGAACCATAGGATCTTACAAAATGTAACGTTCTTAGACAGTCAGCTCTAAGAGATGACATTTGTAACAGCAGAGGAGGCTTAAGATGGTTTTCAAAATTAGCTGAACATAACATTTTGCTAGAAAATAATACTTGTTAAGTATGCTAAACTGTAGCTCCTTCCTCCACTGAAACGTAAGGCCATTACTGCACTAAAAGCCTAGATACATTGCAAACTGCAGCCTAATATCCTGATACAACAGGAAATGAAAGGAGGCTTAGGAAGTGGTCAGACCAGCTCAGCTATCTAAACAGTGGCTGGACCACATATTATTTTCTGTGAAGTATCTGTTATTTCTTTTTCTTGAACATGGACTTGCTATGTGTTGTTACTATCACCCTTGATCAGCCATTCCATAGTGTCTACTTCATGGATAAATTCCACTTGCAGTGTATTTTTTGGTCTGTTTCCTTATGTTCAGCTCATTTTGGTCTGTTTCTTTATTTTCAGCGTATTTGCATTTTGGACCCTATCTTTTGTTAATATAGCACATTCACATCAACCCTCAGTAACTCCTGAAGCCTTCAAGATGCTTCACTCATATCCTCATTTAACCTTTATTGCAACTGGTATTACTCCATTGAGTACAGTCCGTCCCACTCTCTCTAGCCTTTCTGCAGCAGTGAACTCATACCCCCTTAGGGCACACATCACTAGCTGTCAGTACAGTACAGTGAATTCAATATCAAGCATATCAAAGGAAAGAGTATTTGAGGGTCAGATCATATTGGTATTTTTTTTCTTAAACACAGGAGTAAATGACCCTAATTTCTGCTGAGGCTATTCACTCTAAAGAGTGTTTTATCAGAAGAATATTAGACTTGCATTTCTATGATCCAGAATATAAACACAGTACAGACCACTGTACAAAACAGAAAAGCAAAATGTAAAGAAAATGGATCGTGGAGAAAATCTGGTAAAATTATTGTTTTAAACTGACAAATAATTCTGTGTGTAAATGAAATGGAAACAAGAACAAATCTAAAAGAATTATAAAATTAATATATATTTTAAAAATACTTTCCACCCCAATTTAATGGATTATTGACAACTTGATTCCTACTTGGTATTGATAAGTTAAAAGTAGTTTCAGATAGTTGCCGTTCCTGCCGGTATTTATGACATTACAGTTGCATTTTTAAATGCTTGTGTTTCCCCCCTATTGCTGTATTAAAATCCAGTCAAACAGGAAGAAAAGATGGACTAAACAGGAAATGCTGGCAAATTAACAAAATAAATACTGCAAAACAGAAAAATAATTTTTCTTTCTCAAGTCTTAGTTACAGAAATTGTTATTATTTCTTGAATCAACAGTAGCAAAGGAAGAAATTATGACTGCATGTGATTAAAGTTGGCAATGCCCCTTTAGCAAGTACAAGAACTTTCACTTTTCAGACTAACATGACTACCCCTCTGATACTAGACACTTTTCAAAAGTTAAACAAAATGGTTATATAGCAAAGACTTCTGTTTTTAACTTAATATTATGGAAACTGTTTACAATGGCATCTAGGGCCAGATCCATAAATATACATAGGCGCCTACAGATGCAGATGCCCTTACTAATGTCTCTTTGAAAAACTGCCAACTGTCTTCAATTGTTCTTCCCCTTAGGCTTGTTCCCATGGATCTTACCTACAAACTCCCTGAGTTTGCTCGTCTGCCTTCTTGAAATCCACTGTCTTTATTTTGCTGTTCTCCCTCCTACCATTCCTTAGAATCATGAACACTATCATTTCCTGCTCATGTTCACCCAGCCTGCCTTCCACTTTCAAATTCTCAGCCAGTTCCTCCCTATTTGTCAAAATCAAATCTAGTACAGCCTCTCCCCTAGTAGCATTCTCCACCTTCTGAAACAAAAAAAAGTCTGCAATACATTCCAAGAACTTCTTGGATAATCTGTGCCCCTCTGTGTTATTTTCCCAACAGATGTCTGAGTAGCTGAAGTCCCCCATCACCACCAAGAACATAAGGTTGTTGTGATTTGGTGACTTGTTCTAATTTGCTAAAACTTGACAGTGGTGTGGGATGGAAGCATAAAGTCTTCAGCTTCCAAACGACCCTGCCTTAATTTCCTTAGGGTTCGCCTTCAATATACTTCTATGCTGGTGAGATCTCTGACCATTACAGTTCATGTCTCCGCAGGCCGGCCCAGGCAGCAATGCACTCGTCCTGGTGCCTTGACCGAGAAGGTTTCTGATCCAAGGGATCCTGTGAGGTAATATCTCACTGGAGATGAAAAGGCTTGTTCACAAAGAGAGTTTGAAGTCTGCAGGGTAAAGATGAGCCAGATGAGTTTGTCTCCATGCAGCTGCAGGTTATTCTCTGGATTGGAGCCTTCCAAGATCCATTGTTCGTTAAGTGTTTCTTGACTGAGCACTTAACGCGCACATTCCTTTCTCAAGAAGCTGACCAAATGCCTTACTAAGGCTACTTAAAAATCAAGCAAGTACCCAGCCAATATTCACAACCTCGAATCCAGAAATGACACATGCATCCAAGTAGGAGGAATAGATTCAGTAGATCATCACCTTTACAGAGATATCTTACATGGCATATGTAGCATAAAACACAGTCCAGTTATGTCATATCGATACACTCATAAGCAGAAGCATATCCCCGTCACAGCAGCAATTGTGCAATCAAAGTTTGCAACATACTAGTTTTGCGCTGTGACTGCTTGAGCTCATGGGGAGCGTTGCCTAGTGGCCAGGGGGGTTGTCCCTTGGAAGTGCGGAGGGGTGGTTTGGTAAGGGAGCCAGGGCCCTCCCACTCCAGCAGGCTCCAGCCCAGGGCCCTGTGAGGGCTGTCAGAGGTCTGACACCCAGGAGCACCGTCAGGCTGCCCTGCCTGGGCCACGTCCCACCCTCCAACCGCTATTGCTCACCGTCTGTAGCAAGGAGGTGTGAGGGAGGTCAGCTCACCACTGGGCGCCATAGGCACCATGGTGTCCAGGCGTGGCCGTTCTCTCTCTCGGGGCGGCAGCTGCCGGCTCCTGTGCCTTGGCCCTGCGACCAGGTCAGTGCCAAGACTCTCCCCTGCTGGGGCAGTCCCTAAACCAGACCAGGGAATTAACACAAACACACTGAGTTCATAGGAGAGGGAGGGCGGGAGGGAAAGTGCCTCCCTTCCCCACATTGGAGGGACCTTCTGACAATTCCTGTTGAGAGACCCTGCCTGCCCTCAGGAGCTTCCTGGTAAAGGTCCTTCCTCTTCCCTGGCCTCCCCCCTGCCCCCACCATGGGTGGGTCTATTCCTTTAACTCCTTCCGCAGCCTGTGCATCTCTCACAGGTGTGCTGCACTTACCTGTCCACAGGTAGGTAGTAATGGCTTCAGACTGTACCCTTGCAGGCTGATCTGTGAGCTCCTCCGCAGACAACTGTCTTAATGAAGGCAGTGTTGGCTCCAGCTCTATTTTTAGTTTAACTGTTACTGTAAGGAGGAGGACTGAAATAAAGTTCAGCGGCAGAAGGCTTTACACCAAGCACTGGTGCATATATTTACAGACTCACTTTTCCCGAGCCTTCACTATTGATTCATTGGGGCTATTCACAGCTCTGTGAGGTCATTGCCTGGAGTAGTGTGACTTGATTCTGCTGCCTTGCGCATCACAGACTCATTTATACCTGCGCACAGTGCGCTTGGCGTAGCTTTCCCCACTCTGCCTCGCTGGGTAATGACAGGGTGAGGTTAAGTGCCACGCTGTGGACTAGGAGGCGTGGGGCCCATCCCTGGCCATGCTCCTGATCCTCAGCAAATCAGTTCACTCCTGGGTGTCTCTCTTGTCCATTTAAACTCCAATTGTGTTGTTAGCAAAGACGCTCTTGCACTGTGCATATAGTGCCCAGTGCAATGGGGCTCTGAGTTCAGCTGGGCCCTTTAAGAGTTACTGTAAAACTCCTGCTCTGAGGGGGGAAGTGAACGATGAGCAGCAGAACAGTCTGGCGAGTCTTATTGCCTCAGACATGGACGTATTGGCCGATCCTAGCACATGCCCTCTAGGGCACAGTCATGCAGTGGCAGGGGGGAGCGAGTAGCTGGAACTCCTCACTGCCTGAGTTCCCCGCTCCTTCAGAGTCAGATGAACATCACCTCATCTCAGTCCCAAACTGACCAAGGGAAGTGGGGTGACTCACTCAAGAGTCCAACAGATCCTTTGTTGCTGCCTAGGCCAGTGTCCTTTGTTCCTGTGAGGCTGGGCTGGGCTTGTCCCGTACCTGCCTTGATGAGGTGTGAACTGCCCTCTATTCCTGCAGAGTTTTGCCTGGGCTTATTTTAAGCCATGAGGACACATTTTCAGCCTCAACTGTATACATGAAATTACAACCTGTGACAATAATGCTCAGTGCATCATGGGCCTTCCGAAGACACCTGACATGACAAACTTTGCGTTGGTCACCACACAATCATATTATAAGAATGAACATGGGAGGCGCAGGTGTTGCCTCGAGATACAGAGCATCACAGAAGTTTAGATGCTGGATGCTTCTAGGTCTGGAAGTAAGGGACGAGCAGTGCATATAGGCAATAATTTTACTGGCAGCAGTGATTTGGGTTGATATGTCACTCCTCAGTGCAACAGATGCCCAGAGACCTCTCCTGTTCCAGATGCCTCAGAGCTCTCCTGGTCCATGTGCTGCTAACCTGGTTCCTGTGATGGTGCCAGCAGAATTCATCATGGAGGGGTATGGGGATGTCTCCCATTGCAGAGGAAGAACCAAGGCAGTTATCCCTAGGAATGTTTGGGAGAGGGTTGCAGAATATCTCCATGAGCATTTTACCGAGATCGTCCAAGAGGAGAAAAGGGACCTCCCTGTTCAGATAAACATGGTACTCCATGGGGTGTGGAACGGACCTTGGCACTCATCCTAGCCCAACGAGCCAAAGAATGGAAAAGCAAACCTCACCTCTCCCTCTTTCTTCTGCCTCTATCCAAGCCCAGGACGCTGATCTGTTCTAACAGTAAAATGAAGACTCATGAGTCCATGCCTTTACTCTGTAAGCAATGGAGGGCCTGGGCACCATTTCTAAATAAGGAAGAGGAGGAAACAGAAGGAGGGAGGGGAAGCTTGGGGCACAAAACAGGCAAGCAAAAATGCTTATAAGGAATAATGTATCTACACACTTACCCGAGCTTCCTTCCTCTTCATCATCACTGGGCGTGCCTTGCTCACCTGGCAGGATGGGCTGGATTCTAGCGGTTTTGAGCAGCTACAAGGTCCCCGCATGGTTTGCGACACCTCCGCTGCTCACCCTTCCCCTCATGGTGCCCTCCAGGGGCTTTCACAAAGTGTCCGGAGTCCCGTTCCTGATGCTGGTGAGCTCTCCCCATGCAGCTCATTGTAGAAGTGGCAGGTCTGCGAGGCTGCTCCAAATTGCTGTTGCCTTCCCGTGCTGCCTGGCAGGCTGCTGACGTTCCCTGGCTTTCACCCATCACCACTGCTCATCCCTGGGGTGTCACAGGCTTGACGTCACTGGGGCAACCTGCATCTGTATTTCTTCAGCTGATTCTTAGCGGGGCTCGCCCAGCCTATTCTCCCCACGCACCCAGGAGATCCAGGACTTCTGCCCTGCTCCAGGAAGGAGCACATCTTGGTATAGTGCCCTGTGTGTGCTAAGCCCATATGGTCAGCTGCTTGCCAAGGTGGGCTAGTAGGAGTGTGTGACATTCCAGAGTATAATCCAGACTGATAAGGAGCTGCGGCACCCACGCCCTCTAAACAGGGGAGCTCTTCAAAATGTTTGTGCCTCTCCAATTTGTCCACATCCTTCCTATAATGGGGAGCCCAAAACACTGTAGACAGTTCAATGACAACCAGGGCTCAAGGTGCAGCTGTAGTTAAAGTAAACAAAGAACACAGTAGAATGTGTAAGGAATGGGACTGAGAATACAGAAAATACTATAATGCCATTTTATAAACCACTGGTTTGCGCTCATCTGGAATACCGCATGCTCTATTGGTCACCCCATCTCACAAAGGATATTGCAGAATTAGAGGTGGTTCAGGTACAGGTGATGAGCATGATTAAAGACCTGGAAAAACTCATATGAAAAGAGACCGAAAAGGTTGTTACCTTGGAGAGGAGCCAAACAAGGGGAGTCATGATAAAAGTATACGAAGGAACGAAGGGTCTAAAGAAGGTAGATTAGGAACTTCCATTCACCTTGTCTCAGCAGAAAAACAAGGGGACAGAGTGTGAAACTGAAAGGTGGCAAATGGGAAAGTGATCGAACAAAATACTTTTTCCACACAACACATAATTCATCTGTGGAATTCAAAGCCACATGATGTTGTTGAGGCCAAGAAATTAGCAAGATTCAAAGAGTTGTTGGATGTTTATATAGATAATAAGAATATCCTAAGTTTTGGAAGGGAGGTAAAATACCTGCTTCATGGCTTGAATAAATCTTTAACTTCTGGGGGTTAGGATGAGACGTTCATATGGGGCAGATTATCCCACAGCTGCTGAGTGCAAGGTTCTTGACCTTTCCTCTGAAGCATCTGGCACTGGCCACTGTCGGGCTAGCTAGACCTTGGGCCTGATCCAGTCTGGCAATTCCTAGGCTCCTGTGTTTTCTGTGATCTTTCTTCTGAATGACTGCAGAGGAACGTGAATATGAAGTGACTATGATAGCCCATGATGTCAGTCTGAAGTGACTACAGAGCTCTGTTCCTTTGATGTGACTACAGTGTCACACCAGATCTGACGTTTGCCAGTCATTCGTAAATGGACACACAAACAGAAGAAAAGAGTATCTGTTCGGCAGAAGATGTTAGCCTGCGTAGTAAGCTATGTGACTTAGTACATTCCTTACTCCGTCAAGAAAGCTTGCGCTTTAACTTCTGAATGTGCTGCATTCTTCCTAGCCCAAGTGTCGTATGGAAGTGCCTCTGATATTTACATAAGCCGAGGCAATATAGTTCGATTTCTTAATCCTTGATATTATTGTTCTTGAGACAGTCCTGTTATGTGATTTTTTCATGATGGTTTCTCTGACTTGTTTTGCAATTCCTACATGTTTTTCTTTTTAGGGTTGAATTTTCACACAGCAACAGCACACAGTAATAAGCCGGCAGATTCATTAGTCGTTGCTGTACCATTTTAATTTTGATTTGCTTCGTCCATTGTCTGCAGGCCCTGATAGTCTTAGCATTGGATACTTTTATTCCTTCCAATTTTTCCCTTTGTTCAATGGGATTTTTCACCACCATGATTTCCTTATAATCAGATTGCTCCTTTTTTAAAAAAAAAAACAAAACAAAAAACCCAATTTTCTGAAAACAAGAAAGCGAGTAAAGGCCTACAAAATACTGATTACTGCATTGTGTGTCTGTTGTTTCCATCGAGCATTTCCCAATCTTGGCTGAAATGTGAGAATTTGGGCTTATCTACCTGGTGCATTAGTCTGCACTAGAGGGTGTAAATTCTAGTGTGCACTAGGATGTGATGCACTAACTGGTCCAGCTGGACTCTGGCGGCATGCACTAAAAGTTCCCTAGTGTGTGTTAGTCCAATTTATAAGAACATATGAATGGTCATACTGGGTCAGATCAAAGGTCCATCTAGCCCAGTATCCTGCCTACCAACAGTGACCAATGCCAGGTGCCCCAGAGGGAGTGAATCTAACAGGTAATGATCAAGTGATCTCTCTCCTGCCATCCATCAAACATCCATCATGCCATCCATCTCTCTCCTGCCATCCATGCAAACATGCCATCCATGCAAACATGCCATCCATCTCTCTCCTGCCATCCATCTGACAAACAGAGGCTAGGGACACCATTCCTTACCCAGCCTGGCTAATAGCCATTAATGGACCTAACCTTCATGAATTTATCCAGTTCTCTTTTAAACCCTCTTATAGTCCTAGCCTTCACAGCCTCTTAAAGCCAGGAGTTCCCCAGGTTGACTGTGCACTGTGTGAAGAAGAACTTCCTTTTATTTGTTTTAAACCTGCTGCCCATTAATTTCATTTGGTGGCCCCTAGTTCTTATATTATGGGAACAAGTAAATAACTTTTCCTTATGTACTTTCTCCACACCACTCATGATTTTATAGACCTCTATCATATCCCCCCTTAGTCTCCTCTTTTCCAAGCTGAAAAATCCTAGCCTCTTTAATCTCTCTTCATATGGGACCCGTTCCAAACCCCTAATCATTTTAATTGCCCTTCTCTGAACCTTTTCTAATGCCTGTATTATCCTTTTTGAGATGAGGAGACCACATTTGTACATAGTATTCAAGATATGGGCTCACCATGGATTTGTATAAGGGCAATAAGATATTCTCTGTCTTATTCTCTATCCCTTTTTAATGATTCCCAACATCTTTTTGGACTGCCGTTTCAGAGAACTATCCATGATCTTTTTCCTGATTAGTTGTAGCTAAATTAGCCCCCATCATACTGTATGTATAGCTGGGATTATTTTTTCCAGTGTGCATTACTTTACATTTATCCACATTCCATTTCAAATACTAGTGTGCATCAGGGAACTTTTAGTGCACACCTGCAGGGTCTGCATGGACCAGCTAGTGTGCAACATCCTGGAATATCTCTACCCCTCTAGTGTAGCCTAATGCACAGTGTGAGTGAACTCACTCATCTTGGTTCCTTTTTCTCTCCCTCCAACTATTTGTCTTCACTTTTATGGTACTTCATGGCCCATTCCCACACCCGACCCAGCCACTCCCATAAAATTAGTTTCCAACCTGTTTTAATGCTGGTTTAAAATCAGTTCCACCAGGGGGACAACGCGTGCACTAAAGGTAGGAGTGCATTGCAGTGCGTTGCTGCATCCAGGCTGGACACACTACCGTGTCATTTGGTTTGGTCTCCTGTCGAAACCCTACAAAAGCAGATTGACAAGAGACTCTCACTCTCTTCTCTGAGCTCTCACTCTGCCTGGGTCACAGTAGAAATTACTCTACAGCAGAGAAGCCCTTATTGAAACCCTGCATCGGCCCCACTTACAGACTTTGGGGTGACGGAGATCTACTCGTGGATACAACAGCCCTACATATTGCAGCTAGATCTCCTCCCTGCTTTTTGGGAAGACGCCATCGACTTGGAAATACCAACTGTAATTAAAAACAACCTGGAATACACACGTCTCAGTACCTTCCTGGTGCGAAATGCTTCTTCTCTTGTGAGGGCTACTTCAGGCCTTTGAACAAGCTGTTGCACTTTTCCTTTGTTATTAAGCCCAAAAAGTGCTAGGCTAGGGCACTAAGGAGCTTCTAACGACATCTCGAAAAGGAGATATCCAGCCAGCACCGCACTGGAGGGAGTTGTGAATTGAATCAACTAAGATCAAAGGGAGGGGATATTTCAATTAAAGGAGAGCGTTTAGCTCTACTGTAGTAGGTTCAGTTCTGGTTTTAAGAGGCTGCTTTATTGTGGCCTTTTCCCCGCCTGCAGTTAAGTCATCCTGATCATTACTCATCGTTCTTGCATTGCCTAAATGCCTGCCACATCTCGTCACGCTTGATGGCTGTGCTTTCCATGGACAGTCAGGAAAGAAAGAGAAATGCTTTTTAATGATCATTGTTTCCAAACGAGTCGGCCCTGTGCTATCGTCTGCCCACAGCGCATTCATCCCCGGGGGCCAGTCGGGTCCTGCCGTTACTCTGGCCTGAAAGCCTGCCAGCTTTGAGAGTTCAGAAGCTGCAATGTGGGAGGCAAAGACATTGCTGGTAGCCACGGCTGTCAATCTTCAGCCGGCCCTTGGCAAAGGGAAGAAAAGGAGGGGAAAGGGCAGATTAGCAAAACCACTCAAGTCAGAATAGTGTTTAGAGCAGCTTTCGGGATCCTTTACGTTAAGTTTCTAAGGAGGGATGCTGGGTGCTGTTCAGGGGTATTGATATATGGGAGAGGGCAATAATTGACACAGACATTTCCAAAGTCATACTCCGTCACTCGCACTTCTCAATGCCAGGATCTGCCGATCCAGTATCTGTGGAGCATAAATCCTCCATCGCTGGAAGGACTGAGGATGGAACGGGGCACTGCAAACACTTGCAGTTATTGTAAATACGGTCACTGAAAAGCTCCAGTCAGAAAACCTCACCCCCGGATGTGCACTCATGTGCAGCGTTAGAAATCTCTAATCAAAATCCCAGCCTTAGGGCGTCTCGTAACAAGAGACTGCCTTTGGCTCTCACCGGGAGACTCCGGCCCACTAATGGCCCTGCTGGACAGGACGGTGATTAAACACGTTCAGTTCAACTCTGTTCTCTGCACTGACGTTGGAGAGCTCGTCTATTGTTCCTGGCTCTGCTGAGAAGCTGGCACCCGGGACAGAGCTCCAGCACTGACAGCTGCAGGGAGAGGTAACTGCCATCTGCTCAGCTCCTGGTTACCAGGGCTACCAAAGGGGCAAAACCTTCTCAGTGTCTCCCTGGAGTCACTGCTTCTGCCTCACCAGGTACTCACCATGACCTTGGCAGCCAGGTCTTAAAGGGCCATTACCTCTGTAACTGCCTCTTCTTCATCTGCTAATTTAGAACGTACGTCTCCGTGAGCTACCATACCCTGGGGATCATTTAATGCCACCCTCTATATAGCAAACAGCCCAATCTTGCCTCTCCTATAGACGGCAGCTCTGCAAAGTGGTAGGCCCCATGCCTGCAGTAGGATCCATAGAGGTGTTCAGTCTGTGTGGGTGCGAGGGTTTGTGAATGTCCGTTAGATCTCAGGACCTGGGCCTTTGTTTGCCTGTGTGCTGGGGGGCAGCAGCAGGCCCCCTGAAACCAGCCAGCGCTTACGGTAATGGGCTACACAAACAAGGGACATCATCATCACGGATGCATTTGAACAATTAATCAAATTGCCTGGCAGATTAAAAAGTAATACGAATAACTTGCATGTGTGCATGAGTGATAATGTCATGGCATGCAGTCTGACCACATTTGCTCTATGTGCTACTCAGATGCAGGACAAAAAATACTGTCCTCTAACGGCCAGTGTAATCTCATATCTCTACGGGCAAGGTATTAGTTATATACACCTATTAGCCTTCAGTTCCATTATCAGCCTTTTGTAATTGTTTGTCAGCCCCAGAGAGTTATACCTGGTATGAGGGGGTTCATAATATAGGGCAGCTTTGTCCCAGAGGTAACTGCATTGGGATCCTAGTGTATAGTTTAGTTGAAGTGGGAAAATGCCATGCCTGGAGTTCCCGTTGCTCAGAATACTTTGCATACAAGTGCCCGTGGCTGCACGGTGCAGTCCTGTGTCAGGAATGACAGGAAAACGCTGTGCAATGCATCAGCATCTGCTACCCCCAGATACACCGGGCTGGATTGGCTGGTCTGCTAAGTCTGCTCCGCGTTAGGGAGAGTGTCTGGAGATGGCAACGGGCTGAACCACAGAAACCCTCCGGAGACCTTCACCCTTCAGCAGAGACTAGAACTGGAAAACTTCGCCCCCCGAAGGGAAAGTTTGGAGAAGTTACCACTGAACATATAATAGAAACACTTGGGCAACATGAACTCCAGCTGTAGCAAATCAAAGACTCACCGATGCAGCACCTCCTGCTGGTCATCTTGGGAATCAGCTCTTTCATCGCTCAGAGCGCCCTCTGCTGGCCAGTGGCTCACCTGTCTCAGGTGTAGTAGGATGAGACCCTGAAACATAAATTCTTGTATCAGAGGCCCAGCATGAGGCCTGAAGCCTGAACTGAAGTAGTGGTCAAAACGTTGCTAACATAAAGCAAAGCTGGGCTGTGAGCCAGAGGCAGGCCCCGCTCACAGAAGTTGGCAAGAGGGCTGCTAGAAGCACAAACATGTGCCAGAACAGCTGAGTACGAACACCTCCCACACAGATAACAAGGAACAGGCAGACCCAGCTTAAAGACATATAAGAGAACACTATGATGGATAGATAGTATGATGGATAGATTTGTTCGAACCAACCCATGAGAAAGGCAACTCCCAACAGAGGGCTGTACCTCAGTACATTCAGTGCTGTGTAACCTGTTTGTAGCTGTGTATAAGAATGAATCCCTGAGTGGACGTCTTTGTCTGGCCTAGAGGGCAGTAGAAAGTCCCACCATTGACTGAGCCGGTCCATTGTCTGAGGGGCTCATATGTACTAGCTGAACCATCGATATCTAATCTGGCGAGCTAGAGACAGTTTCATTTGACGATAAACCTAGCCCGGGTGCCTTCGTACCTTACTAGTGTCTGTGGTCATTGGGGGTTCTCTTGGGTCTGCTGTGTCAGTGATCTGCACAGAGCTGGGGCGGCACACAGAGGGAACACGCACGCAGCCGACTGATATCATCATCGAACAAGAGCAGAGCACCACACAGCTGGACGCTGACAACATCTGGCTTCATGTCCCTCCCGGACCCCAGTGCCCTTTACCTTGGGGTGCTGCCCCAGCAGTACCCCACAGGGGAACCCCCCCACCCCCTAAGCTCACCTTGCCTCAGTGGCTACTGTCAGTCATCATCTAGCCCCCGCCCACTGGGGCAGACAGCAGTGTGTCATGGCCACTCATCATCGACAAGGGGCTGGTCCAGCTGCCTTCGCCTGTCCTCGGGCTGCCCCAGTACGTTTTCATAGGCCTTTAGCAAGGCCTGCAGCCTGGGGGCTTACCAGGCTGGAGCTCCCCAGCTCCCTTTGCCCTTCCCCGGCACTGCTCTGCTTCAGGTGCCCTGTGCTCCCAGGCAGCCAGGTCCTTCCCACTCCAGGGCTGGAGAGAGACTCCTCGGGCTCCTGGCTCACAGCCCCTTTCTGGGGCCATCTGGGCCCTGGTTGAGCTGGCCACACCTGTAATCAGCCACGCCCACAGCTGCTCTTGCTCTTCTTCCCTTTTCCCAGCCTCAGCCCTCTCCAGGGGCTGCTTTTAACCCCTGTTCTGCTGGAGTGGGGCAGCCGCCCCCTACACTGCCCATTTCAGCTTCACTAGTAACTTGCTGTCTGGGAGTCTCCAGAGAAGAAGTTCTTTCCCTAGACACTAACAAACAATATTTTTTTGGCAAGGTCAAGGCTAGAGCTGGAGGAATTTTTTTCAGATAATAGTAAATTTGCACACACACAAAAAAATCATTTGGGGGACGTCACAACTATTCACTAGTCATACATGAATTCACCAACTCGGGCTGGCAAAAGCCAGTGTGGGGACTGAGACACTAAGCACAGAAATGACTGGAGGAGCCGTCTTCTCCTTTCAAGCGTTAGCCCAGTGGTGAGGGCACCGATCTGGGGGACCCACGTCTGAGTCCCCCCTTGCTGGATGTGGAGGAGGGATTTGAAGTTGGGCTCCTGTACTGCAGAAGAGCGCCCTGGCCAGGCAGCAGTGTGAGTGTGAGTCCGTCTGTCCTGCTGCCGCCTCTCAGCCCCGGGAGACAGGCTTGTGTTAGGGGCTCGAAGAAACACACTGAAATTAGGGAGGGGGCGTTGCGGTTTGGGCTCAAGAGCCCAGGCTGCAGGCAGCTGCAGCCTCGTCATTCCCATGGCTCTTAGATCACTAGCATGAGTCTAGCTAGCCAGGCCAGGCCAGGGTCGCTCTCTGTACTCGTTCTCTTCTGCTCTCCAGCCCAGGGACTGCTTAATAATTTATACCCAGTGGAAGAGCGGAGACGCCCACCTGCCCGGTGATCAAGGCGCTCTCTGTTCATTCAATCCCTTCTCCACAGCAGACAGCAGAGGAGAGTGAATTCAGGTCTCCCACCTCCCCCGTGAGTGCCCTACCCCCTTGGCTAATGCTTACAAGGGAGCACTCCCTCCTTCTCCAGACCTCTAACACACACCTGGAAACAAGGCAGTTAGGGCCAGGGAAAAGCTTTGTTTGACCCAAATTGGACTTTTTTTATTTGACACCATTTTTCAAATTCAGTTTGACTCTCACAGGTTTTGTTTTTAGGAACTGCCCACAAACCAAAAACAGCAAAAAAAACCCAGCTGATTCGTCCAGCTGTTGTCAAGACCCCCATGGAGTGAGGCAGCCTCTTAGGGACGTGCTCTGGGGCAGAGGGACGCAGCTGCCTGACTTATTCCTTATACATCAGGCTGAGTATTTACCACGTCAGGTCAAGTGACTCAGAATGTGATGAATAATAGTCACAGACGCCTTACTAATGTTCAGTTCATCCACTTGCAATCTAGCCCATACTTAGGGGCAGTCCATTGCTGACTGCTGAGGGGGGCAGCGATTCTGGCCAGGCATTTGTTTACAAAAATAGCAAATATACCTTGATGATGTTCCTTGAAGGGTCAGTTTCTGTAAACAAATAATTGGCAACAGTTCCTCATGTCAATGTCTGTAATGTGCCCATGGCCCATGATGGGAAGTATGATATAAAAATCAAATAAAGACTACAAATACTACTGTATCAGATCTATTATCTAGATATTGTGAAAATAAACATTTTCTACTTGGAGTTTACCTTTTCCTGCCTATTTTTGTAGATTAGCAACTCCTTTATGATGCTGTCAGATATCCTATTATTTAATTCTGTTTCTTTCTTGCCATACTTACTGTCTTCTATACCGAATACAGGTTCACCTAGAATCTAAACCTGGGGCATATAAAGCAGCAAGTTTTCACCTGCTGTCCTCTCCCTTCATTGGTTGCTCTTAGTTCACTTCTCTTACAGAGTTTGCTCCTCATGCTACAATACACACATGGATATACATAAATATATATATAAAATGAAGTGAATACAAATGGAATGTGAGGAAAACCTGCGTTAGAATCAACAATCTATTTTTACATTTCCTCTTGTAGGAGGATTCTAATCTCTGTTTCTGTCCTGTTTTGGAGATGGTTTGCACTTGGGCTGTACTCACATAAACTCTTGGCTGGTGTAATTTGGCCTTTGGGAATGTCTGTCCGCATTTCCTTATCTTATTCCAGCTACAAGCATTTAACACTAGATATTTGGGATTTTAGAGTCAGCAGCAAAATTGGCAAGTATAAAACTACATTCCTTAATTCCAACTCAGTGACATAAACCAAATGATCAATGGCTTGCTTGGGGAAGAAAAAAAACACTGGGAAATTCACAGGAAAGCCTACCAGACCCCAGAAATCCTAAAATGAACACAGAGACTAACACACTGGTGGTTGGGGCTGTACCCTATGGAGACCCATCTGGGCGCAGATCAGAACTCCTAGTGCCTGGACTGAACCTTTGAGCCGCTGTATGAAAAGGGTGTATTGGAGGTAGAGTACGTTGGCATTAAGAAAGCCACCTCCCAAGTGTGGAAGGGGGAAAGCAGACCCGGGGATGAATGATCTTGGCTTGGAACAGTAATAATCACCATTGTGACCATCAGTCCCAGAAGCACATACACTGCTGACTGAGGAGCGAGTCGGACATCCCCTCAGTGGGGTCTAGAGGAAGGAGTGGAAGATCCTGGGGACCCCTGGCTCTGCTGCCCGCTCCAGCAGGGGGTGGTCCAGGTGTCTGCAGGCTCTACCACTCCAGCAGGAGAGCTGGAGGAAAGGGAGCGGCACCAGGTTCCATCCCTTGCGTGCTGATTAGAAACAGGAACAACAGTGAAGGGTGGGGTGTGGCCGCCTGGGGAAGAGCAGAAATGGCCTTGCTGCCCCTCTGGCTGCGGCTGATTGCAGAGCCCTGGGCAGCGGCGGGGAAGGAGCAGCCTGCCATGCTCATTAGCACCAGGAGAGAAGGGAGCTGCAGGCTGGGAAGCGGGAATGGCCGACAGGCAGGTGCTGAGAGCAGCAGCAGCCTGTTGTCCTGGAGCAGAGCCCGCAGAGCGCAGTTGTGTGCGGTGGAGCCGCTTCGGCAGCGGCCGTGCGCCGCAGACACACCAGGAGGGAACGCCTGTTTGAGTGCACCCCCCCCGGCCCTGACTCTGGAGGACAAGGAACAGAACCAGCATCAGTGCAGCCAAGGGAAGGGCGGAGCAGAGACCAGAGAGCCACCGAAGACACAGGCAGGTCCTGGGGAACATGGGGGTGAAATTTAACCCTGCTCCTGTCACTGGCCAACATGAAACAGTGTTAAACAGGGTTTGTACACAGAGCCCGGGCCTGCTTACCACCATGGCAAACGCACCGTAAGTAACCCTGGCAATCTTTCATTAAAGATACAGCAAAGAAGAAAAACCAGTTAAGCCTTGGAAACGTAAAGTGTTAAGAGCGGATTTCACTGTAACAGCTTCCCGCCTTCCCTTTCCCTTGTGCTGGAGAGAGTTCCTAGAAGGGAAAAACACCCTTGTCTGGCCCTGTGAGAGGGATCAGAGATGGTGCTAACTTTGAGGGGAAAGAGAAGTTAGTAGAGATGGGCTGGAGCTGACTTTGTTGAAGTCCAGTCCCATTGCCTGAGGAGACAAGACAAGACGAACGCACAAGGGGGAGAGAAGAGAACAGCCAAGGCAGAAGATGCAGACAATTGGTCAAAGGAATCGAGTACATACGATAATGCAAAGTTCTTGGTTCAGGCTTGTAGCAGTGATGGAATCAACTGCTGGCTTAAGTCAAGTCTCTGGTTGCTTCCAAATCATTGGCAAGTCCTCAGTCCCTTGGTTAGATGCTCCCATTAGTATACGTCCATAGACCAGAGGTTTGAGCGGGAAAGAGGCCAAATGGAGATGTTTCCAGGGCCTTTTACAGCGTCTGCCATGTGGCGGGAAACTCATTGTTTCAAACAAAGCCCTCAGCATAGCTAGTGGAAAATTATAGGTAAACGATGCAGTCACATGGGCAAGTCATATGTCCCTGCATGATTGCACTTAGTCACAGGAGAAGCCACTAGCCATACTCCAGACAGAACATTCACAGGACAGTCCACTGAGTGCAGGTGGGCGGTATCCATTGTGAGTTAAGTGTCTTTTTGATGAGCCATGTAACTTGGATAGTTCCTTCACAATGTGCCGGCTAACCACTTTGGTGGTGTTTCCCAGAAGCAAACACATTAGAAATACAAGTATAGAGTCAATATTCATAACCTCAGATACCAATTATATAGCAACAACGATCTACTTGCTCATAGTTTAATCAGATATGTCACACTAGGATTCAATGTAAGCAAAGCTATGAGAGACTTTGGTCCTCCAGCTAAAGAGGGCCTAGACAATAAAGCAGGAAAATAAATCCAGAGGTTCTCATTAAGGTTTACACTCAACCCAGTCCCAAAATTCCCTCTCTTCCCAGTACAGGGAAACAGAGCCCCGACAACACAATCAACTTCATGGCATGTAGCTCTGGGTAGTTAATTCAGTTGTAGCCAAGATGAGAGAGACAACAAACACAGCCTCTAGAGCCTCCTTTTCCATTGACAAGCCGCCTTAGTGAGTGGGTCAAATTTCGACACGTCTCCCTGAAAGGAATAGGCCTAGAAACATTTTTTCTAAAGGAAAGTTTAGTTTCCTGCACCCTAGGCACTCTATATTATGTTCCCCTGAGCTGCTGCACCATGCTGACATTATTTAAAATCGCACTCACTTTTAGAGCTGGAGTATATTCTTTGGTCCTGTGCACTAGATTTCAATTAGATGAGTTCAGCTAATCTTCTTCCTTTTTTTCCTTTTGTTTGTTTGCCGTCCCGTCCCCTGCAAAGTCGCAAAACCTAGTTAGACCTTTGGATTTCTGATATTTTTAGGATGTTACAGTTCAGTTCCCCCATGTCCAAATTATTTCAAATGTGTTAAAAACTACCAGTACATTGCCCCCAGGCCTATCCTACCAACTCTGAAGCTTGTATTCCTTTGTTTGTGGATTTTGGGAGGGGGATTGACTGTATTTCTTAACTTCTGTTTTATACTCATTGCCATTTACCTCTGTGACGCATTTAAGCAGCTTCCAGGCTAATTGACCAAGATTCAACCTTTAGGGACATATTGGTAGATAATATTTCGGGTTTTGTGTGTTTACATATATATTGTTATATTATGTGTTGCATACGTATTAACAATGTAATCCAGCAGTCCCTGTCTATGCCCTATTCTGTTCATTCAGAGATCAGAAGGACATCTTAACATTTAAATGAACTGTAAACGTAGTTTATATGTATTCATCTCTTTTTGAAATGTATAGCAAATCACCTATGAACGGTGGAAAACAGGCAATTGCCTTATGTTAATCTGTGTAGCTAATTACCAGTGATGTTTAGGAAATAGGTCAACTTCAAACTCCCCATGATTGCCTATTGTTTGCCTAAGAACTTGGGAGCTGGCAAGAGAAGGCCTGGAACTGAATAAAAGACTCTTGGGTCCTGATCCTTTTATCTCAGATCTGCTTGATGCTTCATGCAGGGAAAGCTTAAGTCAAAAGACTGAGATCTCCAATCCTAATCTGGATCACCCTGGATATGAACACTGAATTATAACGTATGGGCTAATTCTGAAGAACTCTTTGCAACTACAAAGCTCATCATCTCTGCTATGAATCTGGTCTCGGAACTGTACTCATGTCTGTCTGTATACTGATCTTTTAACCAATACTCACTCTCTTTTCTTTTTTAATACATTTTAGTTTAGTTAATAAGAATTGGCTGTAGTGTGTATTTGGGTAAGATCTGGAATATTCATTAACCTGGGAGGTAATGTGTCCGACCCTTTAGGATTGGTAGAACCTTCTTCTATGATGCATACAATTTTCAGAAATCATCCTCATGTCTGAGTTGGGTGTCTGGGTGGAAGCCTGAGGCTGGGTTGCTTTAAGGGAACGGTGGTGCTGGGTTCTGGGCAGCCAGTGAGGTATTATAGAAGCTGTTTTGTGCTGGCTTGGAGAATCTAAGTATTGGATTATCCACCAGCTTTGGGAATTGTCTGCCTCATTCCTTGCAGTTCACCCTAATTGAGTGATCTCAGTTGGTTCCCCTGGCAGCCCGGTCACAACCTCCCTTGTTTCCGTTGTTATTATGATAATTTCTTTTTCATTTTTGTTGCTTTCATATCTTCTCTTAACCAAGATTTTTTTAACCAAAGTAGACTCTTTTCCATCACTGAAGAATTGTGGCTTTTGGGGCATCTCATAAAATGTTCTTTAAAGCTATTTAAAGTCTCACTTTTTGTTCTCATTTTTCCATTTAAATTTTTCCTCTTGTGCAATTTTGCTCATAATTATCTTTGGCTTTGGGAAATGGGCCTTTTTAAAGTTCCAAGGATACAGCCACCGGTTGGGACTGTATTCTGTTTGCATAAAACAAATGTAACGAGGTCAAAATAACTTGCAGCTAGGCAATCTGTAATGCTTAGTTCAATGATCAGTTCATTAGTCCCTGTCAGTATCAGGTCTAATACTGAATTATCTTGCGTCAGGAGTTACTCTTCATCAGCCTTTTTGGGCCAGGGGGACGCAGGATAACCCCGCCTCTCTCATGTCTACATCAGTCCTACGATGCGTTTGGTAGTCAGTGTCCCGGGGCCTAACGGCCAACGTCCATGTAAGCCCTCCTCCCTTAGGGGAGCGCAGTCTAGCGTCCGAAGTCCGTATGCTAGGCTCCTGTAACAGTGTGACCCAATGGCCAGAGTCCCTCTGGATTCCCCTCCCCTGGTGGGAGAGAGCAGCCTAGCAGCCGGAGTCCATATGTTGCCCCTCTGTGGCAGCATGGCCCAATGGCCAGAGTCCCTCTAGATTCCTCTCTCTTGGTGGGAGAGTGCAACCTAGTGGCTGGAGTTCATATGTTGTGCCTCTATGGCAGCATGGCGCACTGGCCAGAGTCCCTCTAGATTTCTCTCTCCTGGTGGGTTAGGAACCGAGTCAAGGGACTATGTTGTCAGAAATGAAGGGGGGCGGGGTTAGTGACCCCCCAGTGGGGGAGCTCCAGCCCTCCTATCGTCACCAGGCTCCAACCCAGGGCCCTGTCTGGGGCAGGGTGGTCCATCCCGGGGTCAGTGGGGAATCCTGCCGAAACACGCTGACCTCACGGTGGTGGAAGGTACCACACCCTTACCTTCCCTGGGTCCCCCCACCAGCTTGCCAACTACCGTAGTCCCAATAGCCCCAGGGTCTCTGGGTTCCTCAGCATCTGACAATCGCCGGGGTCCCAATAGCCGCGGGCCTCTGGTCCTGGCTCCTCAGCTCTCCCCGGTAAGGGCTGTGACTGCTCCTGGGCTGGAGTCTCAGCTGAGCTTCCTTCCTCCTTGGCTACCAGCCCTGACTGAGCAGCCCTGCAGGCTTATATACTTGCCTGCCAGTTGGAGCATGCCCAGCAGAGCCTCAGGGGCGTGGCTTCCTCTATTAGTAGGGAATGGTTAACCCTATCTGTCCTAGTGCAGGGCCAGTTTGCCACATCACATATCCCATAACCAATATATGTGCAATATTAATGATGTTAGAAAATTATATATAATTTGCAGAAACTCCAAGGAGATTTTACTAGGATACCATGAAAAGTCCATCATGTGGCCTTCTGGTTAAAGTGCCGTTTCTCCCGTACACTTTCTGCTGCTGCTCCATAAATACCGAGGTTATATCTGTGAGATAAGGAGGGGGAGGGAATATATTTTATTGGACCAACTTGCTAGGGTGAGAGAGAGAAGCTTTCAAGCCACAGAGAGCTCTTCTTCAGCTCTGGGAAACTAACCCAGTGTGAAAGCTAAACACAAGGTGGAAGCAATTGTTTAGCGTAAGTAGTTAACACATAATTCAAAGGACCATTCAAGGTGAGGTTACCCCTCACTACTCTCCAGCCATAGGGAGGAAAAGAAGGCAGGGAGCAGCTCGGGGAGGTGTTGCTAGTGGGTTACAGATTGTTGTAATAAGCCATAAATCCAGTGTCTCTGGTCAGCTGATGATTTTTAGTGTCTAGCACACTTTGCTAGACTAGGCCAAGATTTCAGCCTGGTTTTAAAAGTTCTCCTCAACGACATTAGTTGCTGTCCATCCTCTTTTTATTTCTGTACCATTTTTCATTTGTTTTGTGTGCTCAACCACTGATTTTCTGGCAGTACCCAGTGAGCTGAGTAATGGGGACCCTTTCACGACTGCACGTTGGGAAACAAGAACTCCTGTGTGGGTTTTCCACTTCTTCAGACATCCCTCCACCCCCAATGCCACAGAGCTGCCTCTTCAGTCCACTCCCAAATCACGGCCTGGCCTGACCAGGGCTGAGGGAGCGAAGCTTAGAGCAGACGGCAGGCTCCAGTTAACAGAAGACATCCGGGGCCTGGGCTGCGTGAGCCCTCCCGGAAACGCCTTCTGGAAGCTCCGTGCTTTTGCTCAAACGTTCCTAGGATCCAGCCAAGAGTTCTCATTCTCAGGTTACTGCTCTAGCCAGTAGATCCCACACCACCTCCCTGAGCCAGGACCAGAACCCAGGGTTCCCCATCCCTAACGTTCAACCTTGACTGTCAGCTCCTTCAAGTTTGCTGGTGCAGAGCGAGACCAGCACCCTGCCAATGCCATCACTTGCTAGAATGCCTCCTATGGCTCGTGTGGGAAGGATCTGGCTCGAAGTGCTGGGCTCAAATGCTGCTGTGTTGATCTATGGAGCGCTGCTCTAATTGCACAAGATGGAGCAGCTTTATCTCTTCCGTGTAAGTACAGAAAGAGAGATGTTAAGATTATAAGTAATGAGGCATAAAAGTCAGAACTGGTGACGAAAAGATAAAATGCAAAATAATACCTAACTTAGCAAACTGAATGGATTCCCAGCCAATGGGAGCTGTGGAGCCGGTGCTCAGGGTGGGGACAGCATGCGGAGCCCCCACAGCGGCTCTTACGCTTAGGAGCCGGGGAGCCATGGTGTCTGCTCCTGGGAGCTGCCCAGAGCCAGATAGGGAGCTACCAGCCTCGCTCCAACTGGGCTTTTAACGGCCTAGTCAGTGGTGCTGACTGAAGCCACCATGGTCTCTTTGACGGGGTGTTCCAGTCTAAAACTGGACACCTGGCAATCCTAGCTACGAGATGGGGCTCCACCAATTCTAGTGCATTGGCTCCTACCCATGCCAGAACATCAACTGCTAGGCAGTATGGGTGGGATCCTCACAGGGCCTTCAGCATGGTCCTGCAACTCTCACCTTTTAACCTAGACAATCTCAGGACCACCCCGGCAAGCCACAAAGCCTGAATCGGGCACCGGGACTCCCTACACAATACACAGGAGAGCTGGCACCTTGCCCTGCGATCCTGCCTGGATCCCACCCTCTGTGCTGCTCTCTGCTGAGAGCACTGCGCTCACACAAACTCAGCCTGAGGGGATGGATCTAGCAACAGGACACCTCCATCTGCTATTTCCCAAGGCCCTGCATTAACTTTCCCTACAGCATTTGCTGCTCTCCACCCAGGCCCTCCAGCTATCAAAGCAAATACGCTTGGACCGGAGGGTGCAAAGGACACAAACGTACCTTCGGTCTCTGTGAAGAGCTTCTCAGGCAACCCCAGGTTAACGTGGAGGGGCCCTATTTACACGGTGCCTCCTGCACGCGGGGGCAAGGCTCGGAGGGGCGAGCCCATCCTCTGTGAAGAACCTCACAGCGCAGATGGGCTGAGGACCTCGTGAGACTTGCCTGGTTTTCACTATCCCAGGATGTAGCTGGGCAATGAGCTCTCCCAGTTCTGGTGTAGGACAGACACCGCTCCGCTGCACGGCCCACTGCCTGCACAGCAATGGCATCGGGGCACTCCAAACGCCCTGTCCTCTTCCTGCTTGTTCCTCAGGCCTAGGAGCTGCAAGTGCAGTTGAGTCAGTTCGTAACGCTGTGGATCCTGGCGTACCTCGAGGCAATGACCTACTTAGGAGCAAGTCACATGACGCTTCTGAGTAATTGTGCTTCGAGTTCGGGGAAGGAAACTCTTGGAAGAATTGATTCAAATTTCAGAATCTTTTTGAATAACTAGCTGAAGGCTATTTTCGTTTCTTTATTCACCCAGTTTCTAGAACTAGGAATATACTCTCTCATCTATTCACTGACCGGGCTAGTTGATGGATTTGGTGACAGATAATTGTTGTCATTATATCCCCAGCTCTAATATTAATCAATACCTGCTTGTACTATTATCATACCATGCTGCTGACACTGTTGTTATAGTACAATAACTATAGCATGTAACAGCGGGGTGCTTGCCTGTGCAGGTAACAAAGCTTGAAGGACAACGGACAGATTGCTCTATCAGCTGTTCCATCAGATTCCCTCAGGCATATCAAAGCATTTCCTGAGGAGGTTTGAACAGCCAGGACACTGTAACGAACATTTCTCGCCCACGTTCAGTAGCGTATAAGAAAAGTCTAACAACAGCTGACTGGTTACTTTCACAGACTGAACACAGCTTGAGCAATGACTGGGGCGCTGCCATCACTTCACGAGGAAAGTTGCTGTTGTTTTTTGTGGTACAGCGCTCCTGAAGGTGTGCTTTGGGATTGTGTTCACTGACACATTTCCCAGCCCTAGAGTGACTGGCTTACACATTTGTTGTGTCTTTTGCTCTTCACGTATCATACCAGGAAGGTACCACACAGGCAGATAACAGTCCAAAGAACTGTGTTCTAACACTATGCAAGGCCCAGCTACATAGACACACCACTGTTTTGCCTGCTTCTGAAACACAGTGAGCCACTGAGAGGGTGTACAACTATTTAAAGGGATACTGCACAATTCCCGCACCCTGCAAAGGGGAACCCCTGGGCAGAGACTAGATTTGACTTTGACCAGCTACCATGAGTTAAAATCCACCTTGCCCTTTGTCGTGGAATAAGCTGGGCCCTCCAGGAATGGCACCATTAGTTTGGGGCTCACAGGGACTCAGTCGTTTAAAGCCAGGGAATGATGGGAGATGGGATCCCAGGGTCATTGCCACAGAGAACCATTGTATAAGGAGAGACGCTTGGGCTTGCCATGGAAAAGCAGCTGATGGCTGGGACCCGAGGAAAGGACGTGACGTGGGCAGCACAGGAAAGGTGGCTGGGGAAGAGCCTAGAGCTGGGGGCGACACAAAACCTCGCAGAGAGCTGCTATCGCTGGGCAGCTGGAAAAGCTGCGTCAGGCCAGAGGTTCTGAGGATGCAGAGCCCACACGGGACTGGAGCGTCAGGTCAAGGAGGGGTAACGGAGCACCCAGGGCTCGTTTACTAATGGGGTGAAAGGGGTGGCCTGGGGCAGACTGACAACTACCAAGAGAGACTGAAGAAACGGCTAACCTAGAGCCGCGGTGGAGTGTTAACGTGAAACCGATGCCTGCCCCTGCACCAGCAGGGAAGGAGGGCTGTGTTGTCTGGGGATTACTGTCTTTGTTTCATTTCTCATCAGAAGAGGGAGGCAGAACGCAGACTCTCTGCTCTTCCCCAGATGAGATGGAAGGCTGCCACCTGGAAGAGGGGAAACTGAGGCAGACGTGGCCAGATGATGGAGAGGTAGGAGATTTATTTACACCTGGTCTACTCTAAGGTTTTGAAGCCTGTTGTCTAGTTTTCATCTCAGCGAGTCCCGGTGCTGCTTGGTCTGGTAGTGCCTCCAGCTCTTCAGAAAGCTCTGAGGTGCATTATGTTGTCTCGTTCATCTTTTCCACGAGTGCGAGATGGTAATGGCTTCTGATCCTTTCTGAAGGCTGAACATGTCAGCGTTGCTCTTTGTACATGTGGATCATGGGATCATCTTTAATTACAAGATCACATATTTATTAAAAAAAATCCCCAAACAATGTAAAGTTCTGTTCTTCCTGCCACTTCGGATTCACCCAGGTAACTCTGCCACCCATACAAATTCCATTTGATTTACACGATTCATGGGCCTTGTGTGTGCACTTTCTGAATCTGACCCACAATCAACAATTTTCTCGCATGTCTGAGTTAGCAAACATCACCTGCTCCTCGGGGGCACCGATTACCTCTTAAAAGCAGGGGAGGGTTACTATAGGATGGAGATGCAGCAGGGCTTATATTACTGCTGGATTCCGTTTTTAAACGCAGAGGTAGGACACCTGTGTTAAATTAAATACTGAAACCAGCCCTCACGTGGAAGCGCTACCACGCCTCTAAAAAAAGAATTAAAGGATGTTAGTGCAGTTTTAGGGAAAATAGGTCTTGTCAAATCAACTTGACACTGTTTCTCGGTGAGATTACAAGTTTGGTTCACAAAGGCAAATGGGCTGGTTTAACAGAATTTGATAACTCTCAGGCACAGGACTTCTGACTGGTTAAAAATTAGCACTGCACAAAATAAGCGTGGTACGTCCTAAGTAGTTAAAAAACTGGCTAATTGATAGAGCTCAAAACAAAATTGTTAATGAGGAATCATCAGCGGATCGAGGGTGTTTCTAGTGAGTCTCCTCGCACTCCATACGCTCTCCCGCCCCCAAACGCCCTCCCAGAGCCCGACCCCGCACTTCACACGCTCTCCTGCCCCCAAACGCCCTCCTAGTGCCCGACCCCGCACTCCACACGCTCTCCCGCCCCCAAACGCCCTCCCAGAGCCCGACCCCGCACTTCACACGCTCTCCTGCCCCCAAACGCCCTCCTAGAGCCCGACCCCTCACCTCCTCCCGCTCCCAAACTCACTTCCCAGCCTGACCCCGGCCCATCCACAAACTCCCTTCCAGAGCCCACACCCTGCACCCCCTCCTTTACTCCCACCTGCCCCAGCCCAGAGCCCATCCCTCACCCAAACTCCCTCCCAGAGCCCAACCCCCACCCCCACATCCCAACCCCCTGCCCCAGGCTCAGCCTGGAGCCCCTCCTATATTCAGAACCCCTCAAACCCCTTCCCCAGCCCGGGGAGAGTGAGCGATGGAGGGAGGGGGGCTGGAATGTGCGGGGGTTGGGCCTTGGAGAAGGGGGTGAGGCAAGGGTGTTTGGGTTTGTGCCACTAGACAGTTGGCAACCGACCCCCAGTCTCATCCCCTGCGTGCCCTTGGGCAAGTCACTTCCTCCACCCCCGTGCCTCAGTTCTCCATCTGTAAAAGGGGCCTGGCCCTTCCCTACCGTGCCGGGAGGACAAAGTCCAGTCCTGACTGTGTGTTATGAGGTGTTATGGCAGAGAGGGCCAGATAAGCCCAGCTATAGATGGGACCCCTTGCTCCTCTCTTGCCTGGGCTCTCCGCTGCCTGGCTGGAGAGGCAGGCTGTGGGGGACAGGGCAGGGTAGGACTGCCTGGCCCTGGAGGGGATGGGGGCAGGAGCTCTGACCGGTGCCATTGGGAGGGGAGCGCTTTCCTCTGGTCACCTGCTCTAGCCTGTGACCCAGGCCTGTGAGCGAGGGCCGGAAGGCGGTTCTGCGCGCTCCCTGCACTCCTGCATGGACCCGGCTCTCCTACTAACCTGCACCGACTCTTCCCAATCCACTTTAAAGGCAGATCTGGGGAGCTGCTGGCCCCACCCAGAGTCCACCCCGCCTCCAGCCCAGACCCCATACCCCCTTCACCCCAGCTCGCTGCCCCAGCCCGGAGCCTTCTTCCGCACACCTAACCCCTTGTCCCTGGCCTCCCCTCTCTCCAGCCCGGGGAGAGTGAGGGTGGTGGGGGAGTGAGCGGCAGAGGGAGGGAGGATGGAGTGAGCGGGGGTGGGGCCTTGGAAAAGGGGGTAGGAGGTAGGGGAAGGTGTTTGAGCTGTGTGGTTAGAAAGTTGGCAACCCGCACTTTGCCTGCTGCTCTGTCAACCTTCCCATCTCCGACTGCGTTAAACCCTCACTCACCAGCCCCCCGCGGACAGCTCTGCTTTCATTCCCTCTGCTCTCTTCCATCCTCTGCTTTCCTCAGGCTTGTGCTGCCTTGCTCCCATTCCCATCCAGCTCTGTGCTTCCCATCCTGCTAGAGCCGCCTCGCAGTGCCTGCTCTCTCTCCTCCAGAGCCCTCCTTAAACTCACATCTTCCAGAAATCCCTCTTCTCCTCAGCAATAACACCGCACTCCCGCCTGTGAGCTGTTCTCCTGAGACTCCCTCTCTGGCCTGCTGACAGAGCTGATTCCCCACTCTCGCACTTCGAGTGCAGAAGATGGGGGCCTGCAAGGATTTTAAAAGTTAATACTGGCCACTCCAGGCTTATATTACGCTCCCAAGGTTACAGCTTCTCTCTGACGTTGGCTTGGTAAACGCTGCCACCACACAAGTGCAAACTCCACCCCTCTTGAGAACCCTGGAAGGTGCACTTGGGAATTCCTTCCTGTGGGGTACTCTCAAGCCCTTTCACCTCCCCCATCCCCTTCCTGGGAAGAGCTGAGAAAGAAAACAAAGGAAATTAGCTGTTGCCACCAGCTAATTAAACAACATGTGCACTAACCTCTTAGGACACAAAAACCCAATCTTGTTCTTAAAAAAGATACATTTTATTAAAACCAAAAAGCAGAAAATACATCTGGAACCTGGGCTTTTGCTAGATTTAAAAAACCCACTTACAAAAATTAAACATGGAGAATAACCTTCTTGAGGTCCAGCTTAAAGATTACAAGCAAAACAAAAGCATTTGGGGTTAGCACAGAGGAATCCACAAGCCCTACAAAAAATAAAATAAATTAACCTAATCGCATCTCTCTAGGCACTTCCTAATCTATTTACATATTTGGTTTCAGCGTAGTAGCCGTATTAGTCTGTATCCGCAAAAAACAAGAGGAGTACTTGTGGCACCTTAGAGACTAACATTTATTTGGGCATAAGCTTTCGCGGGCTACAGCCCACTTCATCAGATGCATACAGTGGAACATACAGTAGGAAGAGATATACACAGAGAACATGGAAAGGTGGAAGTTGTTGGGTCATTACACAAATTGACTATTTCCCCATGTTAACTATCCCCTACTGTTACTCACACCTGTCTGAAATGGAACATCCCGATTGCCACTACAAAAGTTTTCTCCTGCTGATAACAGCTCATCTTAATTAATTAGCTTTTAAAAAAATCTCTCGGCCCTTGTCTCCGTGGGGGCACCGCTCTGGTTTTGCTGCACAGCTCAGCCTCCAGCAGGTCTTTTAGGGCCTCCAAACAGTATTTTTGTACATGTGGCTTCTGGGGTGTTTGCTCCCTTGAAACATTCCCCGCACGGGCTAACAGTAAATCTCACTGGCCTGCGAACGCAGCGTGCGGCCGTGTGAGACATGCTGACATAACAGGGCACAGTGGGAGATGCCTTTATCCCCCTGTAACCCAGCACGGGGCCTGCTCAGCAGTTGCACATTTCTTCTGCGCGAGTGAGAATAATTGTATCAAGTGGGCCGCGCGCCCAAGAGGGCTGGCCTATGCGGCGGAGACAGACAGGGCTCAGCAATCCTTGTGGATCACATGGAAACACAAGTGCCCCGAGATTTCACTAGTGAGCAAACGGGGACATCTCGGAGCCAAATGTGACAGAAACCTACCCAGAGATGATTCGGGAGATACAGACACTGGGGCTGTGCTCAACGCCCATGCAAGGGGGGGAATGGCTACCCGCCCTGGGGAGCAGTGTGGAGGGAAGAGCAAACTCTGCAGGGCCGTTATTTTCCCCCACTTGCAGCCACGGGAATGGGTTAACCTGAGGTTCTTCCTCCCCATCCCTGCCCTGGGCCGGGGGAAATCAAGATGCAAGTTGCAAGTGGTGACTGAGTCTGGCACCGGGTCTGCCCTTGTGGTAATGCAGCTGTTTATTTTGTTTTACCAAAATAATAAAGACTCCTGTGCAAGGACACAAAGACTCACTGTCTGTCCATTTCCATTACACCTCAGCAGCACTGAAATCATCCACTCCACCGGACTGCACCCACCCCCTTCCTCAAAGAGGAAGCAGCTTCTCTGTACTCTCCAAAAGAAAATGTTCAGTGGTTAAGAGCTTCCTCGCACACAGGGCTTGTGGCAAAGCTCCAACAGACACCTCTACAGTATCACCAACTCCACCCAGTCACAAATCATGAAAAGAAATCGTGAGATTGGCGTAACATTCTTGAGATGATTGTTTTAAAATTGCATTTTGGGTTCATTTTTATTTCCTTCTAGGTTCTGAGCTGTTAGCACACACTTGAGTCCTGGTTTCAAGCTTTTCTCCACAAAGAGGGCTAGAAACCTCACTTTAGCATTATTAATGAAAACTGAGCCGTACATAGAATCATAGAATATAAGGGTTGGAAGGGACCTCAGGAGGTCATCTGGTCCAATCCTCTGCTCAAAGCAGGACCAATCCCCAACTAAATCATCCCAGCCAGGGTTTTGTCAAGCCTGACCTTAAAAACCTCTAGGAAGGAGATTCAACCACCTTCCTAAGTAACTCATTCTAGTGCTTCACCACCCTCCTAGTAAAATATTCCCATGACTCCAGAAGCTGGGGCTTTA
The DNA here is from genome assembly GCA_007922305.1 of Dermatemys mawii. Classification (NCBI taxonomy): domain Eukaryota; kingdom Metazoa; phylum Chordata; order Testudines; family Dermatemydidae; genus Dermatemys; species Dermatemys mawii. The sequence continues at coordinate 5,735,107 of ML677394.1, read as the reverse complement.
AGAAAAACACCAACGATCACAAGACGCACAATATAATCAGGACAGCTGGAGACACTGCATCTCTGAGCCAAAGTAAAGGTTGTAGTTGGCCATGTTGCACTTTCTTTCAGCTTTAAACAAAATAAACTCCCCCCCCCACCTTTTTTTTTTTAACTTCCTGCTGTCGGTAAACATCCCGGCAGAAGGAAGGGTGGACGTGAAAGTCAGCAGTTTCCAAGTGGCTGGTGTGCTGCTGTTTTTCTCTCATGCACTTTGCATGTTAACGCCAATCCCTTAGATATTCCAAAATAACACCCGACCCACAAAAAAAATAAAAAAAGAAAAAAGAAAAAAAAAGAGGAAATATGGTTTTTAAATAAAGATACAAATTTTTGCACATAATTTACCATGAGATCAAGGCATCTGCATAAACTTTTCTGTTTAATCCTGACTCAATTATTTTAAATTAGTGCGGGGAAAAGGGATACGTACATTGGATTGGAAAGTTTATCTGTCCCTTCAGCCATCTTCCTGCAGACAGATATGCTGGCGTGATTCACCCTTCACCTTATTGGCTCAGGTACATGGTGACATTTGTTCTCATTAGAGAAACTTCCTGTTATGATGCTTTTCATTGTCGTTGCTTCCTGCACTGCTGGTGCAGCTGATAAATGGGACCAGTCATGCAAACTGTTCCAGTTACTCAGCCCTAAGCTAGACACAATTCATTACTGTTACCTCCTACTAACCAAAATACAGCCCAAGGAGAATTGTCAGGTGCCAGTGTGTAAAATGCTGTTAAAAGCTGGACACCAACACTGGGATCAGTATTTCAGTACCGGTCTCACCCATTCCAATAGCCCCTCCCTACACCTCTTGATAATCACCGGTTGATACGGTCAAGGGTCATGCTGGCTCTTTTTGCCACAGCTTCTCACTGGGAGCTCATAGTCACTTGCTAATCTACCATCAACCATCAGTGCTTCCCAGCAGACAGTCCACATTCTACAAGCATGGCCTACATTCTCTCCTCCGCATTGTACAATCTCACATTTAGCATGATTAAATAATGCATGTTGTTTGATTGCACCCAGCTTAGCCAGGGAGTCAGATTGCTCTTTATCAGTTTAACCTCTTGGTTATATAGCACAACAATCTCCTATTACAGACAATGATTGCAGAGTCAGACAGCACATGCAGAGAGAAGATTTTCCACACAGTCAATACACAGGGTGGTCTGTAATATACCGGGTACTCCTCACATTCGAACCACAGCCAGTTCAGACAGGGTGTAGTACAAGTGAGTGTTGAACACAGACTCACCATTATTGCTCTGAGCTGATTGCTTAAGCAGAGGCAAATCTGTGGATTATATTTTTATATGTCCTACTTCATATTAAGGAAATCCTCAAGCATTTAGGAGCAGAGACCTAAATCCATTCTTAATACCACTTAAGTCTCCTGGAGAAGTTTGATATTCTGTTCTGGGGTTTGGGGTTGGGGTTTTTTCTGCTTGTTTGATTTTAATTGGTAAATCGAGATTTACTGAACTACGGAACGAAATGACTTGGAGCTGCTGTTTGCTTGACAAAGAGTCATTGTGAAAATCAAAGCACTGGAGTCTTGACCCATTTGGGGCTCCTCGCGGGGCTGAAAACAAGCAGCCTTTGCATCAGGTGAACGTCACCATTGTACGGCCTGTAACTTACGACACTCTCTCCACATCAGCAAAAACGTCAGAGCAGATCTCACTTCGGATCACTGACGAGTGGCTTGAAGTGACCCAGTGCAGTCTGGACGTTCGCTGATGAGCCAGCCGCACCCGAGCAGCAGGTTGGGTTGACACAGGTCATTTTGGCTTGTTTTTCTCATGTTTGAATGGGAAGAGAAGGGAAGCTGGATGGGGTGGGGGGGGGGGGATGGGCAGGCCCTCCAGAGAGACCCGTGTGGGGAATGGGTCCATCCTGCAAAGACTGGCCTCGGTTAACAGGCCATCACTAGGGAGGGGGTTGGGGGGAAGGATCCATTACAGAGCCTGCTGGGGAGGTGGATTCAGGGGGTCACCCAGGGGAGCTTGTGTGAATGAGTCTCCCAGCCCGGGTTGAGAGACCTGAGCTGGTGGGGCCCATGCTAGCGCTCCAGAGAGAGCAGGGTAGAGAGCGCTGTGAAGTTGTCTACACAGCTATTTTTAGGGCACTAGCCCGAGCCCTCCTGTCACCCCAGGCTCAAAAGGCCGCGTGGACATGTCTAGGGTGACCACACGTCCTGATTTGATAGGGACTGTCCTGATTTTTGGGTCTTTTTCTTATATAGGCTCCTGTTACCCCCCACCCCGTCCTGATTTTTCACACTTGCTGTCTGGTCACCCTAGACACGTCCCAAGAGTCTCCTCCCTAGAGCTGCGTAAGTAGGTAAGCATCCAAATTCCGCTTTCGGGCATCACCTGCCTGCAGTGGGACTGGACCTGCCGAAGGGCTGCAGCTTGCACTACCCGGACTGCCCCACGGCTGTGGGACTGCTTCGAGGAGGTAGACTGGCGATCCAGACAGCCCCTGACCCCCATCGGAGCCAGAGCGCCGGGCTGCCGTGAGCAGGGCTCTTCACAGGGCCTGTGTGATAAACAGCAGCAGGGCATTCCCAGCCAGGGCATGTCAACCAGGCCAGGGACGCTCCCGTCCTCACTGCTCAGAGAGGAGGAAACGGAGACCGTTCAGTATTCACAAGACAGGCCGTGTTTCCTGCTGTTATTAATAATCCTGTGGGCCAGGAGACTGGCCTGGGAACGTTACAGCCTGGTGAGTGTTCCAGACAGGGCAGACTGAGCCGCCCGCCAAATGCTTCTCCGCAGACACCTCATCAGCCAGTGACTGCACCGAGAAGAAAGCGCCATTCACGGGGACAGCACAGCCACGGGGGGCAAGCAGAGGGGTCCCCCAAGGCATGGCTGGCCTGGGCTCAGCATGCTGAGCTGGGACTGTTTTATCCTGTCCTCAGAACACAGCGCAGTCTTGCCACCCTGCAGGATCCGTCACGGGGCGTGCAGGAAAGAGGAAGTGATAGCTGTTTGGTAGTTGTTACGACCGGGGGGAGTCGGAGCAAGAGTCGGGAGTCAGGCCAAGGCGGGTCCCTGGAGGTCGGAGTCAGACAGGGGCCAGCTGAGAGCTAGCCAGCAGGAGGCCAGCAGGGCCAGGTGCCAGGAGATCGGGGGCGGGCACAGACAGTAATCGAAAAGCCAAGTCGAGGACAAACCTGGGACAGGAGCTGGAGTCCAGGGACTGTCACAAGCAGGGTCTGGAGCAGAGGCCGTGTGTGGGGTGGTGCAGAGAGCGCCCTGCATGGCTTCCGGGGTTATCTCCTGGTACTGGCCAATCAGGGGGCTGTGTGGGGCCATTACTTGGGTCCTGCAGGGTGGTACTTCTTGCCAAGCCCACCTCACAGGGTCCCTCCCATGGGTGCCCAGCCTAAGCTGGCCGGGGCAACGTGGAGGCATTTGTGACCCAGAACCCCGCTGGCCCCAGGTCCTAGACCTGCAGAGTCTAACATCATCTTCCCCTGCCCCCAGGCTGCTCTTTGAGGAGGTGCTGGTCCAGGCTTGTCTGGGGAAGCCTGGTGGAATTCCACTAGGTGAGGAGTGTGGACAGAGGAGGCAGATTCCCACGGGCATCCTCCAAGACTGTAGCCTTCCCAGTATCCGCCCGGTGGTTATGTGCCCCTGGGATGATGGAGAGGAGATCCAGGGGCGGTGTGTGATTATCTACCTCAGGGATGGAGTAGCACTTCCTGAGACCCCCAGCAGCACAACCCCCCGGTCCGCTCTGTCCTCGGGCGTCAGGGGTTGTAGGCTACACGGGAAAAGTGCACCTTTGAATGTTTATAGTACAGCCTTTCCTGGGGGTGATCCAGAGGGATCTGCAGATGGTGGAAGCCATTCACAACCGGACAGCACCACTACTTCCCAGCATGATGGTTTGTACCATCTGACCGAGAGCCAGCTCCTCCCCGCAACAGGGTCAGTCAGCAACCCCAGGAGGACAACTCCTTTCACAGACTCCAGTAAGTGCAGAGGAGGAACCCTAATGTCTAATGGACACTGGTCCTGCCTCCCTGGCCCCTCTGAGAAATAAGTCACACTTTTGGCTGTAAAGAAAGAGGTTTTAATTTGGCTGTCTAGCGGGGTGGGTGTAGGCACAGCTGGAAACTCGACCCTTCCTGCAGACTGGGCGTGAGGGGATGTGTTTGGTGTAAACACACCGTGAGACGACCTCTCGCTCCCCGAGGATGTGCTGGTTACAAGTGGAGTTTGGAAGCCAAGAAAGGATTGTAGCTTTCAGAAAGACAAGACTGAACGGCTGTTAGAGAAGAAATGAGGGACAGGACGTCGTCTTTGCAGGCCCAGCGAGTACACTGAGGAGACTACAAATGAGTTTATTCCACACACATTCTCCACGTGGTTCTCAGCGGACTAACGAAGTCACTGATCTCGGTCCTGGGGAATAAAGCAAGAGGCACTGCATATGGTCACTTGGTGGTTTTGGGTGGGGTGGTTAGAAATAGATATGGGCCCGTGCTGCAAAGTTCAGCTCAAGATCGGACCTTCCTTGGATTTTGGAGCTTTTAGCTCAGGTCCCACCTGTAGCAAAAAGCCAAAGGGAGAAGGCGTGGGTTGGATTTCCCTTCACCAGTCTTCTACTTTCCTTAAACATTTGGCTTTTCAATGAGTGGGTGGGAGAGCAGGGCGGCTTCTCTTCCTTATGGCCACATCCTCTTCTTTTTCATTCCGCCCCCCGCCTTTCCCAAATGGGGGCGCAGCTCCTTTCGTTCCTACACCGCAGCACCAGTTGAGTGGGTTTGCCTGTAGAAAGGCAGGCCCGGGTGGGTTTGTTTAAGTGATCTGTTCTTTGGAATTGGACACAGTAACAGCTTTATACTTATACCTGCCTGTGCCAAAACACAATCCAGACAAACTCCATGAGACCGATGGGTTTATTTCCAAGTTAATAACATACCAAGTGTCCCTTTAGACAGCAGCTCTGACCTTTCTATAAATCTCTACACAAATGGTCTGCACGCCGCAGTTCCAGTACCCGTGATGCGCCGTTTGGACCATCACTGCAGGATACTGGAGGATTCTTTATTAAGGGTGATCACGATGGGAAGCAGCAAAAAGCAGGTTCAACACCCCTTGAGAGCAGAAGCAACATAAAACGTAAAGGTGCCTTTTCCCAGGGAGGGAGAAGCTGTCCAGATTTCCCAGCGTGTGACGTGGGCAGACAGATACTCACAGCAATGTGGGCTCCTGGCCAAGAAACAGCTGTCACCGTCCAGAGCACATTGCATTAGTCCTGCTGAGAGAAAACAGGCCGCTGGATTTCATACCCTGCTGGACTGTGTTCAAGGAGCCCACGTCGGTGACGAGCTGGACTTGTCTGCAGCCCTCGCTGGGTTGTCAGAGAGCGTTTCCCGCCTCCTCTTTCAGCCGCTTGCAGAGATGCTCGCTGATGGCTGCCAGGGGATTGGCTTTGTACACCGGGTTTGCGATGACCTCGTGAAACCTGGCCACTTCCTCCTGTCTGAGAGAAGGGAGAGAACCCTGCAGGTCAGACACTGACCGACCGGGCAGCGCCCAGCTCCCCGCCGGTGCCAGGCCGCCGGACAGACCAGGGCCAACAGGGCAGTAGGCCTTGTACGGTGATGCCAGAGACCACAACAGTGCTTGCAGGGAGCACAGCTGGAAGTGCAGCTCTATTGGGTTTGGGGGCCCAGTGAAACTTCCCCTTCGCTATGGCGAGAACGGGGGGAGTCTCCTGACGATTTTGGAATCATTTAAAATGTTCCACCAAAGCAAGAACTGCGACAGTTTCCTCGTCCAAAGCTACTGTCAGGATGCATCAGGCACCGCCCCAGAGCGCCAGCACGTGACCCGTGTGTGGCTGAGAACAGCTAACCCGGGCTGTGCCCCTACCCAGGACACAGCGTCTCCAGTCTGCACAGAGGGACACAAAACGCTCGCTGATCTGCAGGGTACTCGCAAACCACTGCCGGGATTTCTTACTTTAATTGCTCGTTAGCCTCCGGCGTGGACTAGTACAGTGTCAGCGCTGGCCCCATGCTCTGCCGGTTCCCTCTGGGGAGAGATGGGCCCCGAACCAGACCCATGGGGAGAACTTCCTTTTCCCCCAGGCCTGGCCACTCCGCTCTGCGCCAGGGCACGCCAGCCGGCCCAGGGAAGGGGAGGGCAGCTGGCCAGTCTGCCGTCAGCTCCAGGGAAGGAGAAGGCTCAGCCCACGGCCAGCAGGACGAGCTCTCCCAGAGCAGACATGGGCTGATTCCATCAGGAGACACAAAAGAGGCCAAGGAGGGGCCGGTCGCCACCAGCCCCCACTCTCCCATGGTCCCTCACGCTCTGTTCTGAGGGCTCCCCTGGGGCACCGGCCTCATGCCGACCCTCTGCACGGGGGTCCCTGGGAGGAGCTTCCCCCGGCACAGTGCTCCAGTGCCCTGCTCTGGGGCTGCCCTTCACACCAGGGCAACGTGGGGCTGATGCTGCTCTGGGGACACGTCGGCGCAACACAACGGGCCCGTTCTCCACAGGACACACCTCAGGGCAAACCACAGCGGGCGAGGAACCCCCCACCCCAGTGCAATGGCAGGTTTGGCTTAAATGTGTGATGCTGCACTAGGAGACCTGGAAAACCACGTCCTGGGGAGCGGGTGCATGAGCATGGCCAAAGGCAGCTGTTTCACACATTCACTCGGTTAGCTGGGTACTTACAGGAGCCTGCGCTTCTGGGCCGGCTTCATTTGGTTGAAGTCCGTGGGCTCTGCCTTGGCTTTCACGTGGCTGCCGAGAGGAGCAGAGAGAACCGTCTGAGAGAAGGAAAACATCCTGCGCAGAGCACCCAGCCTGGCCACTGTCGGCAGTCAGGATCCCGGGCGAGGCGGGCCGCTGGTCTGACCCAGTCGGGTTGTTCTTACGTGCCGGACGCCGAATTGGGGCAAAGGGGTCCGCGGTTCTGACCCAGTCCCCACTAGGGAGGCAGAGGCAAACCTCTGCCCTGCATGTGCCCAGCCCTAAGCCCCACACGGAGTGGTTCTGCCGGCACCGCCCTGCGGAGGTCCGCAGAGGGGAACTCCTCACCACCATCGCCGCCAGCGGCCGCCAGTGGGAGCCGAGGTGCCCCACACAATGCGAGGTCCGGCACGCACGGAGCCCGGTAGTGTCCGCCCAGCCTGTCCCAATGCCAGCACCCCGCGGACATCGCTCACACCTCTCTCCCCGTGCACTGAGCAGGGACCACCTCCGACATGGCCGCAGCAGCGCACGCACCAATGGACAGAGGGCTGTGCCAGCCATTCCCCTGCTGCCTTGTCTGGGCAGCGGGGCCCCCTTCCCCGCTGGCGAGCCCCCGTCGCAAGGCAGCACTGGCCCTTTAAGAGGAACCAGTGCATCTGGGGCCCGTCAGCTGATGCCCGCGGAGCTTTAAAAAGGGCACCTGGGCCTCCCCGGAGACCTGGCGAGGGGGAGCCTCGGTGAGTCAGGCTGAGAGCTAGTCGGGGAAGGAGCAGAGAGAGGGGGCCTGAGGCTCTCACTGCCAGAGCCGCCCCCCTGGGAACGGGGAGCCCCAGGAAGTCAGAGCCCCCCCGGGAACGGGGAGCCCCAGGAAGCCAGAGATGCCCCAGGAACGGGGAGCCCCATGGAGCCAGAGACCCCCCAGGAATGGGGAGCCCCAGAGAGTCAGAGACCCCCCAGGAACGGGGAGCCCCAGGGAGTCAGAGACCCCCCAGGAACGGGGAGCCAGAGACCCCCTGAGAACGGGGAAGCCTCAGGGAGTCAGAGACCCCCCAGGAATGGGGAGCCCCGGGAAGCCAGAGCCTTCCCCCCCAGGAACAGGGAGCCTCATGGAGCCACAGCCCCCCCAAGAACGGGAAGCGAGAGGCCCCTGAGTCCCCTGGGAAGAGGGCACCCAAGGGAGCGAGGGGTGCTAGGACCTCCCCGCCCCAGAGGGGGGCCCCCCGGGAAACGGGGGGTCCCAGGGCCCCCCCCCCCCCCCCGCAGGCGAGGAGGCAGCAGGAGCCCGGGAACTGAAGGGGGAGCCCCTGGAGCTGAGGGTTATTGACGTAAATTTGATCAGCAGAACTGCACAGAGCCCGAGGGCGCAGCAGTGAGTCCTTAGCGAGCAGGGGAACAGCCCTGCTGTGGAACAGCCCCCCTGTCTACCTCTCCCGCCAGCCGCCTGAGACCAAGACCGACCCCGTCCCCAACGAATGCGGAGTCGGGGCCGTCCACACAGCACAGTTCCTGGGGTGGGAACAGCTGAGCCCCCTCCAGTGGGGGCCCCTCAGAGCCGCCGGCCAGACTGTGATGTAACACAACCGTTACTCATCACGTTCCACCAACAGAACTCCGAACTCGGGAGGGGAACAAACAGCAAGAGCAGATAAACTCCCACAGGGGCACAGTCAGCTTGACACACGCACGCAGGGTGTCTGCAACCATTGCACGCAGGGTGTCTGCAACCATCACACTGCCACATGCACTATTGTTAAAGGAACATCAAAAGCTACGGTCCCCCAAGGAGAGGACACATCTCCACATGCTCAGGGGATTTGCGTTGTGCATGGACAGTAAATTCCTGCCTTTCCCCACCACTGTCCCGTTTCCCTGGGTCTCTGACAGCCGCAGGGATAGAAAACATTTCGTTTTCAAACGAGACTGCAAAGCTACAAACCCAGGCAGGGAGGGCTCAGAGCAGAGGCTGGGCCTGTCTAAACTACTTCACACTCCGCTTCTGAAAAGATTAGCTTTGAAGTTGGCATCTCTCCAGGAAACAAATCCATTTACAGGAAAGTGTTCCTAGAAACAACCCCAGCCCCAGACAGCACAACACCGACTGGAGGCAGAATTGCGCCGCCCGGTGCGTCTCTGGGCATTTCCCAGGAGAATCCAGCAGTTCCCGAGAACGCACAATGCTGGCAGAAACTGCAGCAGTTCTGTCTGCAAACATCTGACGCTTCCAATCCCTAACCACACCCGGGAGCTAGAATCTCAGAAATGTGGGGCTGGAAGGGTCTCGAGAAGTCATCAAGGCCAGGCCCTTGTGCAGAGGCAGGACCAAGTAAACCTAGACCATCCCTGACAGGTCCAACCTGTTCTTAAAACCCCCAGAGATGGGGATTCCACAGCCTCCCTGGAAAACCTGTTTCAGCATTAAACTATTCCTACTCTCTATTCTAAACCCCCTTTGCTGCAGATTAAGCCCATCAGTTCTTGTCCTGCCTTCAGTGGACACGGATGAAACACTTGATCCCCGTCCTCTCTATAACAGCCCTTAATGTACCTGGAGACTTATCAAGTCTCCTCCTTAGTCATCTCCTCTCAAGACGGAACATGCCCAGTTTTTTAACCTCTTCTCATCGATCATTTTTGTGGTTCTCCAATCTGGCCATCTCTCTCCAAGTGGACGCTTTCCTCCCCAGGGCGGAAGCCACGGGACCATGACTTCCCGTGGCTGACACAACGCTCCTCTTTGGACAGCCCAGAACAGGATTAGCCGTTTCTGCAGTGGGCTTGCCAGCTGCAGTGCCAGGGAAGTGCTTCTTCCCCACTCCAGCAGCGCGGAGCTGATGCGCCGGTCGGCTCACTCTGGCTATGAATGGCAGCCTTGTTTCGTTACACTTTGTTGCCTTCATTCAATATGAATGAGAATAAAACCCTCCCTGTGATGCTCTCTTCCCCAGCAGGAGATCCAATTCCTGGAGACTCTAATCTTTTATTAATAACGCTGAGAAATCACTGGAGCGTTACCCTGCCTTTACGCACCGCTCCTAATCCTATCAACGCCTCGTCTGGTGATTTCCAACAGCCACACGCGGAGAGCCCGAGCTGGAGGGGGCTCTTCCCGCGGGCAGCGGGCAGCACTGCTGTCCGTCCATGCCACTGACCCTGCCTGGCTGCCCGGAAGATCTACAGCATCAGCACACCGGCCCCTCCCCCTGCAGCAATCTTAGCCCTCTGCCCTGGATCCCCTTGCCAGAGCGGGGCTCCTTTGTGCTACTGGGCCACTGCCATGCTGGCCTTCCTGCCCCCCAGCCGCTCCGCGGATGGACTCCAGGCAAGGCCGGGACCCAAGGCGTCAGGGGAGAGGGGGATGGGTGGCGCTGCCTTTGAGGGCACTCACAGCGTGACGGCTCCGCCCCGCCAGGCGTTCGGGAACCAGTCTCCCCCATTTACAGACGTGTTCAGCGTCTAGAGGAGAGAGTCCGCCAGGGTAACTCCCCATCTAATCACACACACAATGCACATTACCAGGGCTGCCAGAACGGCCTGGCCAGGTCACACTGCTTCCCTGGAAAGCCCCTGGAGGGGCAGTCCCAGGAGCCCCACGCCCAGCCGTGAGCCACAGCGGTACGGTATCGCCGTGGGAGACGGTGAACAAGGCCTCTAGGGTATAAATCACCACAAAGCCTGGCTCAGAATTCAACCGGCCCAAACCTGAACCCTTGGGAAAGTCTGAAACAACACAGTGCACTTCTGCCCCCGCGGGGCCTGAGACCAGCGGCATGAGGAGTGACTCAGGGAACTGGGGACCAGGGGGGCGACTGGGTTTCAAAGGCACAGCTACGAGTTAGGTGCCTAATTGCTCCCTGTGCCTCTGAAAACCTCTCCCTTTGGGGGGAGCAGCAGGCACATGGTCTGCGTAGGCGGGGTGCAGCCCGATCCAGCATTCTCTTCCCACTAGTCCTGGATGGGCACGAGAGCTTGTGCTCATGGGGTCCCCGGCCTCGCTCCGTGTGCAGAGATCCACGTGCCTGGCCAACCCGGCAGTGGAGACTGGCCTGGCCGAATGTCAATCCCTGCCGGTTACGGCAAACGCACGTTCTCTGCTGCAGGCCAGCAGAGCCAGGGCCGAGGGGGAGACGTACACAGACCCGGCCGCACAACATCCAGGAGGCCACACATACAGATACAGACACACCCAGACACACACGTCTTGGCTGGCAGGGGGACACGGGCGCGGTGTTGGAGAGACATCTCGGGGACAGATCCACAAGCACAGGGGGAAGGGTGGGAATTCAGCGAGCTCAGCAGGCAGCTGGAAGGCAACGTGTTAGCTACAGGCAGCCAGAAGAACAGGAATACGCACGACTGCTCCGAGGAAGGCTGGCTGCTGCCAAAGGAAACCCCTTGTCGGTCTGCACAGCTCCGCAGAGTCAGTGACAAAGGGCGTCCTTCAGCCAGGCATGCCGGCCCTAATGCATCAGGTACGTCTGTGAGGGAACCACCCCCAGGCTTTGTAACCCGGGGAATGGGCAGCGTGTCCCTGGGCAACTCCCGCGTTGCTGTGAGGGCCACTGGAACGCACTCTCTCGTTGAACAGTCGCCTGCGCGTGGCAGAAGCCTCAGCGTGGCTGTGCTGCGACGCTGGCCCCACGCATGGGCCTGTCCTGCCTGCGGGGCTAGCTTCAAAGCCTGCCCCCTCCGCTGCAAACCCTGCGGGGCCACATCAGCCTCCCTTTCCCCCCAGCAAGCGACACTCGGTGGCCACGGGGAAGCACCATGTCACCGTGGACACCCTGGAGTGCTGCTGCCCCGTGTTTCACGCCGAGCAGAGAGCTAGGACAGGCAGAGGGACTGAGCGAGGGGACCGGCCCACTGTGCAGCCACCAAGATGGCCGGCCGGCGCTGCCATGACAACAGCACCCACTGCAGGAAGTGGCAAAATAAAGCTGCCCCCCAGACGGTACCTACATCTTTGGCTGCTTCCTGGCCTTGCTGGTCGTGGTCAGTTCGGAGAGTTCGGGCAGGGCTTCCAACAAAGGCTGCATGTCTCCCACCACTGGCGTCGCTTTCCGCTTTGCCTCGGCTTTTTGCTTCTGCCTGGCCAGCTTCACGCCTTCTATTTCTGAGTCAGAAACAAGGCCGGAAAGAGACCGTCAATGTCCAAGCACCCGAACCAGGCTCAGTGACACGGCGAAGGAAGGACAAATATGGTTTCTAGAACGGTCTAGAGAGTACACTTCGAAAGTCTGCGGACAATACCAAGCAGGGAGGAGTTGCAAGCACTTTGGAGGATGGGATTAAAATTCAGAGTGATCTGGACAAACTGGAGAAATGGTCTGAAATAAATAGGATGAAATTCAATAAAGACTAATGCAAAGTACTCCACTTAGGCAAGAACCATCAGTTTCACACATACAAAACAGGAAATGACTGCCTAGGGAGGAGTACTGCACAAAGGGATCTGGGAGTCAGAGTGGACCAGAAGCTAAATATAAGCCAACAGGGTAACACTGCTGTAAAAAAAGCGAGCATCATCCTGGGATGTATTAGCAGGAGAGTTGTAAGCAAGACACGAGAAGTAATTCTTCCACTCTACTCCGCACTGACTAGGCCTCCAGTGGAGTATTGTGTCCAGTTCTGGACGCCACGTTACAGGAAGGATGTGGGCAAACTGGAGGAAGTCCAGAGAAGAGCAACAAAAATGATGGAAGGTCTAGAAAACAGAACCTATGAGGGAAGATTGAAAAAACTGGGCTTATTTAGTCTGAAAGAAGAGACGACAGAGAGGGAACACGGGAAGAGTTTTCAAGCACATAAAAGGTTGTTATAAAGAAGAGAGCGATAAATTGTTCTCATCTACTTAGACCAAGACAAGGAGCAAGGGGCTTAAATTGCAGCAAGGATGGCTTAGGTCTAGGCCGCACATTAGGAAAACTCCCTAAGTGTCCGGCTGGCTAGGCACTGGAGCAAACTGCCTTGGAAGGCTGGCGGGCGAGAGAACTGTATTCCCCTCCGTGCACAGCGAGGGAAGAGGAGCACCCAAGACCTGAAAATAAACCCATGTGCTCGAATGACAGGGACCCTCCCGTGAGACTGGAGAGAGGAAGGGGAGGATCCAGGTTTGGCCTCCCATCCTTGACAGATGTCAGTGTAACCAGGAACCTGACTGACCTGGGCTTTATTTCCAGGGGGAAGGATGGTCTTGTGTCAAGGGCACTAGGCTGAGACTTTCAAGACCCATGGCTCTGGGCCAGTCACTTGGGGCTCATCTACACTGGGGACTTTCACCGGTTGGCCAAAATGCAGAATTTGCATGCCAGGCACCCTGAGTGAGTGCAGAGCCTGGAGCCCTCGGGCAGGCACGTCGCCCAAGAACACAGGGACTGGCGAGAAACTGGAAGCATCTGAGCTGCCCCCACGGGACTGTCACAGGACTGTGTGACTGCAGGGACGAGGGCTCTCATCAGCTGTGCTCTCCTTCCTGCTCCTGGGGGAGCCCAGGGGAGTCCCGAGCAGTGGACCCAGCTGGGGAGAGGGGGAAAAGAGTGGAGAACCAACAGCCAGTGACAGCTGGGAACCATACCCAGAGGGGACAGTCAGCATACAGTGTGCTCCAGCCACTTCCTGTCCTTGCAGCACTGGGGCTGGCTAGGCACTTTCTGACTCCCTGGGGTCTCCCCGCCAGAGGAGGGAGCTTCAGAGAAAGTTTCTGCTTCCTTTGCATTTTCTCAGTGATTCAAAGGCTGTGGAACAGAGGTGGGCAAACTATGGCCCGCGGGCCACATCCGGCCTGAGGGACCGTCCTGCCTGGCCCCTGAGCTCCCGGCTCTTCCCCCGCTTTCTCCCCTCCTCTGGACCATGCTGCTGCATGGGAAGCGCTCGGAGGGGGCGCTCCTATGGGACAGTGTGTCTGGCTCCACAAAGCTGCCAAATACACTGCTCTGAGTGGCATAGTAAGGGGGAGGTTGGATAAGGGGTAGGGGGATTCCAGGGGGCAGTTAGGGGACAGGAAGCAGGGGGCAGAGGTTCTGGGGGGTATTCAGGGGATGGGGAACAGAGGGGTTGGATAGGCGTGGGAGTCTTGGGGGTCTGTCGGGTGTGGATAGGGGTCAGAGCAGTCAGGGAACAGGGATCAAGGGGCGGAGGTTCTGGGGGCCAGTCAGGAGACACCCCCAAAACAGCCTGGCCCCCACCCCATATCCACCCCCTCCTACTTCCTGCTCCCCTCAGAACCTCTAACCCACCCAACCCTCCCGCTCCTTGTCCCCTGACCACCCCCTCTAGAGACCCCCCTCCCTAACTGCCCCCCCAGGACCTAACCCCCCACCTAATCCCTCTGCTCCCTGTCTCCTGACTGCCCCCCAGAACCTCCACCCTGTCCAACTGCCCTCCATACAATTTTGCTGGTGTCCAGGCTGAGAGTCAGCCAGTTAGCGCAGTAGCATCGCACAAGCCTGACCATGGTCATTGCCTGATAATTCTACGCCAGTAACCTTGTGGGCCAACCTTTGACTCCTTTTCTCCTGTTTGCTGAGCCAGTGCGGTGCTTGCGTCCCGGGTGAGCTGTGATTTCTGCAATGCACAGAGCTGCGTGAGAAACCTGGATTGTAAACACTGCTCCATGCAGGCAGCTCTGCCAGGGGTCCTGGCTTCTCTTCTGCCCCATTTCTTTTTTTGGTCTGATTTTCTGGAGCTGGGCTACTTCCCGGTGCTCCTATGCATTCCACGCCTGACACAGCAGAGGAAACACCCCGAATTCTTCTCCTCTGAAATCTTCTTCAGTAAAGGGACCGTGCCTGCTTCTAATGGCCAAAGCTTTGCATCAGTTTTTCCTTCGTCTCTTTCTTATGATTTATTTCTGCTTGGAATGGGCTATGCGCGGAGAGTTTAGCATTACTCTATTGGGCTGAACTTCACTGCGCTGGGTTACTGGGAGTGGATGCCAAAAAATGCAGGGAGAGAGGGCACCCAAGAAAAACAAGAGAGAGTTCAAGAAAAACAGTTCATTCCAAGATTACAGAAAAACAAACAAAAAAGAACAAGTAGCAAATTGCCCCCCGCCACACGTCAGGGTGTTTTTAGAGGATCATCCTGGTGGCTCTGTAGGGAACAACGTAATAAACAGTGTCGGAGATGAATTAGCTGCTCGAGTGAACCCAGACATTTACTCCAACTCCAAGCCATTTACTGCACATAGCCTATACCTCACTGCTGATCGATACTCAGCCAGAACATACCGGGCGCAAAAAGTGCAGCGCTGCTTGTTGTCCTGGATTTCCCCTGGGGCGAGCACAGGACTGGCCAATCAGTAAAGACCGACTGACCAATCACGTGCTTGTCTCAAGCCTTGGCGTGAAAGAAGGGATGGACACTCATCAGTTACAGCTCATCAGATCAGCTGGTGAAGCAGCGACATACAGGGGCTGTTCGGGCTGGTTTATTTGAACGGTCACTGACTGAAGTTCTGCTCTTCTCCAGGAGGTCAGGGAAGTACCGAGGCACAGACTCGTATTCAGCTTCCCTGAAAGCCAATGGGATGGAAGGATACACTACAAGTTAAGCAAGTGCATCAAGGCCTCTATTAGTGCTGGGGCTAAAGTTGCTCCAGGAACCTGGCTGTGCAGTCAAGAGAGGACGCTGCGGCTTCATGCAGCTGAGCAAGTGACTCGAGCAGAGAGTAAACTCTAGGGAGGGTTGAAAAGTTCCCATGAGGAAGCCTCTTGAGGCAAGAGATGATCCCGTCCCAGCAGGATCTTTGCATCGCTACTGCTAAGAGCCTGACAGTGAGATAGCTCCTCAAATACCGACCCAACAGCTATAGCCTGGAATCACCTACAGGAGCAAGCATTGAAAGAGAAAAGACAGTTCCCTTTCGGAACTGGTGTTCCTCAAGATGTGCTGCTCATGTTTATTCCACATCTCACCCTCCTTCCCCACTGTTGGAGTGCTCTGACAAGAAGGAACTGAGGGTAGGGAGCGCACAGAGCCCCTTATAGCACGCCAGGGCGGCACCACTCCAGGGGTCGTGGGGGGGCACTCCCCCTGTGGGTACTGCTAAGGGAAGAACTTCCGGCACCAGTGCACGTGGCGAGCACGCAGACCGACTGTGGAATGGACATGAGCAATCACTTGAAGAAGAATTTTCCCTTTGCTTCTAGCACTGCGATTTCCTTTCATCCCCCTTTTCATACAACACACAAGTAAACTATGGAACTCACTGACACAGGATGTCAGTGCAGCCAAAAATTCTGCATGGTTAAAAGAGGTTGGACATTTGTATAGAAAAACACAAATATCCAGGATTCTAATGAATTCTGACCAATTCTAGAAGGGATTTAAAATCTTCTGCTCGAGGTTTTTAGCCCATCTCTGACTAGCAGGGATTTGGATGAAACCTTCATGCGCCTGTTGTGGTGTTTCCTGCCCTTTGCCCTGAAGGATCTGGTGTTGGCCACTCTCTGAGGCCAGAGACTGGGCTAGATCCAGCCTGGTAATGCCAAGTCCCATGACTGTGTCGGGTGCTACAGAGTTGTCCGAGCATGGAGACTGCAGGGAGGAGGTCAGATGTGAGGGCTACTGGGGATGGGTCTGGGTTTCGCCCCAGTAAGAACTTGATTCAAGGCACTCAGGGCGCTGGCAGACACCCCACATTGCTGGAGCTTGGCAGTTGACAGAGGGAGCCACGGGCCACCTCCATGGAATCTACCATCAGTTGCTGCTGGGAGGGGTGAGGGGAAACTGTGCATGCACCTGACCCAAGAGTGACTCCTCGGTTGGAACACCCCCCTTCCCTTAAACCCCTCCCCCCCAAAACCAGGGGTCCTGGGAGCAGCGGCTGCATGTAACGTCCCCTCTGCCAGTAATCTGAACAGCCAGCCGGCAGGCAAAGCCCCCTGAGAGCTCCAGAGAAAGCAAGACAAACCCCTTGCTGCTCACCTGGAAAGAATCGACCCCGTCAAAATCCCACCCAGCTAAACAACAAAAAGAGCTGAACCGGGGAGAACCCTACAGCGGCGTCACCGTCCAGAGCACGCTATTGTCCCCGCTGATCCAGGAAAGGCCCCAGCGGATGCCCCTGGGGCCGAGGTCACCAATTCACAGGCATTTCCTGGGCCCGTCTGCTGGCCTGGGGTCCTGCTGCCCAGTGTCTGGACGGGCCAGATGTGGCCTGCAGGCCATAGTTTGCCCACCCTGGTGTTAGAGTGTACAGCAAAGTGCCAAGGAGAGCCTGGCATGACAAGCCAAACTCAGCTGCCAACAAGGGAGCTCACGCCTCTGAGCTTCTAGGAGAGACCAGCAGGGTCTCCAGGGCTGGGAAAAACGCAGAGGTTTTGTGGTCCCATATTTTCCACAGACACCATGTAGGACTCTCAGCATTTCCCAGCACTCACTGCTCTCCGGGACAGGAGGAGGCTAGCTGGGAATGGTCTCCAGCCCCAGCCTTGTCCCCGACCTGGGAGAGAGGAGGGGGCTTCCCACCCACCCTGCGGACGGGACCCCAGTCTCAGGCCCTCAGAGCAGAATACGCAGGCAGGGTGTCCCCCAAGCCACACAGCGCCTCGCTGAGTCCCCATCCTCTCCCTCAGCACCTGCACTGGCCTGGCCCCCAGGGATCAGTCGTGGGCTCGTGAGGCTTCACGTTCTAAACCTCCAAGGGTCAGCACACGGCAACATGTTTAGGGGCCGTACAATGCAGGGCTCCCACCTGCCCGCGGATGAGACAAGTGCCCCGAGAGTGGGATCTCCGAGGGAATACTTACTCTGCAGCCACCGCTCTCGTCTCAGCTTCATCTTCTCTCGCTTTGACAGAAGGGTTTTTGCTTCTCCACCTGAAAAATAAACACACACGGCAGGCTGAGTGGGGCTTCCCTGCGCGGCTTTCCCTGCTCGCCCCAGGAGGGCAGTGGATAGACTCAGACACAGCAGGCCAGACAATCTGCAGTAAGAGCTCCGCTCAGTCTTTGCCACTGGTGTGACTGAGGAAGCGGGAGAGGCTGGGTACTGGAGGGTGGCAAGACAGCACTGTAATGGGGCAGCTACCCTGCTCCTAAACAGCGGACTTGGGCTGAGTGGGGAAGCAGCCACAGCTGGGGTCACAGCCACAGCAGGCCTGATAAAAGGGCTGAGAGTCAAGAGCTGAGACTCTCTCTTCCCCAGCCTGGAGGGAGAAAGACCTGGCTGCCTGAGAGACAGGGGACCTGTGCTGGTGAAGGGCAAGAGGAGCTGGGAAGCTCCAGCCTGGCAACTCCCCAGGCTGCAGGCTTTGCGCAAGGCCTACGACAGATACAGGGATGGCAAATGTTGCTAGGCAGAGGCAGCAAATCCAAATCTCCCCTGCCAATGATGAGTGGCCATGACGCACTGCAGTCTGCCCCAGTGGGCGGGGCCTAGACGCTGACTGGCAGTCGCCACTGAAGCAAGGTGGAGAGGGTTGTGGGGTTCCCTAGGAGGGGAGACCCAGAGTGCAGGGGCACTGCCAGGGAGCAGAACCCCAGGACAGAGGACACCGGGGTCCAGAAACAAGTGAGTCACCAGCCAGCACTCCAAGGCTGGTGCCAGGAGCTAATTCCCAGTCAACCATCAGGAGGCGCCACACCAGTGAGTCTCGCTACAAGCATCTTGTGAAATCGTCCTTCAAGAATTCAGGACAGTGGGTCTGAATGGCCCTGACTGAAGGAGAGAATTGACAGGGGTCATGTTTTCCAAACAGCCCAGGGCTGAGCACACAGAAGATCTCAGGTGAGCAACACAGGACAATCTGGCCCTTCTCTGGGGGCCTACATGGGAAGAGAACTCGGGTGAAAACCCTGATACAATGGGGGGGGAGGGGGGGGGCTGGGCACTTCGCCTCCCGCCGGCTGGGATCAACATGGGCAGAGGTGTCCAGTAGGGTCACCCCCAGGGCCTGGGTGAGGCCTGGTTTGACTTCACGTTCTCACGCCTGGTCTAGGAAAAGCACATGAACAGCGTGTTACTAAGCTGGGAGGGGTGAAACGACCAGTGAGGACAGAGCAAGGATGAGAAGGGAGCTTGGGAGAAGCTAGGCAATTAGTTTCCAAACTGGAAACGTACAAACTGAGAGGCCCGAGAAAAACAGCAGCAAGCACCAGGCAGTCAAAGGGGCAGAGAAAGTGACAAAGCAGCAGAGCTGAAGAGCCCTTCAGGGACGCGACCAGCTAACCGCAAAGGAGCTTCTGAGATGCAGCAGCAAGAAAAGCCCAAGTGGGACTGTACAGAAGAGGCCTCCTGAGACTGCACCTAGTGAGCGCTGCCGTCAAACCCCCAGGAGAACTCAACACGTTATTCAGAGAAGAGCAGCAAACACGACGAACCGGCTCCCAGGACGCGCTCGTAAGGAAACACCGCCGACTCAGACTTAGCTTGGCTAAAACAACCTGTACGCACTTGAAGGGCTTAACCAAGGGAGGAGGGAAAAGGTCTAGGACTGCCAGAGGGGTATAAGGAGCAGAAATGGGGGTCGTGCAGAGGGGAAGCTGAGGTTGGCAAGCAAGATGACTTCCTTAAAGCACAGTCTACTTCTGCTGGGCCATTCAAGTCTCCAACGGAAGGAAGGGGTGGATGCCCCATTTCCGGAGACCTCCGATCCCAGACTGGCCTATGCACTCAGCAGTGAACAAACATGAGCTGGGAGGACGCAGAGGAGCACATCACAAACACACCGGTTTATCCACTGGTCAGATCGACAACACACATTAGGTAGCATGACAAGAAATGACTTTGCAAGATACTGCGAGATGACTTGAGAGGGCCAGAAGTGTAACAATCCTCTAGAAACACACTCCCTGCTTGTTCTGGCCTGACATGACTGAAAGGATCCATCGATGCATTTAGCCTGAGCAGGCAGCAAGGCCCACTGGCTGTGTCACTGGACTGGGAGTTAGGAGCCCTCGTTTGTGTCCCGCCCCATCACTAACCAGCTGCCTGACCTTGGACAAGTCGCTCACCTGGGAGTGCCTGTTTCCCTCCCGGCAGCCTTGTCTGTCTTCTCCAGTTACACTGCACTCTTTGGGAAAGGGCTGCCTCTTACTCTGAGCCTAGGACCATGGGGTCTTTGTGGTGGCAGCTAGACCAATAACAATCATCTGTGTGCCTAAGAGTGAGGCCGACAGCCAGTCATCCAGCTGAAAATTTAAGTCTGCATTCTGAAGTCTAGTACCGCAGAAAACAAAACCATCTCAAGTGCTGTCTATTGCAGGGATGGGGGAATTTTACCTTAGGGCAAGAGAGGAAAACCGGACTACAATCCCTTCCCACAAAACCAGCTATGGTGCATGTCCTTCCCAGGATGGACCATAGCCCTGGGAATGTTGACAGAGGAAGAACTTTGCGGGCTGATGAGTTATTGGCTTTGTAAGTGTTTGCTGCCTCTCCCGTGTAGAGGAACTATTCTTAAACATGGAAAAAATATATAAACAGGAGATTTACAACCTCCCTCTTTCCCCAAAGATGGATCAAACCAATGGGATTTCACAGAAATGAAGCAGGGTTCTGTCAACAAGTTGTTAAAAGCTGATACAGCTCAACAGAAGACAATGTTTCTGCAGCTTTGTTTAAACCATCCTGTAGAATTCTAAGGCGGGGATATAATTTTAAATGAAATGTTATAGTGTTGTTAAAAAAAATAATGTATCGAATGTAATGATACTTTTTTCTATCAAGAGTTTCCGATAGGGGCTAGACTTTAAAAATAAACCCAGGCTTCTATAGAAAGAGGAAATACATATTTTGGTATTTCAGACTTTGACAACTTAAATCAGGCTTCAATTAGTTCAGTCTTTTGTTTTCAAATTGCACTTTCCTGTGACTAAAACACAAACCAAACCCCCACATTACATTCCCTGCAGTAACAGAAGACTAAGAAATAAAGTCCACTCTGGACACTGCAGTGTGTTCACTATGGTTAGGATAAAAATGTGGTATTTGTCATGGCTGAAGAAGTTAGCATCAATGTCTCTATCTCTTAACTGAAGTATCCGATAAAGCTGTGACATTCTCCGGGGTACCACCTGAACAGCTGTGTTCCCTGGATTCTCCAGCCTGGGGTGCCTTTTACACTGCTTTGCTATGAGAATAACTCCTCCTGGCCCGCTCCCACACAACAATCATTTCCAGCTAAGTTAGGTATGAGTGCTCTAACCAGCCACACCAGCAAATTCCCAGTCCCAGACTGGTCCCCGGAAATGTGCGAATTGTACTGCCCAACTCTTTCCTTCTGGACAACACAAGCTCAAAGAAAGTCCATCACTTCATTAATAGAAAATGATATGCCCCAAGCCCTGTTATCTCAAATGGAGTTTCCCAAACACTTCAGTAAAACACATACTGGTTTACAGAAAACAATAAAACGAGTTTAACTACAGAAAGTTAGAGTTTAAGTGATGACAAGTAATGAGGCATAAAAATCAGAATTGGTTACAAAGAAATGCTGCAAAAACTGCTTATTTCCTTTGGAGTTCAGTCCAATACACCTCAAAGGACAGGCATAACTCAGTAGACTTCTGGAAAAACAAGATTTATTGCAAGCAATAAGGAGTCAGAAGGGGTTATCACCCAAACAACTGGCTCAACTCAATACATGTGTGTAGATATTTTATACCCCTGTGTTGATAAGGGAGGGGGACTTTTAATCCACTTACACAGGTGGGAACACTTAATGGCTATTACATCCATTGTTGGTCTTAATCTATTTCATTTACATGTCTGGTAAACAGGAGGTTCAAAACACTTAGGGGTACTTAGACACTATGATGCCTGCACATCTGTGGCAGGGTGAATGCAAGTTTAAAATGCATGTTAAACTAGGGGTCAATAGTACATATACAGGGAGTGAGATTATAAATCTAAGGTTATTTTAAAATCATACTACAACATTCTAAGTTACATTTTCCTAACAATCATTTTCTTAACAGAAATAAAAAGGTAAAATGCAAACTAATACCTAACTTCACAAGATAAGCGAATTCAAAGCAAAAGGTGTCTCTCACACAGGCTTACAGCAGTTTGAGTGGACTCCTTCAGCCAGAACCCCTCCCACAGTTCAGCGGTGCTTCCTTTGTCTTTCAAGTGTTGTTGATGCCATGAGTAGAAATGAGGAAAGAGGTAATCAGAGGAGTTTGCTCCCCTTTCTTACAGCATTTCCCTTCTTTGAGAATCATCTCCAGCTGGGGTTCAGGAGACGACAAGCCTGTGGGATGGGAACTCCCAGCTGTTTCTTTGCCAACATGTAAATTTCTCACTCAAACCCTTTTTCCTGACAAAGAATGGCCACTTAACCAGGTGATAGTCCCCTGGATTATTCTGACACCTGGCCGAGGTGCTGGCTAGCCTTTTGTCTCTGGGAAACTGGTTTAAAGGTGCTTCCCTAGACTTGGAACATGTCGTCTACATTAGAAATAACTTTACATACAATGTCGTTACACATATTTTACTAAGACAACAATGTTCAGCAGATTATAAGTTTTCAAATGATAACTCACATAGTGTACTTTGTACAAAATGTATCACGGTCTTGTAGAAAGGATGAACATAAGGGTACAATAAGTCACAAAAACACACTGTGTTCACTGCTGGCTACCCATTTAGCCCTTGAACCTGTACACACTAAAGTTCAGCATGTGACTAAAGCAAGTGTTTAGCCCCACTGGCTTTTGTGGGGCTACCCATGTGCATAAAGCCAAGCACATGAATATGCTGACAGGATTGAGGCCTTGATCTGTGATTTCACCTTCTTATGCTCCCCAACTGATTTCCAGACACTGCTTCCTTGCACTAAATGCTTGTGACTGCAGCACCAGGGAAGCAAGAGTGAATCACGAGGACAGGATGGAGCATGAATAATAAAACATATCCCAACAATTGCTGAGAAACTGCCCAGACTTGACAAACACGCACTTCACATTCACTGCTGGCTATCACTGACTGAATGGTTCTGGATTCCAGGGGTGGGGTTTTCCTGTCTGAAAACATGTTCATTACCTCACTGGGAAACAGTGCCGGGTATGCTCCGTTAATGAGAAAGACACAACCAAATGGCTAGCTCTAGTAATAACAGTAATTCAGATATTTATTTATTTTTGCCAAACTGTAGCAGAATATTTTAGGAAACGCAAAAGCTGCCTGCTTGGCAGAGCCTTGAACCCAGCAGAATCACAGGGCTCCCTGAGCAAAGTCCCAACAGGAAATTACTCACAGACGGGAGAGAAAATAACCCAATGGGCAGAGAGCAAAGTCTCTCTAAAGTGCTGAGGCTTTTTCATCCTGAAATGTAAATACCTTAATGAGACAGAAACACAAGGAACCTCAGTGTGTCAGATCCCAGAACTAAACCACCAGGTCACACCGCAGGGAGGGGGCCAGCAGCAATGTTAACTCAATCCTACCAAGCCCTGGTCTACTCGGGGAGAGAGGAG
Source organism: Dermatemys mawii (assembly GCA_007922305.1). Taxonomy (NCBI): domain Eukaryota; kingdom Metazoa; phylum Chordata; order Testudines; family Dermatemydidae; genus Dermatemys; species Dermatemys mawii. Next base: position 5,711,917 of record ML677394.1, on the reverse strand, counting down.
AACGGATCGACCTACCAGACGCTACTTCGGCTAGGTGAATAGCACACCTGGAGTCGACGTATTCAGGTCGACTCACCGCGGCGTCTTCACAGCACTGAGTCGACTGCTGCTCCACCCCCCCATTGACTCCACCTGCCCCTCTCACCGCGGTGGAGTTCAGAAGTCGATGGGAGAGCGCTCGGGGATCGATTTATAGCATCTAGACGAGACACGATAAATCAATCCCCGAAAGAGCGATCGCTACCTGCCGATCTGGCGGGTAGTGTAGACCTGGGCACTACACGCTCCATATGCAGCAGGAATTTAAACTGCAGGGCCCCCGCCTGAAGAGAGACCCTTGAGCCCACATGCAGCCAGTAATGTCCAGAGGAGAAATCGTCTGTTCATGCTGAACTGAAGGCAGGACCGGGACCTGGGAAACCATCCTCTCAGCCATGCGGGCACTTTGCACCTGACGTGAACAGGTCTAGGCCGGGGCTCCTCTGAGCAGGACCCGTGTTTGTGTGTCACCCACACTCAGCCCTGTCAGTGTTAATGCTCCCTGAACAATGTGGTATTCAAAGAGCGATCAGGTGTTACAGTCGCACAGATACAGACGCAAGCCAGGAACTGCCAATGGAAAGGCAGCATGGGCAGGTACAATCAATTAAACAAACAATACAATAAAACACAACATTTTTGTCACTTTATCTGGACACGTGCAGCGTCTTCTACTCCTGCGCGCTGCCTTGTGCAGGCCAGACTTCCCGAGAGTCATTTACGCCTGGGACAGGCAGTGAATGAGGCAGGGCTGTTTGTCAGCTGGAGCTGGAGAGAAGGGGGAACATTTCTCTAGGTTTCCATCACTGAAACAGCTGCAACCTCTCTCCTGTGCACTGTCCCCAGCTCAGCACCTGTGCAGTGAATGGTGAATGTTCAGCGTGACCACGGGGGCACAGAAGAAGCAGATGAGACAGCCTCGCACTCCCCACGCCCCTGATCTCGCTGCGGTGTGGGAAGAGGGACTGGGACAGGCTCCACAGAGTCAAACCCTTGGCCACTCTGACTTCAGGAGATGACACCTGGAGAAATGATTCTCGAGAACAGGGGAGATTGCAGGGCCGCACCAGAACCCTCAATCCAGCTGTGCCAACAGGAATCATCTGTCAGAACCGACACCGTCTTGTTGCATTGTTCAGTGGACCCCCGGTGCACCCGTCACGGTCTTGAGACTGTCCCTGTGAGCGACAGCCCCCTTTGGATCCTCTTCCTGCCAGGAGACTCCCAGCAGAGACAGCCAGCCTGGAGGATCTTGAGAATTCAAGGAAGTCCGAGGACGGGTAGCTGACAGTCTTACAAGGACAGAAGAGACCCCTGACAAGCTGCTGGTTTGGGCCGTCTGCCTGGCCCGTGGTAGGGCTGCTGGTTCTTGCTCGGGGTGGCGATTTCCTGCCTGTCAGGCGTTGTTCTTGGGTACAGGTTCGCTCTTCCTCCCCCCTGCAGAAGGGGGATGTGGGGTCAGTGGTGCACATGCCACGTGAACACTGCAGGTGACAGCGCAGGGCGGTGGGAGTCTGTGTATGAGGCAAAGGCATTCAGTCCAGCTCTGCTGGGATATCTCTACAGCTCCATGGGGCGCCTGATGCCGGGCAGAGGGGGACGGGTCCCCCCAGCTCTTCCCCGTCCCGCCCTGGGCAGGCCGGTCACACTAATGCGCTCACACGTCCGCGATGCTGCGGTGCCCGGGGTAAAAGCAGGCAGGGCGAGGAGACAGTACAAGTGGGGGGGTGTCTCTTGGTTCATGGGGCGCATGCTCAGAGGCACCGATTTACACACTTGTATCCTGCTGAACCAAGCCTGGCCCTAGAGCTAAATGCTGGCGATCTAGTCCCTGCTGTATTCCCGCCACGCCCACCCCCTGGACACCTGGCACACGTGGGCGTGTCAAGTCTTCAGGGCCAGTTCTCCACCTGAGCCACAGGGAGCTGAGTGTGCGCGTATGTTAGTGAGCAGCTCAGCTCCGGACTGAAGAGCTGGGCTTTGGATGAGCTCCTAGGGGTTTGGGCGATTCTCCAGACCGACAGGGGCACCCCCTATCAGACCCCAGGAACCCCCTTCCCTCCAAACCCCACCCACACAACAGTGCCCAGCAGTGATCGGCTTCTCGCTGCCTGGCCTGCTGCTCTCCTGTGGGGTTTGGTGGTGGGAAGAGGGGAGAGTCATGCTGTTCCCTCTCTTCTGGGCTCCCCACGCGTAGGGGCCATCTGAAGGGTCCCACATTTCTCTTCTCCAAGTCACATCGCTTGCTTCTGGCCACCTGCCACCACAGCCCCGTGTCGCAGTCCGCAGGTACTCCTGAGCTATGGCACAGGGGCTCCCACGCCGCCTCCTCCAGCATCACGGCAGCGGAAGGAAAGAGCGGCGGATGCCTTCTCAACATGCACAAGGCAACTGGCAGCTCAGAAACGCTTCAGACAATAAGATTCCCCGGCCTGTTTAATTACAGCCCAGGCGTTCTCAGCACAGCTTTTAGCTTCTGTCGGCTCACAGAGACCAAGACAATCTCCTGCTCCATTGGACTCAGTGAGATCCAGAGGGGTTGGGTTTCTTTCTCCTTCTAGACACAATCTAGTGCGGTGGTTCTCAAACTTTTGAGAACCGCGACCCATTTTTCCTTCCTCGTCTGCCGTGGCGGACCCTCGTATGTCCGCCGAAAAGCCGCCAAATAAATTACTGCCGCACTCGGCGGCTTTTCGGCGGACATGCCGAGCGATCCCGAAATAGCTCGGCATGTCCGCCAAAAAGCCGCCGAATGCGGAAGTAATTCATTTGGTGGCTTTTAAGTGGTGGCAGAAGCTCGCGACTCCCCTGGAAGGGGTCGGCAACCCCCAGTTTGAGAAACCCTGATCTACTGCAATTCGCCCTTAAAACCTTGGTCAGAGAACAGAGTTAGCACACACCTACTTCCATTCACTGTGTGCTAGTTACAGACCAGAAACTCGGCATTTACTCCTTTTCGTGGCATCTATGCAGCAGGAAACATTTTAACTGTAAGCACGCAAAAGGCTTGGTACCTCCTGCCTCAAAATGCCCGCCTGCTACTCTCTGCATCTCTCCAGATGCTGCTGTTACAACACATGAGAAATCCTCCTTTTCCATCCCATTCCCGAATTTCAGAGGGGTTGCACTTGCGTGGTGCAGGAACCCGGTCACGCCCTGCAGACTAAAAAGTGATTTTACCTTGCGGTTATCTCAGCACTGCCCACCCCAAGCACTCAGCTAGCATGTGTCAGGCCCCAAATGATCAAGAGATTAGCTTAAAAACTATTAATACCTCTGGAGTTTACTGTTTGGTTTTGAGCCTTCTGGATCTACTCAGATCATGTTTTCAAACCCCTCCTCCCAAGATTTGAGGGCTAGAAATTTACTTAAGAAAAGGAAAGGAAACAGATTCTGACCAAATCCCATGACTCCGGGAACTGGGACAGTAACAGAACAAATACCAAGCAGCTCATGGTAAAAACGGTTATTGTTGGCACTGCTACAATGTAACGAGGACAATGTAACTGAACTGGAGAGCTCTGAACACTATACAAAGCCAACAAGCAGAACACAGCCCCCATTTTGGGGTCAGTTCTGCAGGACAAGGGATGTAACAATTGCTCTTCCCAGAACTCTTCTGCGGATACGTCACCCACACTGCTGTTGCACAAACACAATATTTTCGCACAACAGGGTACCATAGAAATGGATGTTGAACAATAACAGATGTGTTCATTTCAGAGCCAGTCATACACCGGGAACACAAACCTTCTGGAAAAAAGCTACTCTTCCCTACAAATGCTGGACACATGCACTGCATTTAAGAGGGTGTTGAGCAATAGAGGGTGATATTTTTTTTTAATTATAAAGCATTGTTTTAAACTTGTTTGGTGTCCCTTTAATTGAATGGGAGAGGGGGCGGGGAAAGACATCCACACCACAACTACCTGCATGTCCCAGGCATGGCTACAAATGCAGCAAAATTAACAAACATGCTCTTCACTTCCTAGAAAAATAATTAGCACTAGAGTTACAAATAAGTTAGTTATTAGTAAGATCACCGTCATAAGGAGGTGGCTAAACCTGCCCCTATGCATCAGCTGGACAAGGTGTTCCTATCACCTGCTGGCTGGCTTGTTGGCCATTTCTGTCCTGGCACATTTCACGCAACCCATCTGCCACTGGAGATCTCCTTCATCCCTCCGGCCCCAGAAGTCACCACAGCCATGACAGTGAGAGGGCTTACGCCCAGACAAAGCCCCGGGGATGGGAGGGTTAATCTGGAGAAGTCACAGAAGCCATAGGGTGACCAGAAGTCCCATTTTTAAAGTATTTACACCCTCCTGAAGGTGTCCCAACTTTTCCTTAAAAACAGGCAAATTGTCCTGTATTTTCTGGCTCCCCCGCAACCCATCAGTGCTGGTGGATGATGTGCTGGCCAGATCCCTGCTCGCCAGTTGCCTGCTCACCATCAGTGAGGGAGGGAGTCCGGTGGCCGACGACGGAGGTGGGTGTGCAAGGCTGGAGTGCATGGGGCCGGCTGCTCCCCCACTGGTCAGCGCAGCCCCCGCTGGGCGTCAGCTCGCAGCCAGCAGGGCCCCGCCCCCCGTCCCGTTTCCGGACGGCGCTGGCTGCGAGCTGCAGCGGCTGGTGAGTGTGGGTAGGTGCCAGGCAGTTACATGTCACCTCTGCTGCCCACCCATCGGCCCTTCGCACGCTCCCTCTCTCGCTGGTCTCTCCCTGCTTTGCCCCTTCACCCCCCACCCCCCAGCCCTGCTGCTCCTCCATATCTCCCCTGGCAAGGTGCATCCCACTCCCAGCGCTGTGCGGAGAACCAGCCCCCGGTCAGCGCGCTCCGCTCACCAACAGCCGGGCCGGCAGGTTACCTCCTTCCCTCACTGCCTCACCCCCACCGCACCAGGAGAGGCACGTCCATCCCGGGGGCCCAGCCAGGCATGGAGGACGGAAAGCCCCAGGTTGGGTCAGTCAGATACCCCTTCCACCCCCCACCCCGCATGAGAGAGGTGTACGGAAGTGTGGGGGTGTCACCTCACCCCATGTGTATGTGTGGGGTAGGGGTGTGTGTGTGTGTCACCCTTCCCTGTGTGAACCCTAAAGCCATAAAGATACAGTGAATACAGATCATCCACCTACACAGTATTTCCTTTTAACAGGGGCTCGGTCAGCGTGACGTTGATTTGAACGTTTGCACTGCGTGGTTCTGACTGTTGCCGTTGAACTCGCTGGAATACGAGTAGTTTTACCAGGTGTCCTGTAGCCAGCCCAGGGAGATACGGTCACTCTACAGAAGCCAGTGGGTGGCATTCCAAATTCTGGCCTCCCGAACGCCCCGCCAGACAGATTTTGCTCCCTGGGTATCTGTATTCAGCAGGAAGCAGATACAAAAGCCGCATTTCTGGGGCTTCTTTTTAATCATCTGTATTAAATTACAGACCTTCTAACTAAATCCAGGCTATGAAAAAAGAAGCCCACGAGTTGCTGCCTCCCTCTGCTCTGTGTAAAGATCTCTCCTGGCCTAGCTGTAGTGGCGGGGTTTCCTGGACACGCACCCCTTCCCAGTGACTCCTGCATGGGCTGGCGAAGTGAGGCACAGGAACGTCCAGAGGGGCAAGAACTCTCTAGAGAGAGGACCTAGGGTCTGAGCTGAGCAGACCAGAGAGTGCCCCCAGGAGCTGCGAAGCCTAGGAGAAGGTTTTAGCTGAACTCTGTGTTCCCTTTGTTAACGAAGTCGAGCCCTGGGAAGGGGCCATATGGGGCTGTCCACGCCCCGTGCTTTGTCTGTAGAGCACGTCGGGAAAGGCGCTGTCCACATGCTTGTAAGATTCATGGGCAATGAACCCCGTGGACAACTGTGTTCACCCCTAGCCCCAGCACGTCCAAGAGAAGAGTTATCCAGAGACTGGCTCTGCTGGCATCTTCCATTAACCCCCAGCAGGGGAGGGACCACGCCTGACATCTCGGCCAGAGAGTGAGAAGGGACCACAGGGGTCGTGGGGACTTTAATAATCTCACAGCTGAATCCAGAGGGCAGCTCTGTCTCTAAGTGCCAGGTTCTTCAGCTGCTAACTGCTAATGTCATCGCGAAGGTGAAGATTTTGTCACTGACTCCATGACTTTCACAGACCTCCAGGACATTTTCCACTTCAGCTTCAGCCCCGTGTACCGGGCAGTGGGCCGGAGCTATCAGCCATCACGGGACCCTGAGCTCTGACCTGCCCTGGGGCCCCTGAGCTGTCAGCTGCCCCAGGTGGCGGGGGGCCTGGATCTCCGAATCCCCAGCCCTGTAGCTCTGAGCACGGCGGGGAGCAGAGATCCTGAGCTCTACACTGCCAGCCCTGGAGCGGTCCGTCTCCCCCATTGTTTTTAGTAGAATTCACAGACTGGTCACAGGCTTCCATGAATTTCTGTTCATTGCCCATGGCCCGTCTGTGACTTTTACCAGAAATAACCATGACAGACTCTTAACCTTGATCATCACAGACACTTTATTGCTCCAAGAAACCCATTCCAGCATGGCGTCTCAGCCAGACACCAGGGGTTATCAGACTGCAGCTGTCCCTCATCACTGATCGCTTGGATTTGCACTTACGTGAAACCTGGACAATCTGCGGACGGTGACATCACCACCTGGCACCTCGATCCCGGTTAGCAGTGCAAAGCCGATGAATGTTTCCTGCCCCCTTATGAACATGGCAACACCCACCACGTCCTCTTGTTCTTTATCCTGCAGTGGTGTGTGGAGATTCAATCACGTCCCACCAACTCCAGCCACTCCACAGATTCTCCTGCCGTTGTGACCCCAAGCACTCTCCTACTTTCCATCCAGTCCACTGGGGCTCAGCATTGCCCCCTCTTAACGGCCATAGCGGAGCTAGGGAATACAGCGGCTGAGCTGCAGGTAGGTTGAGCGGAAGGGGAGCCAGATCCAACTCCCTCATCCTGCTCTGGGTTCAAGAGCAGAGGACTGCTCCAAGTTATGCTGGATATTTACAGGTCCCAAGGAGCCCACTGAGGATCCAGCCATGTGCTCCCCCTTCTCCATAATGTCCAGGGCACCATTTGGCGAGCAAGGTGATCTAGGAGCTGGTTACGTTCGTTCTATGCCCGTTGGGAAGATCCGACCAGCTCTGGGCCCTCTGACATTGCTAGAGCGGCACAGAGGATGGCGTGGACAGTGGATCTGACCCTGGGACAGTTTTAACAACTCTGAAAGCAGAGAAATGACTGTATGCCAGCTGCTGTCACGTGCACACAGCACAGGCGCTGAAAAGGGGTTTTCTTTTTAGCCAGTTTCTTCCCAGGATTGTGATCTTATGCACTGACTGTAACTGCTTCCTGACTGTTCACAATTGGCAGAGGAGTGTGATTCCCGGCTGAGCATGAAGCCAAGTCCAAATCATGTTCTGCGCCCAGTTCTACGTGTCACATTAGGTCTGGGAAGGGACAGGACACATTTTACACATACAGCTTAGCAGTCAGTGATATTGGACCAGGGGCAGCTTCTTGCTGGAACTCAGGAAACCAAACCCTTAATCAGACTTCCCAGGTGGGAAGAAAGAGCCACACTTCTCGGTGGCATCTTCTCTTGGAAGCGACACAAATGCTGTCCACAGGTAACAGTTCCTACCCTCCTCAGCCAGAAGGATGGCTGTGGAGAGAGAACTATGGTACGGACAGAAAGGGGAGAAAACGGGGTTGCCTTCAGGAGACAGGCTTGTGAGGAGGGACTGAGTCTACCCACACAGGCAGTGCTCGCTAAACATGGAGAACATGAATGTGGTTGCACAGGGAAAGTCATTTCTTCCCTATTTCATTCTCCTTGCTTGAGGATTTGTCCAACTAAGAACCTTTTCAAACAGAAGAGATCGTCAGTGTCTCTGTAAGACCAGACAGGCTGAATCCTGTTAATAGAAATAGCGTAATCCTATTAAGGCGCTGCAGCTTCTGCAATTTACAGGAATGGGAGGGGGGAAAATCCAGAAATTCAATAAAGGGCCATTGCAAATGCAGAGTTTGAATTCGTCGCAGAAAGGTTGCAATTCTTAGAGTCAGGCAGCATCAAACAAGACACAACGCGATAAGACTTTACAAAGCTTTAGCTTGACTTTAGCAAAGCTTTTGATACAATCTCCCACAGTATTCTTGCCAGCAAGGTAAAGAAGCATGGGCTGGATGAACGGATTATAAGGTGGATAGAAAGCTGGCTGGATCGTTGGGCTCAACGGATAGTGATCAACAGCTCCGTGTCTAGTTGGCAGCCAGTATCAAGCGGAGTACTGCAAGGGTCAGTCCTGAGGCCGGTTTTGTTCAATAGCTTCCTTAACAATCTGGAGGATGGCGTGGACTGCACCCTCAGCAAGTTTGCAGATGACACTAAACTGGGAGGAGAGGTAGATACGCTGGAGGGTAGGGATAGGATACAGAGGGACCTAGACAAATTAGAGGATTGGGACAAAAGAAATCTGATGAGGTTCAACAGGGACAAGCGCAGAGTCCTGCACTTAGGACGGAAGAATCCCATGCACTGCTACAGACTGGGGACCGAATGGCTAGGCAGCAGTTCTGCAGAAAAGGACCTAGGGGATACAGTGGACGAGAAGCTGGATATGAGTCAACAGTGTGCCCTTGTTGCCAAGAAGGCTAATGGCATTTTGGGCTGTATAAGTAAGGGCATTGCCAGCAGATCGAGGGACGTGATCGTTCCCCTCTATTCGACATTGGTTAGGCCTCATCTGGAGTACTGTGTCCAGTTTTGGGGCCCACACTACAAGAAAGATGTGGAAAGAGTCCAGAGGAGGGCAACGAAAATGATTAAGGGCCTGAAGGACATGACTTATGAGGAGAGGCTGAGAGAACTGGGATTGTTTAGTCTATAGAAGAGAAGAATGATGGGGGGATTTGATAGCAGCCTTCAACTACCTGAAAGGGGGTTCCAGAGAGGACGGATCTAGACTGTTCTCAGTGATACCAGATGACAGAACAAGGAGTAATGGTCTCAAGTTGCAGTGGGGGAGGTCTAGGTTGGATATTAGGAAAATCTTTTTCACTAGGAGGGTGGTGATGCACTGGAATGGGTTCCCTAGGGAGGTGGTGGAATCTCCTTCCTTAGAGGTTTTTAAGGTCAGGCTTGACAAAGCCCTGGCTGGGATGATTTAGTTGGGGTTGATCCTGCTTTGAGCAGGGGGTTGGACTAGATACCTCCTGAGGTCTCTTCCCACCCTGATAGTCTATGATTCTTATCATTCACTGTACAAAAGCAGGGCATGAACAATACTCGACGGCCATTGCGTACATGCCAGCTTAGGTCTGACCCAGGACCGAAGGTGTGGGGAAGGCCGTAGCCACTGGCATGGCAGGAGAGGTACAATCAGACCCACAAGGTCATGGCCCTCTTTCCTTTCTCTGACTACCTGTGTAGTCAGAGTCTTCGCACCATTTGGTGCTTGTTCAAATGACCCAAGAAAAATGTGTCTCCCTTCGTCAGGAACGCCGGCAGTCAAGCCTCTGCCGGGAAAATGGCTACCAGGAGAGCGCTCACCTTGCTAGCTAGAGTTCAGCCCCTCCTCAGCCGCTATTAAGATGCCATCGCAAATGCTGTGCGTAAAGCCAAACAAATCAACATTAAATGTCCACCAGATAGTTTCCAGGCTGGCCCAGGCTGCCCACTGGGGTGCAGACAGGCTCACAAGTAGAGCTGCTAGACAGGCTGACGGTTCATGGTTCAAAATGGCTGTCGAGTTAATCCCCTGCCCTGCCCCATCAGTCACAAGTGCACAGGAGAACAAAGGGGACTGGGATGGGCCGAACGGGCTGCGCTTTCCTGCCTGTGCACCAAGCTTTGACGGGATCTGTGCTCCTAAATCTGTTGGGAGCGTCGGAGATCTCCAGCCATGGGAATTAGCGAGGAACCAGACACGGAGAAATTACTGCAGGAGAGACATGGAGAGGCCAGAACACTCTGAGGAGAAGTCTGCACGACAAAATTAAGTGACGTCGATGTACAGCCACAGCAGTCATTAAATTGCTTTTGCACGTCCACACTACGCTCCTGGTGTTGGCGGTGCGCGATCTCACCAGGAGCGCTCGCACGGATTTAACTGTAAGTGTGGGACAGCTTCTGGAAGACAGCAACAGTCAATATAAGCAACACACTGCATCACATTAACAACATCAACTAAGCACTACGCCTTCCGCAGAGGTTGAGTTGGTACGTCAGAGTAGTGGGTAGGTGACACTGGTGGGAGCCACATTTCCGTGTAGACGCTTATTGAGGTAGGGTAACGTAAGCCGGCAGACCAGGCCTGGGGGAGGGGGAGGAGGGGGGTGTTTATATTTGACAAACCCCTTTGTGACTTTTACAGCACAGACACCAACAGCTGCTTCTGGAAAGATCAAGTCAGCCGGGAACTTCCCGTTCATTTCACGCACAAACACCCCCCTGTCTCACTTGTCTCTAGAAAAGCCAGTCAAGTTATCCAGAAACCCACGCTGCAGTAAGCAGATGGAGTCTCATATTTAGAATGTAATCGTCCGACTCTGCCCCCTCCTCCTCGCCCCTGATCGTCAGCCCCTCTTCTCTGTTCACTTCTGCCTGTCTCTTACGTACAGCTAGTGTGAAACCAAATCATCTCCAGACTTGCAATTATCAAAGTGCAAAATAAAACTTGATGTTTAACTCGTTAAGCTAGATACTGCAGTTCCTGCTTTGCAGGTTCCCTCCCGGCAGCTGAAAGAGAGCAGAGTGTTGTGTGTTACTGGTACCCCGGACACAAGACCTGAATTAATGCAACAAAAGAGGTAGCTTGACTTGAATTCCTTTGAAAACATTTGTAGTGAAACTTGGAGATGACATTGTGCATGTCGGCAGCAGGAGTGACCCAGCGACTGCAGCTGAGGCGCTAATGAAAAGAAGGGTGTCGGCATCAGATCAGTCTAATTTAGAGAAATCTAACAGCGAGGGCTCCAAAGGAAAGTCCATCTGTTTCCACTTGGCTACCAGAGCCGACTTAAAAATAAAATCCTCCTCTGCTAGATTCGTAAACAGCCAGCCGAACGTGGAACGGTTACAGGGTGCAGTTCAGTGTCAGGACAATACATTTCGGGAAGGGCAGGTACTAAGGGGCAAGCCCTTTTAAAAAGTCCAAAGATCTGCTGTACTTGTGAATACAGCTGTACCTATTTTTACGCGCGCGCGCACACACACACACACACCTTACACACCTCTACTTGCTATTGGTCCGATTCTGATTCCTTACTCCACAAGCAGTCACACGGACTTCAATAGGACTACTTCCAGAGTAAGGTGCTACTCAGCATGCGTATGGCTATCAGAATCTGCCACAAGGCCAACAAAGAGACTTAGGGCAGATGAAGATCAGCCTAACCAATGAACAGTTCCCAGCTACCAAGGAGCTCCCAGGCTATGTTCAGAGGGGCATTTGTTCGACCCGCGTCTCTTCTCCAGCACAGAGTTTCTCAGCCTCTCGTCCTGGTTAATGTTCTCAGAATAAGCCGGAGCGCAGAGGAGGGAGGGGGGAAAGAGAGACATGCTGAACAATAACCGAAAGGGAGGCAGCAGAACTTCTTGGCGATCGTAGGAGCAGACGTCCAGTGGAAAGTGCTCGCGTCACTGTCATGCCGCCGCGAGAGTAAAGTGCTGCAGAACTTCACAGCAGTGTCTGAGCTAGAGCACAGGAAGAAATGAGCATCAAACACTCCAGCACACCCCAAAGAAAGCTGTCGCAAGTAGACCTAGGCTGGCACATCTGTGCTTCGAAGCCAGCCTCCCTTCTCTTGCCCCTGCCCTCATCCGCTGATGGGGTTTCCCAAACAACATCCCCAGTGGTCGACCAGCCTCCCACTGCAGAGAAAGCGGAGCATGGGCAGGCATGAAGCATTTGCCCTGACTGATTTAAGAGGCAGGAGTGCCTTTCTATCGCACCGTTCCCTTCTAGCTTCCAGCATCCGTGGAGTACAATGACACCTACACAGGGATGCTCCTTCGCCCTCCAGTCACAAGCAAGTTCCCCAGTGTCCTAGCTGATAACCCCGACACAGACAACTGAGACACAGAGACACCCACCCCACGTCAATACCATCTGATATTTGTGCCAAGAGGGGAGCAGGTAGACACACATCCCCGGCTGCCTGTACATGAGAAACCTGCGTTCGCACAGCAAAAGATTAAAAAGTGCCTTGGCAACAGTCCTCCTTTAGTAAGTACCTCCAGGGCAGTGAGTCACTGGTTTGCGCTCATGACCACGTGAAGAGAGAGCTTTGCGAGGGACACAAGGAGATGCCCAGTTCCAAGCTCTCCCCTCCCAACTTGAGTAGCAAGTTCCCCATAACGGCTGCAGCACTTCTGCGTCAGCAGCTTCTTCTTGCTGCCGTCCAACTCAGCGCTGTCCAAGGGGCCGCTCGTCCTCTGGATTGGTCGTCCTCTTGTCTACCCAACACTCCCTGTTTCGTGACATCACTGGCAAGTCCTGCACCCACTGCCATAGACTGTAGACAGCCACCGGAGTCCCTGGGGACAATGACTAAACCCCGTGCTTTCCAATAAAGAGGGCCGCTCGCACAGGAGATGGGTAGTGGGTGGGGCAGTGGCAATGAGGGCTCCTACATCAGCGGGGAATGAGGGCGACAGCCCCCACCGGGCGCTGGCAGAAGTTCCCAGATTTGAAAGACAAGAGAGAAAGCCAGGAAGCGGTCGGATTTCTCCGGCAGAGCCCAGAAATAGCCACATTTACCAACAGCTCAGACTCCTCCGGGTTTAGTGAGGTGAGAGGAAATTGCGACAGCCCTTTGGACAATGCCTTGGGGCCTGCATTTTAAAACACCTCCCCTAAACCTCCCATTCCGCACACAAGTCCCTTATTGCCTTCCAGTAAGATTACCCATCCCGCAACTTTCTCACAGAGGGTGAGAACGGGATCAGGAGTCTGGGCATCTCCACGGTTACGGAGAGTCTCTGGCTGTAAAAAACTTGCTGACTGACTTGGCAGCCAGGGTGCGTGGGGAATTTGTGCAATTGTTTTGCCATTTGTTAAATACAATTCTTAATTAAACAGGTGAGAGAGACAAGGGAATACCCCCATTTCTGAACTCCCCCCCCCCCCACACACACACTTTGTGTCTCCAGAGAGCAGTTTAAAAGGAGAGGAAAAATCCCCCTGAGAAAGGTGTGGCTGTTCAAGGCATTCAATCCACATCTCCAGGGACCAGCCAGCGTCCTACACACAGAGACTGCCTTGGATTTCCTTCTGCGCCACAGCACCAGGCTCCTCCATGCGCTTGTGACAGCTCCGAATTTGGAAACGTTCCCAGAGTTTTGCGCAATCGCCCAGAGAGAGAGGCTCTCTGACACCTGCCTGCCTGAAGTAGGCGAGGTGCTGCATTCAGAAACCAATGGCGCTTTCTCCCCAAGTGAGGCTATATTGCAACAGCTGAGATTCACTGCAAGCCCCCACGGGCACGTCCGAACGGGACAGGAAGGCACATTCCACTACCATCACGATTTGGGTACCCGGAGAGGACCCGGAGGCCAGGAACTAACCTGACGACCTTATAGCCAAGGTCAGGTCAGAGGCCTGGCCCAGGGAAGTGTGGAAACTGCTGGAGGATTCCAAGTGCGGAGTGGGTAGAGAGGAGACAGACCTTGTTGCAAATGCTGAAGTCTCACCGGATGATAATTCTTGGGAACTTCCATTATCACTGTCATAGAGTCTAAGGCCAGTAGGGACCATTAAACCATCTAGTCTCACCTCCTATGTAACACAGGCCATCACACTTCATTAGTTTCCCTTTACGGAGCCCAACAAAGCACAGCTTCCCGAGAGGTAGCCAGTCCCGAGTGGAAGCCTTCAAGAGATGGAGAACCCAACACTTCCCTGGGTAGGTTATTCCAGTGGATAATCACCCTTGTTGTGAAACAACATGTGTCCAGCTTCAGCTTCCAACTACTGGCTCCTGCTTTCCTTTCTCTGCCAGATTAAAGAGGTCTTAGGACCCAATATTTTCTTCTCTGAAGGTATTTATACATTGGTGTCACTGCATGTTGCGACCCCAAGCTGGAGCAAGTCTTTGCAGCTCCTTAAGAAACCGGTGCTGTTGGGATGGCCAAGTCTGTCTCATCTCTGAATGCACAGATTAAGTGGTTGCGCCCCAAAGGATTTAATTGTGAGGAAACCTTGTTTGCATTTGAGTTGGGTGGGAACAGACGGATTCCTCCATTCCTGGATGTCTCCACTGCTGGTTTTTAGATTCTGAGCTTGTCTTATCTCAGCTGTTGGTTTTACACAGGATTATTTTTAAATAGAATGAAGACATGGGCTTCCTGCCTTCTTAGGCTATTGTTTGATTCAGGAGAGTGGCACACAATGATAATTGTTAGCGTCTAAACCAAGCTGCAGATTAAAACTATAACTGGGATGAGCCTGGAGAAGAGGAGCTTGCAATGTGCAGCACAAAGGGAGCGAGAGAATACAGCACAGTCTATAGCAAACGGGCGTATGATACCGCTCCTGTGCAGACGTTTCCAGGTGTCCAGCCGAACAAAGTGACACTTTCATTTATTAAAGATGCATTTATATACACAGAAATGGAAAGGGAGACGATGTCTGTCTGTATCTGTAAGGGAACAAACAGAACAAAGTGACGCTTTCACCCTGCAACTATCTGTAGGATGGAACCGTGAGGATGGACAAGCAAACATTTAAGCTTTGATCTGTTACAGGAAGAAAAGCCCAGGAGGGTGGCATCAGAAAGACACCAGTGGTTTCAGGGTGTATTGCAAGACTGCTATGCATTTCCTAATTATAACAGGGGCAGCAGCAAATGCTATGGGTTAGGAGTCCTCCATTTTCCAGTGGCCCTAGTTGGTTTTGAAGTGTTTGCTCTTTTTCACGGAACTATTCCAGGCTTGGAGCCTGAAACATTTATAAAGAGATCTCTTTTAGAAAGTCTGAGTAAAAACAGTTCAAGCTACGGAGAAGGGTGACCGTGAAATGATGTGGATCTTTTCTAACCTTAGACAAAAAGGACTAGCACCAAAATAGCTAGGGACAAACCCTGGGCTTTGACAGGAGGCAGCCCTTCCAAAAAAGCAATGCCTTTGACTATTTCAGCGAACACTGGGATTTGTCGGACTGAGTCACGACCGGTAAGATCACACACCCCAGCCCTGGGAGGAGTACAGCTATGGTGGGCACACATGCTGCAGGTGTGCAGCACATAATGTAACTGTTAGGTTGTGTCGGCAGAACGTTGTACTGCCTGATGAAAAGAAATAGGAACACGACAAGGTTGCCAACCTAACTCCTGAAATACTCCCATTGGGCAGGAAATGCTGGTCTTGGCCTGGGAACATTTTCAAAAAATTGAAATTTTTTGCTGTCCTGAATCAGAACAAAAAGTCGACGTCTCAAAAGAAAAAAACCCTCAAAAATATGTGAGCACACAATCCGAAAAGACACAGGTGGGGCAGGTCAATCAAAATGCTTCATTTACATTTCAACCTTTCATTTTTTTAATATCGTTTACTACTGTAATTAATTGATATTTGTAAACAAAATGTCATTTCAAACTGAAGTATAGAACTTTTCATCTGGAAAATGTCAAGATGAGGAGATTGACAGTTTTGAAACTCTTCCCAGCAAGAAATTCATTGAAACTGATCCTTCCCCACAAACAATTTTGGTTCTCATAGGTCATTCTCCTTTCTGTTTTGTTCAGTAGTGAAATACTCCAGCATTTAAGATATGACGTTTGCCTAAATATAAAAGTATCAATGAAAAATAAGATTACAAGACACTGTGTGTGTGTGTCTAGGTTTAAAAGAGAAATATTGTATAATATTTGTGTTCTTTGAGAAACAGTATGTGAGTGGAATTAAACCACACACAGAGGGGCAAAAGATAAGATTACGGAGACAAATTTAGCATTGGCATTTCCTGACTCAGCAGTACCATTCTCTGTGTTTTACAGAGCCCCACCCCGAGAGAGAGGAAGAGTGTGGAGGAAGTGCTTCTATCTCTACAGACACATCTCTAGACACGGGTCACAGCCTCCGTTTTCAATCAGAGCCCAGCGCTACTTACGACTCTCCTCTGCATTTGTGGTCCCCGTGCAACCTGCATGGCACTTATGGATTACGTTCTCAGACTCCCTCTGACCATGGGGTGGACTTTGATCCAAGTCCAGAGTGTGCCCGGGGGCAAAAGAAGTTCTGCAATAGAGGCATGAAGACTACACATACCCTGACAAGACAGCACTCCTCAATTCACTAATCCACACCACCCCCTAAGCAGTCGCTCTTGGCTACCAGGTACAATGGTGATTAGTGAGTATTTTAAGGGTGTGTGGGGTGACTGTACACCAGAACATCCGATGGCGCACGATTCCCTCAGGAGGAGGGCTGGGGCATTCCAGGTCACAGCAGAGATGCGGCGTTCCAGTTTCAGCCAAGCAGCTCAAACTTGAGCATTATATGCTTGGGCCAATATCCATTGGCTTTAAATCTAATCAGTCTCTTCCATTTCATGCCAGTTAAACCGCAGCCCTTAGGCTCATGGCAAATTACCATTGCAGCCATCAGTTTGGAAAAGGCTTTTTCCATCCGTTCCATGGCCAGAAGGGACCAAGGTGATCACCTAGTCTGATCTCCGGCATAGCACAGGCCAGAGGGGTTCCCCAAAATAACTCCCACAGCAGATCCTTTAGAAAAGCATCCCGGCTTGATTTTAAAATTGTCCATCGCAACCCTGTGTAAACTGTCCCAATGGTTAATTACTCTCACTGTTCAAAACGTGCAACTTATTTCCAGTCCAAACTCGTCCAGCTGCAGCTTCCAGCCATTGGAGCCTGTTAGATCTTTCCCGGCTAGACTGAAGAGCCCAGTCTGAAACATTAATTTCCATGGCGATACAGACCAGGGCTGGATAAAGTCTCCTGTGGGCCCAGGGCTATTCGATTTTGTATACAAGTCTTTTTCCTAATTTAAAACAAAATGATCCCAATTATCGTACCGAGGCTATTAACACTCTACTAAACTTGCCTTTTAATTAATTTCACATGCCGTTAGCATTGGCATGGTTATGAATATCAACAGTGAGCCAGAGCAGGACATTTTGTTTCCTAAATAAATAACCTTTTTGTGGGGGAATATTGAACACTGAGTACTGTTATTGCTCTGGTATTCCTTATGTCTCATATATAACGCTCATTTCCAATACCTGCTCGGTACAATGATTTCACAGCTGCTTGCTGGATGGACTCCAGCATACACCAGTATCACGACTTCTACAGCAGAACCACAAATGATTTAAGCCTGACTTCTTGAGATAGCAGAACTGCAGGTACCACCCTCCCTCCACTGGTGCCAAGATAGCCTGGGCTCCCAAGCCTTTGACTGACGTTACCATGAGAGAGGAGTTCAACAGGAACAACTAAGAGACTGAGTCTCATTAATTCCGGCCCTCTCTGCCAAGGAGAGTTGGTAAAGGAAAAAACCTCTTGTGGAAATAACTGCCCGTCCGTCACTGCCATCAGCTCCTCCACAAACAAAGAAATCGATTCCATCTCGTTTGTTAGGCTGTTAGAAAGGAGGTACAGTCCTCTGCAGGCTATTTTTCAACCCCTCTGTCCCCTGCAATTCCCACACCCACCCACTCCCGTATTGTTTCTTGCATTTTTATTCCGTTCCCACTGGCAAAAACCTTAGATCCCGCAAGAGAGAGAGATCCCACCATGCTACTAAAAAACCATATATTTGGTTAACATATTACAGAATTCAGACACCATTTTTACCACTAAAAGAATAAAACAAATCTTGTTTAAACCACATAAAACAATACTTCAACTCGTTAGAACAGACTTCAAAACTCTATCCCTCCTTTAAATGCAAGTCTTAAAACCTTTATTTAAACAAAAGTCCCCCAGACGACTTTAGGGAGCATTAGCAAAACAAAACCCAGGAGTGTGATTCTCTGTCCTGACTTGGGCCGGTGCGCTGCACTGGGTCTGTAGCGAGGGAGATAAAGATGGATAGGAGAGAGAAGCTCAAACACAATAATTAGCAATTTCCCAAACAGCTACTCTTGGTAAACCAACAAAATCTTTAGTGTTTTCCTGCAAATTCCCACAGTCCACCAATTGTGCCCACAACAAAATACATTTCACCCGCTCCTGCAATTATGGCAGCGTGTCCTGCAGGGTCCCAATCTTGCTGGGGGGCTCTAATGTCTGGGAACTGGGACTGCAAAATACTTGACCCTGCTCACTGAAAAACCAATAGAATTGAAGCCACAGGACATTTCCTGGGACTTGATGACTGGCTGGGAACAGATAACCACCTATGCCACGACTGAGGGCAAGGAACACCAGCAGATCATTAATCCCCAGGATGTGCCTGGGGCCAAGGTAATTACTGCGACTAAAGAGGAAAACGAAGACAAACACATACACAGGCACACATTTTTAAACCACGGAGAAGCAGTTTAAAATCGGTGAGTGCACAGCTTTTCCGGAGCAGTAACAGAATTAATGCATGAGCCAATTAGATTGTTCGGCAATCTCTTTGCTTTCCATTGAGTTAAGGCAATCAATACTTCACTATATTCCCAGGCAAAAAAACTGGAGCTGGATTGAGTTAAGAGTACATACCACTAACCTAAGCATAAGAGCCATTCTGAGAACGTAACGATGCTCAGGGCTTAAGCAAGAAGAGTTTTGGCAGTGTGGGAAGACAGGAACGGTCAGATCCCAGAAATTTCAGTGCAGGAAGAAGCAGCAGGATTAACATGTGGATGTTGGCTCAAAGGAGAGGGACGAGTCAAAACCTAGAGCTGAGAAGTGGGAGGAGAAGTGACAGGGAGGACAGTGGTGCTCTCCACCGTGACAGAGAAAGGGGGTGAGGAGAAGGAGCTGGGATGTAGCCATGTTATATTTTAGTTGACAGATGGACATCCACAAGCAGATGTCAAAGGCAGACCGAGATTTGAGCCTGGAGAGAGAGAGAGAGAAACAGAGATCGGTCCTAAGTAGAGAGGTAGATTAGATTAGTGAGCCATCAGCACAGAGAAATACTTCCTCCAACTGGTCCAGGAACTGTATGAAGGCTACATAACCACTATCCACTCCATGGAGGGAGAGACGTGCAAAATTCATCTCCATAGTTGCATGAAGCAAGGTTGCCCTGAGCCCCATCGTTTTCAACTTAGCCATGGAGCCGCTCATTCGAGTGATCTCCAGCGGTCTAGGTGGTTTCGATCCATACGATGACAGAGTGAATGTCCTGGCCTACACAGCCGATATGGTCCGGACTGCAGACAACCCCGAGAGTCTCCGACAAATGCCCAACATCACCAGCCAAGCTGCCAACTGGATGGGACTTGGCTTCAATGCCAGGAAGTGTGCATCTCTGCAAATCAATGGCAGCAGAAGGGATTTGGTGAAACCATGATCTTCCTCGACGACGGGCAAGCGTACCAACACCTTGGCAAGCCAACGGGTTTCCGCATCCAGCAGACACCAGAGGATACCACCGTGGGGATCCTACGAGAGATGACCAGGATTGAAACCTCTCTTGGGGCACCAAGGCAGAAGATCAACGCCTTGAACACCTTCCTGAGCCCCCATATCTCATTTGTCCTGAGGGGATCAGCATCCTCCTGAGCAGAGCCGCCCACCACGGGAATCGCGACAAGCAATTCAGGAAGCGAGGCTACATCGAGATGTTACCCCACGTCTTGCATAGCTGTAAGCCCCATTCAAGAGCTTGGGAGCTGTGACACAACTCCATCCAAAACAGTCTGGCCAGAGCTATCCCACCACCTGTAGGGAAGGTTGTTGTTAACTCAGCCATCCCTGGAACCGACAGCCAACTGCGACTGGACATCACCGTCATCGAGGACTGGAAGAAGATCATCATGGTGGACGTCACAGTGCCCGTCGAGAACAGGACCCCGGCCTTCCATGATGCCCAAGCTCGAAAGGTAGAGAAATACGCCCCTCAGGCCAACGCCTTGAGAGTCCAGACACGCACTGATCATCAGAGACTGGGGTGCATG
Source organism: Dermatemys mawii (assembly GCA_007922305.1). NCBI lineage: Eukaryota > Metazoa > Chordata > Testudines > Dermatemydidae > Dermatemys > Dermatemys mawii. The sequence continues at coordinate 5,691,809 of ML677394.1, read as the reverse complement.
AGACCCCAGTAATGAGCGAGAGCTGAGAAAATGCAGAATTGATCAACACTAAGTTCAGCTGATATGGCAACTCATGGTGTCGGACGCCTTCAGGTGCTCGAGGGACATTTACATAGAACACATCACCGGACATTGGCAATACCAGGAGGGATGAGCCGAAGTGCTGATGAGAAGCGCAGTCCAGAAAGTAATTCAAATACTTTCTTGATGGACTGTTTTTTTCTCTAAATGGACAACCTGTCCTAATTCTCAATTACTGAGGGACAACCTCCACTCATTGATACATTTTGCTGGCTACAACCAAATCTCTGTACGACGTTTCATGAGTGATGTACCCAAGTATTTGGACTCTAATATCTAACTGTATTGTTAAATCTATTCACCTAAATTTGGGTTATTGCTGATCATGTCCTCTATGTATCATATGACTTTAAAACCAAAACTTTGTATTTGTAGATAACCCAAGCCCCGTACCCAGAGGTACAGACACGTTTCCCAACCCGTGTGTTATATAATGGTTTTAACATTAGCTTTAATAAAAAGTTTAAATCTGTTCTGGTCAGTTTAAAAGGGGTCAGCTAAGAAAATCAGCCTTTGTCTCAGCTTTTCTTTGGCCCATGGGATCTCACTGAAAAACCCACACTCTTCAAACATTCCAGGTCATCAGACTTCCTGAGAGGCAGCAACAATAGGGGAGGGAGAAGGAGTGGGTTGAGACGGTGTTCAGTTGCTGACGAGTAGGATGCATGGAATATTGGATTACTTCTCTCTAATGGAACTAGAGAAATCAATCAATTACTAATTGACTTCTCTGTTAAGGACACGGAAAGGCAGGGCTCACAGCGTCACTGGAAAAACCAACATGCAGTGTGGGGCAGAGTTAACCCAGATGGTACCGGGCACTGAGCGAGGAGGCCTGGAGCACTTTATATGGCCAGCTGCATGAGACTGAGGTGAGGGGCAAAGACAGTCAGTTACTACAGCCCGAGAAGAAGCTCAAAGCCCTCACACTTCCCTTTCCCCTCATTTTACATAGCAGTGGCAAATATTTAATAGCAACGTGCCTCTCTAGGCTAACCACCTCTCTGCCTTTTCTTTAGCCTAACTAGCACAGGCGGATAGTAAACCCCTCAAAACCAGAGTAACAGGGGAGAGAGAGGTGCCTTCAACCCCCGCAGGAAGCCCCAGACTGAGCCCAGAGTAGAAGCGATATAAGCGGCACCTAACAAAGGGACTCTGTTGATTTGGGGCTTGGCAGTGGGACAGAGCCTTTGTAGGCCACGAGCGCCCGCAGGTCATGGCTGTCTGAGTGCAGTGCCACCAAGGACAGGCTGCTCTCTGAGCAGCCCGTGTCTGTAGGATGCCTGACCGGAGCCCCAGGCACTATTGTAACACAAGTCAAGTGGAATGTCAACAGTCGGAGCTCAACTCCCAGCAGACAGCTGCTCCGTGGAGACCGTGTCAGCAGGAAGCCAAGGAAGAGCAGGAATTGTTTAGTATTCCAGGAACCTGAAGAGGCCTCAGCTCAGGATTGAGATCCCGTGATTCCGGGCACTGCCGTTCAGACCCGCACCTACAAGCGATGCCTCTGGAGCCAGGACAACACCCACTCGGGGAATGCCGACACGACCACCTCCCTCTGCAGTGGCTGTTCTGTCCTGAGCTCTGCCAAGGACTTCCCCCCCAGGGCTCTGGAGTCTCCTTTACAAGGCTTTCCCACAAAGAGCTCCCACTGTCTAACATTGCTAGTGATCTGGTCCTGAGCCTTAATTATTTCGTACTATAGCTGGAGAACAGCAGCAAGCCAGCTCCAAGATGCCAAATTGAATTTGACCCCCACTATTCCCTTTAATTACCCTGCATCCAGGGAAAGGCCAATCACAGAACGGTCAGTATCCTTACCCACGCTGCCAAGGGCACGGCCAGGCTGTGACCAGCCCAGCAGTGCTCCAGCGTTGCCCAGGCACTCCTAGCCACAAACACACTTTACAAAGCCCCAGTCCTGAGCCCAGTGTCCTGCAGGATCACCCCCTAGACAAACAGCTAATCCTGCTTCCCTCTGTGTCAGCACGGGGTGGTGCTGGTTGTGTAGGGTGAGGAATGCACGAGGAGGCGCTACAGATGAGATTCGGGGTAGCCACTGTTGCAGGCACATGCACGGTTGGGGATGCTTTAAATCAGGGGTCTGCACTTTCAGAAGTGCTGTGCCGAGTCTTCATCTGTTCACTCTGATTTAAGGTTCCGCGTGCCAGTAATACATTTGAACGGTTTTAGAAGGTCTCTTTCTATCAGTCTATAACAGAACTAAACTATTGCTGTATGTAAAGTAAATAAGGTTTTTAAAATGCTTAAGAAACTTCATTTCAAATTCAATTATAATGCAGAGCCCCCCAGACCAGTGGCCAGGACCCCGGCTGTGTGAGTGCCACTGAAAATCAGCTCGCGTGCCACCTTCAGCACATGTACCATAGGTTGCCTACCCCTGCTTTAAATTATGCTTTCCTGATCTCCAGGTACCAAGTCAAAAGCTTGAATCAACTGGTTTCTGCAGAATCTGTTTCGGTCGCTGTGTACAAGGGATTTGCTCTTTCTTTGGCTTCTGCTAGGGAAGGATTCATATGAAATTCCCACAAGTACTTGTGGCTGCCATTAACAAATAGCAAATCTAGATTCCTGAGAAAGCTTGGGAAAGAAACCCAGACACCCAAACTATAACATGAGGAGCCAGCCCAGGGAGGTACTGGGGACAACCACATTTCAAATCCTGAAAGACAGCACAGCCAGGGGGCTCTTTCGATAGGCAAGTCCAGAGACAAGAGAATGGCCTTTAGCATGTCTGGTTTTACCCCCATGCCCCTGTCCCGGAGGCTCACCCCAAGAAGGACGTGTAACTGGCAATGGAATAAAGCATGTTGGCCGACAGATTTTTATATTCTGATAGTTCAAGGGACCTTGGGGGGATTCCAGCAGTTTGCTTAGTGGAAATAAATCAATAAAAAGCACTGCACTGTCCCCTTCCCCCACGCTCCTCCTGGGCAGCGGGGGCGGGAATCTGGTTTTCAATAATCCATTAAATTCACACTAAAATAATAATGAAGGGATGAGAGGCTGTAATCTGGGACGAGCACGGCCTTGTGTCTGCCTAAATGACTCTAAGTAGATTAGCTGAACTGTCGTGGCATTAGAGAAATCTGCTCCAGCAGCAGTTCTGCGGGGAGATCAAAACCCCTCCCTCCTGGCACGTTATCACAATCCTTGGTGTAACGGCGCCGGTCACTCTCCTGCACGGAGGAGACTAGAGTAGCAGAGAACAACGGAGGGCTGGCTACACAAACAGCCAGGGCCTCGCACGCTGGGATGTAAACCCACCTTGCACTGGCGTGCCGCAGAGTGACTGGTCACAGGGACCCTGCTGACACACACTACCAGTTCTGTCCTGCGTTTGGAGCGACTCTTGTTTCAAAGCAGGGCGGATCACGGCACGCTAGGTCCATGTGGACAGCCAGGGAGCGGCAGATTTATGGCGTGCCGCACACTGATCGTCAGACAAGTGCACGGGGAAGCGATGCGAGACCCCGGAATGCAGCCTGTTGCCCTGATGCTTTCCACACATTTGTTTTTGGATCACGTCGCCCAAATGTTCCCGAGGACCAGGCTCTGCCCCAGCGCGGACAGCCAGCCAGCCAGCCAGCCGTTGTGTCAAAGAAGGCTCTGTGCGGCTCCAACGCACCAGAGCGGCCTGTCCCCAAACATGGGTCAGGCGTCAAATGCTACCCATCGCCGAGAGGTGACTAGGACATAAGGCCCGAAGGGCAGCCAGGTGGGAAAGGCACAGGAACTGGAGTTCACCGCAGCTCACGGTCCAAACATCAGGGTGACTGTCTCTGGGCTGCTTTAACACCCGCTCAGGGAGCAGAGCAATGAACCTTTCTTCCAGCAGAATCTAAGAACGTACCAGTCGAGTGCCCCCTTTGCCTGGCAAACCAATCAGCCAGGGGGATAAGGCGTGTGGCCACCACAGCTCCTGCCATGGGTGGGGCGTGCAAAAATAAAGTAGGGGGCAGGAGAAGGTGAACGACCCAGCCCGCTCGGGCTTCAGCTTATGAGACCTGACTAGGGCCATCTCTACACTGCAGCTTATGTCGGCATAAGTGTGAATAAACCACCCCCTCAAGATACGTCAGTGGGAGGGCAGAGGCCGCACAAGCTTCACTGCGACAACTTTATGAGAGCAGAGACACATGAGAGAGCAGAGCCAGGCCTGGCTCACCAAGCCCCAGCCACATGTGCGAAACAGGCCTTCTTTACCTGTCAACCGGGCACGCCTGACATGGACTTGGAGTGGACTGCGGCCACCCGGGATCTGAAAGTCATGTTGGGACGGCACCACAATCAACAGTTCTGCAGGAACCCCTGGGCCACCTGCCTCCAGAAGAACCCTCTGGGCGCCAGTCACTTCGCAGGTGTGCGCCGGCGCTAAACCGTCTCTGCAGTGCACCAAAGCAACACGGTGCCAGAGAGGAATAAAAAGCCCAAGCGATCCCGAGCAGCGCTGAACACGGAGCTGCTCCACAGAACTTTTACAAAGAAACCAAAGATGCAAGTTACACAAGCAAGCAAAAATGGTTAGTGCAAGGGATCCAGTGGGGGTGGGGGTGTCCAGGCATCACTGCTGCGCTGGGCTTTTCCCGCCCCAGAAATGAGCATCTGAGAGAGATTATTTTAATACTGCTGCTTTGAACCCCAGTCGGGTAACACTAATTGAATCCCATCTATTGCAAGGGCCTCGGTGCTGCAGCAAAACCCCGTCCTATGCTACAAAACAGAGACATGTTAGTGACCCTCAGCCTGGCTCCCCTTTGGCCTCCCACTCTGCCATCCGGAGAAAATCAGGGAGCGTGTCTGCTCCTACCCTAGGGCGAGGGGCACCTTCCTCCCCAACTCCCAGCTCTTCTCAGCTGAAATCCTTTCCTGCAAACAAGCCAAACCCGCAACGTTCCCATCCCAGCAGAACGCCGGGACACGGCTGCTCTGTGTCAAACACGAGGGCCGTCCCTAGAGCCAGGTGCCGGGAAGGTCACCAGCAGAAGGGACTTAGCCGAATGAGTCCATATGCTGGGAAGAGAGGCAGTGCGGGCGTTAAATCCTTCACAGAACCTGTGTTTCAACCTCGAAGAAGGGAAGTCCCGGGACTGGCACCCCCGGCGAGGGAGTCGGAGCACTCTCCGTTTCTTGTGGCTCTCTCCACGGGAGTGTGACTAATTCGTAAGAGGGGCTGACAGTTCGGTTCATGGTAATTAATCCAACTGATTTCAGCCCTGCTTGGTTGACCTTCATATCCACTTACCACATGACCTTCAGACTAATGGTTGTTCCTGAGTGGTGGGTCAGCCCAGGGCTCTGGATACGATTTCCTCACACAGCCAGGCGTCAATAATTCCACTGCTTCCCGTTTTCTGTGCCTGAACGGTGCTGGGTCCATGCTCCCCCCTTGGCCGCAGTGCTCACCCTGCAGGCAAAAACTGCACCGTCCTCGGAGGGAGAAACCTGAAATGGCTGCATCTCCTCCCTGTCTGAACTAAGCTCGTGGGCCAGCAAATCCCTGTGGAGCAGTTTGTGACGTCTGGGCAGGATCGCGCTCCTCTCTCTGCTGGGCTCAGCACCCAGTGCAAGCAGGGTCTTAGGCATTCTCCCTGGGGTGGGGTGGAGGGGTGAAGCAGGCTGTGGGAGGAGTCCCGGTATGCTCCACTGGGTTTGGTTCCTGGCACTAGGTCCTCCGGGCAGACTTCCTAGCACATGCTACGTACGTTTCAGGCCAATCGCACTGTCACTAGACGGAAAGGAAAATGGGTCAAACCCTACTCCCGCTGCAACCACTGGACCAGCTCCTTTGGCCCCATGTGACCAGGCTCGGCCCAACGTGCAATCAGGGCTTGGTGAGCGAACATTCAGCTCATGGCAAGCTGGGGAGGAACTCATTGTGGGCCCAGCTGACGCACACCAGCGGTTCCTTAGCACAGTCTGAGCGGCTCCCGTGTTGAACCAGGAGTAGCCCAAAGTGCACGGAGGGACTTGGGCGTGCAGCAGGCTTGCGTGGGGAGATTTACCCCGCAGCTTAGCGTGAAGGAGACGTTTGTGCAGACAAGCCTCTAGTTCAAGGGGATACAGCAGCACTCCTCACCTAAACATCCACTCGGTTCTTTGAGATCTAGCATGCTGCTGACCAAACATTTTAAAGCCAAGAGGCAGCATTTCCATCAGTGCCATAGAAAAGCCATGTTCAGTGCTCTTAGGCTGCTCTGGCCGACTGCTGTAGCAGTGAACCGAACGAACAGCATCACCTGCATTTTACTGCCATCTCGGGTGATGCTGGGTCATAAATGAGGGGATAAGGGAAACTGAAAAAAAATCAGAGAGGAAAGGCATCAATGGCTGAAAAACAGATTGTCAAAACTGGCAGAAAGGTTTCTTATTTTCAGGCATTTAGGGACTTTGCAGACAATAGAGAGGAACATAAGAATGGCCATATTGGGTCAGACCAATGGTCCATCTAGCCCAGAGGATGGGACAGCATCCCTGCTGATCCTGGCTAATAGCCATTGAATGACCTATCTGCCATTGAGCGACCAATCCACCATGAACGTATCTAATTCTGTTTGAATCTTGTTATAGACCTAGCCTTCACAACATCCTCTGGCAAGGAGTTCCACAGTTTATTGTACGTTGTGTGAAGAAATATACTTCATTTTGTTTTAAACCTGCTGCCTATTAATTTCATTGGGTTCTTGTGTTATGAGGAGTAAATGACACTTCCTTATTTACTTTCTCTACACCAGTGATGACTGTATGAACCTCTATCATATCCTCCTTTAGTCATCTCTTTCCCAAGATGAAAAGTCCCTGTCTTATTAATCTCTTCTCATTAATCTGTTCCATACCCTTCACTGTACCTTTTCTCATTCTAATATATGTATTTTTTGAGATGGGGTGACCAGAACTGCATGCAGTATTCAAGGAGTACCATGGGTTTGTAGAGTGACATTAGGATAGATTCTGTCTTCTTGTCTGTCCTTTTCCCAATGGCTCCTCGCATTCTGTTCCCTTGTTTGACCATCGCTTCGAGTATCTCTAACGGGTCTCGAACAAGCCTGGGCCCTTTACTATAGACACTTGTCAAAGTCCTTTCAGCCGTCAGTCTCCAACTCCGAGTTTAGCTGCAGGCTCCAGCAGACATATCGCTTATCACATTCGGAGCAAGGCTGCAGAACCTTGTTGCTAACAAATGGGCAGCTCTGGACGTACTGCTTTCCATGCCAGCTTCACGTACCCTGGGTCTTGGGATCAGTGATACGGTGGGGCGGGGGCTTTGTCCAGTCCACAGTACAACACGAAGACAGCAGCATTTGCAAGAACCACCACAGCTGCATAGGGACGTGGGGGAGGGGGCACTTTGGAGTTGTGTCTGCTGATCAGAGCTGCTCATCGGTCCCCATGTGGTGGGGAAATGAAGGGGTGGGCGGGAGCGGACAGAATTCCAGTGAGTGAGAACGTTTGACCGGGGGACGCTGGCGAATGCCGAGAGGGGAGGGAAGGCAGCTCACAGCATGTGCCACCGCTGCATTTGGGGAAGCCTGCAGGGCGGCTGGGCAGCATTGACCATCGACATGGTCAGTGCCACAGAAAGTGTCTAGAAAGGGGCTCCCCTCACTCTCTATCCCCAGACTGCTTGCCCTCCCCCTCCTCCGGTCTGGAGAGTTCTTCTAGCCCTCTGCTCGGCTCCCCAGAGACGTGCACAGGTCTGATCACGGATGTCACACCCGCCACTACTGATCAGCACTGGAAAGATCCGGGATCTGATCAGCCTTTATCCGGGAATGGACACACCAACAGGGCTTCCACACCTTCCAGCCATGCAGTGAAGGTGCTGGTTTGAAAGAGCGTCCCCTAGGATGGGCTGCTTCAGCAGGGAAGCCACAAAAGCATCTGCTGAGAAACCACACAAAGGGCCAACTGCACTGGGCCAGTGGATCCAGTGCTAGACAGGGAGCCTAGAGATGGGACTTCCCCTCCCCCCCCAGCTATTTAACGCTGCCTGCCCAAAAACTCCAGGGCCAAAATGAGAAGTCCCTTTGAAAACTTGGGCCTTAAGCACCATGTCCAAGCTATGCCATGGGAATCATGGAGCTAAGGGGGTTTACTCCTCAGTGCATATACAGGTGACTATAGCCCAGGACACAGGCCTCGGTTTGTTCGAAAAACGTACCGCTAGTCCATAGTCAGGCTGAACACCATGGCACTTCCTCCAGATGTTCTCACCGGCTGTGGTGTCTGCACCCGGATTTTGAAAGAAGCTAGTTCCAACAATAACTTGGTAGACCCACATGCACTCTGTCCATCGGACACCATGGGAACAGAGAAGGGGCACAGATGTCAATGGAAACAACACAAGCAAAAGGGGCAGAGATCTTAAGAGCTCCCTGTTGCTCTGGTTAAAAAGCTGCATGAAGTCATTACTCAGAACCTTTATTTTAGGGCTAATTAGTACCCGAGAAACATTTTCCACCAGTTAAGGGAAGCACTGATTAACCCTATTTCTCTGGTAGATTTCCTTGGTGTTCTTTTCACATGCCCATTCTCAACCTCCCCGCAGTTCGTTTTCTCTGCTCCCAGCACGCTTCAAGCCTTCAAAAGACAATGAAGGAGGTGATCACATGTCAGAGCTTGCCCTTGATTTTTCAATCTTTGCAAAAGAAAGGTTAGAACACAAGGGGGAAGGGCAGCCCACTAATCTATCTATACGTCATGAGTTAATCCAGCATCTGCAGCTGTTAAGAGTTATAGCACATCAGGAAACCCAACAACCTACCAGGCTTTACAGTACAGGGCGAGGCAAAGGGCAAACTCTCAGACTTCCCACCACCTGACAGCAAAGATTCATTTCCCTCTTTTCCATTCACTTGCTTCACCACTGGGGGCAAGTGTGAAGGTATTTTTAGCCTCCACCAGAGCAAAAGGCTTCCCTCACCTCCAGCCAGCCTGTTGAGGGCCGACACACATTCGTTGTTTCTCTAATCAGCAGGTTGCTAAATGGACAGATGCCGGCCACTTTTCACACGGCCAATTCCTTTCACACACACGGTTCATGTAGCTTTACGAAGCCGAGGCAAGGCAGAGAGTGCAACAGTGAAGAGAAGAACGAGTGTGAGGTAGGAGGAGGGTGCTGGACCTGGGACGGAGGGGCCCGTGACTCCCTCATCCGGAGAAAACTGGACTGCCACTCCTTCGCCCCCACCCCCAGAAAGACACGCAGTCAGGGGCCAGGCCAGCTTGGCCAAATTGTACTGGTGAGACAGGGCCTTGGTGAAATACTTGCCAAAGGATGTTAAAGTGTGGCACACACAGCCACCCTTGCACGCACCCCACTGGTGCCCCCCTCTCACCACACAGCCACCCTTGCACGAGCCCCACCAGCGTCTCTCTCACCACACAGCCACCCTCGTGCACACGTTCCACCAGTGCCCCTTCTGACCACATAGCTACCCTTGCAGCTGCCCTGCTGTGTTCCTTGGGCAGACTCCAGCACCAAAGATCAGCCATGGAGATCTGCATGACAAGCTCCAGGGCTCTGTGCACACCAGAAATACCCCAGGCCCCGCTCTGCCAGGACAGGGATCACATTTCCTTTCCATCATGCTGCTCTTCACGCTCTACACTAGACCCTGACCTTCCACAGTGGGTCTCGCACTCCCGGAGTCCCCCCCAGACGATGCCACACCCCAGGACTCAGCGCTGAACAGACAATGCCCCCTGGGCAGCTCAGTTCCCTAGGTCACCCACTGCAGAGCCTTGTAAGAGCACGGCCGGGCTCATGGTCAAAGCACAGCTCTGGGCCGCAGGAGATCAGAGGTCTGTTCCTGGCACTAGGCCTCAGTCTCCTCATCTGTAAAATGGGGACACAGAGCAGGAGGAAAGCGGCATTGTCAGTCATCTCTCTCACTGGGTCTATGCCATGCCCAGCAGCCAGGGGACCTTCTCTCAGCGGAAAGCTCTAGGCACTGCCAGACTCCAGGTATATAGTGCTCTTGGAACTGGCTGTTATGCCTCTCTACCAGGACAGCGTTCAATTCAATTTGCTGTTCTCGTCCAGTATTTCCGACACCACATTTCGCTGCCTTGATCCCTAGAGGGTAACAAACCCGCGGCCCTTTCTCTCTGCTGCACACGGTGTAGGAACGTCAGGGCAACCACAGGCTAAAGCTTCCATCCCCCAGCTCAGAGCACACAGGCCCTGGTCCTTGGCCCCACACCTGGCCCAGGGGCTGGCACTGCAGGGATAGGCACGTGACAGCCCGCCCAGCCCCACACAGGGCAGAGACCTCGGGCACAGCCCAGGGCAGAAGCCACAGTGACTCCCAACGGGGAAGGATTTGGGCCACCCTGCAACAGCAGCATCACCCGGCTAACTCTGCCGGGGTACAGAGCCCCCATTGCCAGGTGACAGTGGGCTGCTGAGTTTTGCTCTCCACAGGGACCAGGGCAATCCTAGTGCTGGCATTGCCTGCACTACTGCAGACCGTCACCACTGGCTCGGTGACCTGAGCAGCAGGCACCACCTCGCTGGGAGGCAGGGAACCACCCTCCGGGGCCTCCACAGCTCAGAAAACGGTTGCAAAAACGCCCATATGCTAAAGGGTATCGACTAACTCCAGGAACCCGGGCCAAGGTATCTTGGGCCTGATCTCCAGAGATGCCAACCACTCACAGATCCCATGGGCAACAGCACCATCCAGGGGGCAGAGCGGCAAACCGAGTCAACACAGACTCATTCCCACCTACTGGGTGACCTCGAACATTCACTTCAGCTCTCCGGCTTCAACTTCCCCCGCTGGAGAACGGGGAGACGGACATTTCCCCCTCTGGGGTCGATGGATGAGAACCGCTGTGTACGCACTGTTCACAATGAGGGAGTCGGGCTTTACGTATTTTGCCGCCCCAAGAGTGGCAAAAAGAAGGCATTCGGCAGCGCACCTACGGGACGTCCATCCACCCGCCTGTCCTACAGCTTTAGCTACCCGCCGCTGAAATACCGCCGAAGGCACAGGACCGGCAGACCTCCCGCAGACGTGACACAGACTGCTGCCCTAACACTGCCCAGAAGGCCGCCCCTCGCGGTTTGCCCCCCAAGGCACGCGCTTGCTGCGCTTGTGCCTAGAGCTGCCCTGGCCCTGCACAGTGACGTTATTGCAATATTTATCTTGGTGCCCAAATTAATCCTTTGAAAAGCCAACACCCAACAACAAGGGAGGGACCCAAGTCCCCTTCTGTTGAGGAGAAGGGAGACAGCCCTGGGAGACGTGTCCGTGCTAGACTAGCGACATTCTCAAGAAGTATTTTTCTTTGTACAATGAAAGGCTGGAACAAACCCCAGCACCACTCCCTGCCCAATCCAGACCAATCTGTTCTGTGCTTACAGCCTCTTTCCGTACGTCTAGTGGGGACACAACTTATAGCTTTGCTGTTCCACATTAAGTTAAGCCTGTTTATCTGTTGACATCAAAGTTCTTCTCCTTCACTACCAGAGAACTATGCAGAAAAATACCCACCCAATTTGCAAACACGGCTTTGCGATTTAAGAGCTGTCAGACGTGACGCCGCTGATTTTCAAAGCCTTGTTCCACTTCACCACCCCACTGCCTGACACGCTGGTTCCGCCCCATCCGCTTCGCTGCCGTTTGCCCACAGTCTCTCACTCCCTGTTCAAACAGCAGCAAAACGAAGCACAAAGGGGTGTGTGGTTTAGTAACTACTGTCTGCCTACGCTCTCTCTTCCCAGTCTACTGCAGAGTTCTTGTCACCCAACAGGCATCATTTGTTCACTGCTCGTACACTAGGGCTGGTTCCCAAAGAGTCTGTTTTCCCTAAATTACCAGATTTCCTCTTCAAAAGAGACAAGCCAAAGACCGATGGTGGTAAATGGAAATAGATCAGAGCCCGACTGTGCTAGGGTCTGTGGAAAGAGAAGGTACAGTTCCAAAGAGGGTCGACCCCCGCTGCACTTCCCCAGCTCCCTGATCTGTATATTGCCCTGCCAGGAGGAGGTAAGGCAGGATGAGACAATCCAAGGATCCCCCTGCCCTAGAGCCTTCCCAGGTAATGTGTCAGCAAGTGCAAAGAACACAGGGCTGGGGACACACTGAGCAAACTTCAGCCTGAGCTCCAGAGCGCCCGGCAAAACTCCTGGGAGAGGAGGGAAGCTGCAGTTTACAAGTCTAATGGGAAGCAGCTGCGCGGATACATTTCTGTGATTGCAAACTCCAACTCACGGCATCCCTCCCATACAAACAGACGGGACTTCCCTAGATCAAGTAGTTCAGCAAAGAGCAACCGGGGACGAGGGACGGGGTGTCTTCCCTGGAAACCATAGAGTTGTACATTTTGGAAGCCTCCATCTTGTCTTGCTACTGTAGTTTGTTTCTGTTGAAGACCCAGCAGAAGCAGATCTGTCTGGCGCTCGCTAGCAGCCGATTTTGCTACGCTTAAGATCCCTTCTCCCTGCCATTCCAGTGCCTTGGATTTGCACGTGTCCCCCAGGGAGCACTGCTAAGCAGAACATACGCTCAAGCGATTCACCTCCAGGCAGGGCTTGCAGGCAGCCGCTGTCCTAGCTGGCGTGTCGCTGTCGACAATGGCACAGCCAAGCAGCCCTGACACTCCATTGTGCACATTACGTAATCGATAACGCACTCAATGAAAGCAACGTGACATGGGGCTGTGCTCCCAGCTCCGCTTGGCCTGGGAAAGTTGTGCCGGATTTACTGACGGGAGTTATACTCCCAGGCTCCCAGGCGAACCTCATTCAAAAACGCCGTCACATAAAGAGTGGGCTGACTGACACGTTTTCTCAGGGGAGACAAAGAAGGCAGCATGGGGAGCTTGGTGCAGCTGCTGAATGGACACAGTCCAGCTAAGAATTCGGCAGCGTGGAGAGCAAGTGAGTTGCTAGCCACACCTCTGTGCTGCTGGTCACACGCCCACGCTGCATTACCCGGCCTGGATTAACGCTGCCCAACTCCAGCGCCTTTCTGGGGTCATTTTTTTTTTCTTTTGCCTCCAAACAGCTTCTGAGAAGCAAGTTTTACCATCATTTACACGGAGGCCAATTTTTTGCACACATGGCTGCACAAGGGGGCAAATAAGGAGAAAACGGAAGGAGGAATTGGAGTGGTGTGGGGGGGGAGGGTGTGAGGGTGTGGGCGCGCGCTGCAGAACAAGACGTCTTGCCGAAATAGAGAAATGACCTAGAAAAAGGCAGAGCTATTTGCTGTCCCCTAATGTGCCTATTATCTAACACCTACAGCACATGGGCTTTGAAGGAGAGAGAAGAGGAGACACTCGGCTCTGTTTACTTCCTCCAACACACCTATGCGTGCACAGGGGCAGGGAGAATCCCAGCCAAGCAGGATGTACAGGCCACAGAAACACAGTGTCGAGAAGGCGCGCCGGCCCAGCCAGCCCTTTGGGCGAGTTCCTGGGATTTACAGAGCTTCCCTGCTATGAAACGTCTTTCCCAGCTCCGAGCTTCCTGTGTGTCAATAAGCAAATGAGCCCAGTCTCCTGCAACTAGCACAAGCCCCAAAAACCCTGTGACTGGATCTCTCTCCCCAGGGCATGCTGGCTGCATTTGGCAAGCCAGCAGTCATAGGCGACGTTGCCTGCTAATCGGCACAGTACCCATGGGCTAGGCTGGCTCCGTCAAAGGATGCAAAACCCGTTTCACCTGATCTGAAGTCAGATGGTGGAATCGTGCCCCGGGAAGACACCGAAGTTAACCAAGGGGCTGCATATTTACATGGAGAGTGGTCAGAACAAAGACTCATGGGAGGGATATTAAACCTCATGCTGCAAGGCTCAAGCCAACCTCTGACTTGCAGCAATTAGGCCAATTACCCCCGTCTGCAGCACTGGGTGCCGAGCGCTGCCAGAGACAGTACCTGGGTTCCCATCCAGTCCGGCAATTGCCATGTTCCATCATGCCACGGGCCCCCCGAGCTCTGACTCCCTCTGCCGGACACAGCAGCACTGCACTGACCATGGTGGAACCCACACGTTCCGGGTAAAGAACTGCACTGTGAATGGACACACAGGGCTGGCCGGCCTAGTCGCTGGATGCCGTCCAGGCTGAGAACTCAAATCACAGCTTAGGAAACAAATTCGTCTCCTGCTCTTGGCCCCCCTCGTGGGAAACGGTGAACAGCGACAGCCGAAGTCCAGGGAATAAAGGCTCAGAAGGGCAAAGCAAGAGAAATGCTGTTTGATACCAAATCTAGTCACCGTGAATTCCTTGTTTTATTGACCTTGGGCAAATTTGCCAATCCTTTTGTGTAGCACGAAGGTAGGAAACATGAGGAAGTTAGAACACCAGTGGCTACAAAGATGGAGAGCATATGCAAATAAGGGTGTGTGATCTGCATACACAGAACAATGGTGCAGACAAGGGACCTAAGGCAGTCGCGCACACCCAGAAAGATCCGGAAAAGTGCCTCGGGAAGGAGAGAGAGGACTGGGACTAGAAGAGATGAACAGCTGCACCGTCAGTCATGCTGGATCCTGAACTGTACAAATTCAAAATGGCCTGCGTCTCCTAGAAACGACACAGAGCACCAACGAGACTCGAGACACGTAGGAATTGCCAAGAAACCACCACGGATGTTCTAAAGCAAATCACTGCACTGGCTGAAGAAGTGACTTGAATTGGAGATTTTGGTTTCTATTTTTAGCCTGAGGTCTCCCGCAGTCTGGAACAGCCTCCATCTATCTCCCTGCCTCACGAGCTCACCCGCTCAGGTCACCTCTCTGCTAGCAATTGCTCTTCTCCCTCGCTATGGCCCTCTCTCCCTAGATTATCATTTCAACTCTAAAGGTAGTCGTAATTTTGTAAAGCATTTGAGACACAGCTTTGTACTAAGAGCAGCTGGGAGCATTTTTACAATAAGCAGCATTTAAAAATAACTTTAGAATTTCAATAAGAATAAAGTGGTGGGGGAAATCACACAAAAACTAAACCAAATGAACAGCTGAAAATCAAAGACATCGTACAGGTGGAATTGTAATCACACATACTGCAGTAGTCTGTTTATCCTGAGTGCAGACAGAGCTACCCAGCAGAGGACGCGCAAATTATTTTGCTACAATCAGGCAGATTTTATTTTTTCTTGCCAGTGCTTTCCACAAAGGAAGAGTGATCAGGTCAGTCAGTATGGTGTGACTGACACTGACACTACACACACATACACAATAAATCCATCCTTCCTACCTGTCCACACCATGTGCCGACCAGAGCCCCGAAAACCGCCCACTTCATTGTGTTCCCAACCCACAACTAATACAGCTAATTCAGTGTCCTATTTTGTAACAGGGCACAGGCTATGGCCTGCTTCGTATGGAAACGACTCTCCAAAAGGACTGGCTACTCTTTCTTACATAAGAAGCTCACAGCCAGTGCCGTGCAGTCAACCCAGTTTACACAGCTATCTTGGACAGCTGTAAAACTGGCTGAAGTTTCAACTGTAACATGCCTGAAGCATTAGCCATTTAATCTCTGTTCTGTATTACCCTTCAGAACTCAGGAGAGACAACATCCCTTTAGGAGGGTAGGGATAGGATCCAGAGTGACCTAGACAAATTAGGCCAAAAGAAATCTGATGAGGTTCAACAAGGACAAGTGCAGAGTCCAGCACTTAGAATGGAAGAATCCCAGGCACTGCTACAGACTAGGGACTGACTAGTTAAGCAGCAGTTCTGCAGAAAAGGACCTGGGGATTACAGTGGATGAGAAGCTGGATATGAGTCAACAGTGTGACCTCATTGCCAAGAAAGCTAACAGCATATTGGGCTGAACTGGTAGGAACATTGCCAGCAGATCGAGGGAAGTGATCGTTCCCCTCTATTCGGCTCTGATGAGGCCACATCTGGAGTACTGTGTCCGGTTTTGGGCCCCACACTCCAGAAGGGATGTGAACAAATTGAAGAGTCCAGCAGAAGGCAACAAAAATGATTAGGGGACTGGAGCACTTGACTTATGAGGAGAGGCTGAAGGAACTGGGATTGTTTAGTCTACAGAAGAGAGGAATGAGGGGGGATTTGATAGCTACCTTCAACTACCTGAAAGGGGGTTCCAAAGAGGATGGATCTAGACTGTTCTCAGTGGTACCAGATGACAGAACAAGGAGGAATGGTCTCAAGTTGCAGAGGGGGAGGTTTAGGTTGGATATTAGGAAACACTATTTCACATGGAGGGTGGTGAAGCACTGGAATGGGTTCCCTAGGGAGGTGGTGGAATCGCCTTCCTTAGAGGTTTTTAAGGTCAGGCTTGACAAAGCCCTGGCTGGGATGATTTAGCTGGGGTTGGTCCTGCTTTGAGGAGGGGCGGATGAGATGACTTCCTTAGGTCCCTTCCAACCCATGAATCCCCAGTGAAGCCAGCTGGGGGTGCTCTAGGCTCAGCCTGACCCTAGGCAGGCGTGTGACACTGAAGATCTGGGCGCCGGGGTTGAACGTTTCCACCATTACTCGTGTCACACAAATCATGCCATGCTGTGTATTACACAGATAAATCCCCTTGGCTTCTGCATTTTTCTGAAGTTGATTATTTTTATTTTGCTTTGCTCAGCGTTTGCCATTCATGCCTGACCCACGCACGCTGCACACCAGCCCGCAGTGGGTCCCAGAGCCCCCTTCCTGCTGCACCAGGAGGAGGGCTGGGCTGCCAGGACTTACAGCAGTTCTGAAGAATGAACAAGCAACCAGCGTCTGCTAGCCCAAGGAGCCAGAAGCCTTTGACCAGCCCTGAATCCAAGTGCTCAGACTGCAGAGAGGGGCTAAGCCAGGTCATTGCGGCCAGCACTCCAGGATCACGGCTTCCCAGATCACCTCTGACATCCCGAGCCCAGCTGCAGAGGAGTCAAACTGTTCCTGCCAGTAGCAAGGTGATTCTGCAGAACAGCAGCAAGGAGATCTAGCAATTGCGACGCATTGGCAGGAAAGCCTGGAGATTTGCTTCTTCATCTCCTGCCTGCCAGGGGGTTCACCCTCTCTCTCTCTCTCCCACACCAACAGGAAAGGGGTGCCGTTAGTGAACCAATCCTAAATGGGGCTTCGTACACAGTGTAATCTCGCCAGCAGGGGAGAGGAGCACTGGAAGAGAGCAGACTACACCAGGCAGCTCACCAGACACAGTGTGAACCAGACTGGTGCTTTGAGAGAGACTCTGAGAAGCGGATGTGAGCTACCCTTGGGCACAGGGCCCTTCTTTGGGCAGTGGGGAAAAGGAGATGAGGTCAGTGTGGAGAGAACACCAGCTTGTGCCCAATGAAGTCATGAAGCACAGCACTGAGACCTGTCCAGGCAGCTCCTGAGGCAGGTGCCTCGCATTAGAAGGAAATTGTCTCAAACGTCTCAGCTCACGCACCAGCCCAAGCGTCAGGGGAGGACGGGATCTAGGAGATGTTGCTTCCTGCAGCAAGTTTGGCATTTTAATCCCAGGTAAATTAAGCGAAAGTCAAGGGGGTGTCCTATGAAGCAGGAGGGGACGGCAGTGAAAACCGACACTTCCGCCTTTCTGCATGGGGTTGAGAGGAGGAACAGAACGGTCGCTCCTGTACCACACTCCAAAGCAACGGCCCATGTCAGGCTTTATAAGAGGACACAGCCACCTGCTACATTTCATGATCCTGTGAGGAAAGCACCTCGCTCCCTTCAGCCCTGCGAGCCTTTCCCCTCCCCAGGCACATCCCTGGGTTAGAGCCTTTATTTTAGGGGGTTCAAACATGTCACCTGTCCTTATGAGCCCCCTCACCCCCAGACTTTGGTCCAATAGAAGAGATTCCCTCCCGCACCTCGTCCCTCGTGTACTCTGGGACCAGCCTGGCGAAAACAACCGTGTGCACCACAATGGAAGAGGAGGGTAGTTACAGATCTGAACAGTGTCTAACGCAGCAGGTGTTATGAACACAGTCACACGGTGATCCCCGCCAACCCACCCTTCTTTCCCTGCACATGCCGCCAGGGTTCCCTTCCTCCTGTCCCACGGGGGCTCTGTCCCCACGAGGCTCCTGACGCCAGTCCGAGCAGCTGCTCCCGGATCTTCTCTTTTTGGCGCAGTGCCTCCTGCTGGACACAGACGATACCAACTCCTCGTGTCCCAGCTGCTTTGGAAGGAATCCAGGTTTCTATGCAACGCAGAAGCAGCCAGAAGAGAGTAGGAGCAGCCCTCCAGGTCCCTGCCTGCTCCCCAGGAATACATCACGGGCCACCATTTCAGGATGGCTGCTCTACTCCAGACAGGCTCTCCCCGAAGCACACGGAACAGTATGGTGACTATGCACATGGTCCTACAGAGCCCCACAACCTGCCAAGCTGGGGGAACGGAGCAGGTAGGAACCAATGCATTGCGCTGTAACTGAGAGGGGTCCAACACAGCTCATGGGGCTGTAACTGACACCCTGGGCTGGTTCTGCTCCCTCTATGCTGCTCAGGCAATGCCAAGGGAGCAGGACCCTGGCAAGGACTGACCCGGGCAGGGCACTTTGTGGGTGTACCCCGGCTCGCATGCCTCCCTCCTGGCAGCCCCCGTGCCTGCGTGTGCTGGGGCAGGCCTTGGCCACACCACGCACTCAGTACCCCCCGACGGTGGCAGCTCTCAGAGGACGAGGGAGAGCAGGCCCCAGCTGACACCAGGGAACTGTATCAGAATATCAGGTTTGGAATGGACCTCGGGAGGTATCTAATCCAACCCCCTGCTCAAAGCAGGACCAATCCCAACTAAATCACCCCAGCCAGGGCTTTGTCCAGCCTGACCTTAAAAACCTCTAAGGAAGGAGATTCCACCACCTCCCTAGGGAACCCATTCAAGTGCTTCACCACCCTCCTAGTGAAATAGTGTTTCCTAATATCCAACCTAGACATTCCCCACTGCAACTTGAGACCATTACTCCTTGTTCTGTCATCTGGTACCACTGAGAACAGTCTAGATCCATCCGTTTTGGAACCCCCTTTCAGGTAGTTGAAAGCAGCTATCAAATCCCCCCCTCACTTTTCTCTTCTGCAGACTAAACAATCCCAGTTTCCTCAGCCTCTCCTCATAAGTCATGTGCTCCAGGCCTCTAATCATTTTTGTTGCCCTTTGCGGGACTCTTTCCAATTTATCTACATCCCTCTTGTAGTTTGGGCCCCAAAACTGGACACAGTACTCCAGATGAGGCCTCACCAATGCCAAATAGGGGGGAACGATCACGTCCCTCAATCTGTTGGAAATGCCCCTACTTATACAGCCCAAAATGCCGTTAGCCTTCTTGGCAACAAGGGCACACTGTTGACTCATGTCCAGCTTCTCGTCCACTGTAATCCCTAGGTCCTTTTCTGCAGAACTGCTGCCTAGCCATTCGGTCCCTAGTCTGTAGCAGTGCATGGGATTCTTCCATCCTAACTGCAGGACTCTGCACTTGTCCCTGTTGAACCTCATCAAATTTCTTTTGTCCCAATCCTCTAATTTGTCTAGGTCCCTCTGTATCCTATTCCTACCCTCCAGCGTATCTACCACTCCTCCCAGTTTAGTTTCACGTTACAACTGCCCCCTCTCCTTTCTGGCCTTCTCCCTGCTAATCGTGTGCCCTTTGCAGAGTGCCACTGCCCAAAGCCTGGCTGGCCTGTCTCAGAGCCTTCACTAGCTACCCATTGCCCTGTGCATCAAGTTCCAGGCCTCACCAGCATGCACTGCCCATCTCTGCCATACTCACTCCTCTCAGTGCCTCTAAGCCTACAGCCCATCCACTGCATTCAAACCTGCCCCTTCTCTGTACAGCCTCCCCGGGATAATCCCCTGCAGACACAGACCTTGAGGGTCAAAGAACGTTCCACAACCTTCAGACCTGGGCCTTCCTCCAGCTCCCCAGTGCACGTCTGTGAGGCAGGAACACGTCTTCCTCTGGGGCCTGGGCAGGACTCAGCAATGCCAGGCGGAAGGCAGGACTTCCTCACCTCGGCTCCAGTCTGATTTTGATCCTATTTCTGTCTCCCTGCACACGCCCTTCCTCCATGTCGGCAATCCCCGTTTTAAACGATTGCTGCTTTTTTTTCATCCCAGGGTGGGATAGCTTTAAAGCCTGGTTTGCTCACAGTGTCCTTGGCACAGAGCATTGTGAGATCATCCGGAGTTTGCTACTGTCAGATTTCTTCAGTGTTTATATACTGCTACGAGCTGTCACGCCTGCTCACTGTTTGCTTTGGACTATGTTATGTCCTACTGTGCTGCTTTCGGAAATGGAAAGGGAGGGAAAACCTCATTGTTCTGTGAGATCTTCAACAGAAAGACTAAGGCTTTGTCTGCACTGGGAATTGAACAACAAAACTTTTGTCTTTCAGAGGTGTTAAAAGAACACCCCTCACAAGTGCGGGCGTGAACAGCGCTTTGTTTGCAGTAGGGGAAGCAGAGAGCTGGCAGCCAGTTAGAGTTACAGAAGCACTTCCAGGAGAAGAAGGTGATCAGGAACAGTCAGCATGGATTCACCAAGGACAAATCATGCCTGACTAGTCTAATTGCCTTCTCTGATGAGATCACTGGCTCTGTGGATGAGGGGAAAGCAGTGGATGTGCTATTCCTTGACTTTAGCAAAGCTTTTGATATGGTCTCCCACTTGCCAGCAAGTTAAAGAAGTGTGGGCTGGATGAATGGACCATAAGGTGGATAGATAGCGGGCTGGATCGTCGGGCTCAGCGGGTCGTGATCAATGGCTCCATGCCTAGTTGGCAGCCGGTATCAAGCGAAGTGCCCCAAGGGTCAGTCCTGAGGCCGATTTTGTTCAATATCTTTATCAATGATCTGGAGGATGGTGTGGACTGCACCCTCAGCAAATCTGCAGATGATACTAAACTGGGAGGAGAGGTAGATATGCTGGAGGGTAGGGAAAGGATACAGAGGGACCTAGACAAATTAGAGGATTGGGACAAAAGAAATTTGATGAGGTTCAACGAGCACAAGTGCAGAGTCCTGCAGTTAGGATGGAAGAATCCCATGCACTGCTACAGACTAGGGACCGAATGGCTAGGCAGCAGTTCTGCAGAAAAGGACCTAGAGGTTACAGTGGATGAGAAGCTGGCTAGGAGTCAACAGTGTGCCCTTGTTGCCAAGAAGGCTAACGGCATTTTGGGCTGTATAAGTAGGGGCATTGCCAGCAGATCGAGGGACGTGATCATTCCCCTCTATTTGACATTGGTGAGGCCTCATCTGGAGTACTGTGTCCAGTTTTGGGTCCCACACTACAAGAAGGATGTGGAAAAATTGGAAAGAGTCCAGCGGAGGGCAACAAAAATGATTAGGGGCCTGGAGCACATGACATGGGTGGAGAAGCTGAGGGAACTGGGGTTATTAAGTCTGCAGAAGAGAAGAGTGAGGGGGGGATTTGATAGCTGCTTTCAACTACCTGAAAGGGGGTTCCAAAGCGGATGGATCTAGACTGATCTCAGTGGTACCAGATGACAGAACAAGGAGTAGTGGTCTCAAGTTGCAGAACGGGAGGTCTAGGTTGGATATTAGGAAAATCCTTTTCCCTAGAAGGGTGGTGAAGCACTGGAATGGGTTCCCTAGGGAGGTGGTGGAATCTCCTTCCTTAGAGGTTTTTAAGGTTAGGCTTGACAAAGCCCTGGCTGGGATGATTTAGTTGGGATTGGTCCTGCTTTGAGCAGGGGGTTGGACTAGATACCTCCTGAGGTCCCTTCCAACCCGGATACTCTCTGATTCTATGAAAAGCAGCCAGAGCAGGGACAGGCTGGGGGAGAGGGCAGAGCGGGAGCATTGTCCCTAAGGAGTCGGCAGCCAAAGCCAGAGAGCAATGGAGGACGCCTGGCGAAGGCGAGCAATGGCAGGACGGCGAGGCTGACGCTGCGAGCAGGGAGTGCGGCCCAGGGAGACAAGACCCAGGAGAGCAGAGCCTGAGGACGGACACTGGGAGAGCGGAGAGGCTGGGGCACAGGAAGGCCAGTCAGGGATCTGGCGAGAAACGGCCCCCAGGGCGTCTCAGGACGGGTGCGCTGGAGGGAAGCCCGGGCGGTGGGAATAGGCTGGGAGACAGACAGCTGGCCACGCAGGCACATGGGCAGGGCCCATTCCCCAGCACTGCCCTACCCTGGGACCCAGGCCGCTCCGCAGTCCTTCTGCCCCTCACCCACCCATCTCCCAGGATTACAACAGGGCTCAGGGCTCACACCTCGGAGGGGCCCAGGCCGGTTCCCCCACAGCATCACCTCCACAGATGTGCCCCGGGCCATGCGGGGCTGGACTCTCTAAGCCAGAGTGGATACGGGGGCTAGCATGTGCCCTGGACCGCACAGGGCCGGTCTGCTGCCCTTGGCTCACTGAGCAGTGCCTCACTCCTAACATGAGCAGGGCGAGGGCAGAGTCCTGCCCCAGAAAGCTCCCCTCTGGGGGGCACCGGGCTCCCTCCCCAGCCAGCCTCCCTGACTGAGAACGAATTCAAAGCCAGGCAACGCCGTGGGAGCAGGAGGGAAGTCACGTGCACCTGGAAGAACTCCAGTAAATAGCTTAGCTGCCTCCTTTCAGTAACTGCTCCGTTCTCTAGGCCTCGAAATGGCAACAAGCCCCAGACGGAGCCTAACAGCCCCACACAGCTAGACGCAGCTTCTGGCTCTGGAGAGCCATGAGGAGAGACGGTGCACGCAGAGTCCCACACAGCAGCTGGGGTTTAGAGGCCGTCATTGCCCTGGTAGAATGGGCTTTACAGTCCTGCTCTAACAAGCCATCTGGCTGCAGGGAGCAAGGCAACTATCCCTGGGACAAATGCTCAGGAAATGAAGTTTCTCCCTAGAGATGGATCAAAGAGATACAAGCGTATCTGTGAGTCTCCTGGACAGAGGATCCCTTGACCCCGAGGGGCTGGTGGGCTGAGCCTGCCCGAGGCAGAGAAGCGACGGGTTTCGATGGGAATCGTACGCAAAGCGGGAAGGTTTTCAGGGTGAGGGCGGCGGGGGGGAGCTGGACACACGGGGGTGGATTGTTCTCACACCCACACCCAGAGGTGCCGGAGGGGAGTGACAGGAACAGGGCAAGGCAGGTGTGACTCCTATGGAGCAGTTCAGCTGCAGCTACGCCAGCATGGCCCCCGGACCACAGAGAAGAGCCAACACGGGTTCAAAGCGGCTCCACCAGCTGGCCAAGCGCCACATTCAGATCCATAGACAGGGAGAAGGCCCTGACTTGCCGGTCTCCTGTAGGATCCCTTAGGGAGTTACCGGGTGGCTGAACAAAGGACGCGGACCCGGCTCATGTGGGGAGCTCTGGGAATCTGCCCGGGGTGGCAGCAGGCAGGTAGCGAGGGGTGACAGAGCCCCTCTCTCGTGCCCAAGGGGCCTCGGTTCTGTGACACACCCGAGCACGGCTGTGGACAAAGGCTTCCCGGAGCCGGAGAAAGTCACGTCCCCGCTCCGGGGGGAGCTGGGATCCAAGCCCAGGGTGGGACAGGGAGCTGCGGAGGGGGAAATGCCCTGCACGACCCACAGGCTGGCGAACAGCGAGAGGGGCCCTGCTGATGAGTTCAGCGGAGCGTTTTCCCATCCGAGCTACCAGGCTCCCTATCACCGGCCTTGGCTTGAAACTAAGTGCCCCCCAGTGGGCAAAGGCAGCATTGCAGCCTCACTGCCCTCCACCCTTCCCTCGGTCCACAAACCGTCTGCTCCCCCACATCAACACTAGACACCCCCGGGCAGGGAAGAGCAGCCACCCACGTGGCCCTTTTTATACCTCCTGTACATTACGAGCCGCTACCCGCCAACTGTGCGCTTACGCGGCTAGGCAAGAGTATGGCCCTGGTCCCCTGGCCTGCGCTCCCCGCCCCCAGCCCGCTGCTGGGGGTGCTTTTCACTGCATGCTCATTGGGGCAGGGGTTGTTTCTGTTAGGTCTGAGTACAGCCCCTAGCGCAGCGGGGCCTGTTGTCTGCATTACCGCAGTACCTACAGCAGCAGAGATGTGACAGGGCGGGACAGCAGGCAGAGGCCACAGCTGGCCGTGCACTTCCCCTGCCGTCGCCTCGGACTCTCCAGGGAAAGTCGGGCTCTGTGGATTTGGGCTGGAGAAACAGCTGACTGGTTCTGGGGCTGCAATTGCCAGCTGGGCAGATATTTTCTACTTTGAGCCATATGCAGGAGACTCACTTCAACTAAATGAAGACATTAAACGTCGCTACCCTCTGGCCTTTCTGAAGAGCAGGAACCTAAAAGCAAGACAGGCAGGGGAGGGTAGAAATAGCTGAGCATGGTTTAAAAAACGACCTGGGTGGCACCCCTAAGGCTCTGGATGGGAAAGCTAAAGGGGCCTCTGTTTGTGATGCAGAATCAGCGCTAGAGGTCACTTCCTTCCTGGGACTTGGAAGGTGACCTGCCTGGGGGTGGCAGAGGTGATGCAGGCAGTAGTAGGAAAACGCCATTTCCCCTTGGTGGTAGATCCCCTCCCGCCCTCCAAACCCCTCCATCCCAGTCCGAAGCACCCTCCTGCACCCCCATCCCCTCATCCCCAGAGCCCGCACCCCAACCCCCAACTTCATGAGTGTTCCTGGCCCGCCATACAATTTCCATACCCAGATGTGGCCCTCGGGCCAAAACGTTTGTCCAGCTCTGCTCTAAGGCGATTATTCAGGAAATCAACCCTAAACGCTTCACATACGATTCCCAACCTAACCAGTCGGACTTTCTGCTCCGTCACAGCAGCACTTCTTGGGGCCAGTGCCAGGCCCAGCGAGTCGGCGGCGAAGGCAGAGGGAGGGGGACGTTTCTCAGGGTAGTCCAGCCGTTCATAGCATTCCACAGCTGCTTCAGCATCTACTCTGGGCAGACGGGGTTACGGGGTGAGGGGCTGTCAGCTCAACACTTGACATTTGAATTTCAAAAGAACGTCAGAGCAGAACTCCTCACCCGCCGTCGGAATAGCTAATTCCCACGCTGCAGGGGCTCTGCCGGCGGAGAGTTACTCTCGCAGGGCAGCAGAACATGGCTTTGCCTGGATTAGGCTACAGTGAGGCATTTGACTTACACAATGGCAGTGTCTAGACTCAACTGTACCAGCAGGAAGTCAGCATTCAAAGGAGGAGTGACTCAGGAGCTTAGCTAGAAGCAGAGTGCTGTGAGCTACCAGTGTGTGACGGCCAAGACATTGATGGAGAACCGGCTCCAGCATCTACAGCACATCAAAGGCAGTGAGCTTTGGTGCGAAGGGTCCACGCCGGGGGAGGCCTGGCCGGGAAGCAGAGCTCCACACACGAACGAATAAACACACGCACGCGCGTGCACACACACACTTTCCTTTCTAACGTGCACCGAAAGGACGCGCATTCCTTTGTCTTTCTCTGTTCATTTTCTTCTCCCCGGCCCCTGTGGTGAAACGATTCCTAACGCTGAGTAGACATGGCCCCCTCCCTTCCTGGCCTAACACTGCACGGCCGGGGCCAGTCCCACAGCCGCACCCCGCCCACCAGCTCCAGCCAAAGAGTGCAAGGAGTAAGAGGAGAGGCGTCATAGCCAGCGACTAATGAGGAAAGGCAGCATGCCAGTAATCAACAGGAACATTTCCACTGACCACGGAGGGGCAGCGTGGGGAGCCAGGCTCTCAGCTCCGGGTGCAGCTCCCCACCGAGAGCCCCCCTCATCACCCGGAGCCTGGCTCCACTGAGCCTCCCAGCTCCCTGCCTGGGTCACTTAGGGTCCCAGTGGGAGTCAGGCTCCCCTGTGCAGCCAGGCACTGAGAGAGGAGCCTCCATGCAGCAGGCGCACTGGGAGCAGGGAGCTCCGGGGTCAGCAGGGAGCCCCCCCCGCACCCCCATCTGCCCTGGGGTGAGAGGAATGACAGCCAGCAGCCCACGGACCCAGATCCTGCGGTGCCCTAACAACCCCGACATTAGCCCTCCGGCTCTCATGGGATATGGGGGTCGTGGGGCACTGAGCTCAGCAGGAGTTCGGTTGATGTCAGCTGCCTTATCTTGACCTAACTCTGTCGTGAAGACCACAGCCTAGCAGGTCCTGCTGAGTCTCCTTTCAGCCCCCACACACCTGGGCTCCTGCCCGCAGACACCTCCCAGCACCAGCGCTGGGCATTTGAGAGAGACCTGGGCGAGGCTCCCCAGACGCAGTGTGAGAATCGTTAGAATCGAACTCGCTGCTCCCCTCGGAGCCCGGGTCTGCAGCCTGGGGCCCGCACTGCAGCGCTAGACACAGTGGTGTGGCTGTTCTCCCCCCACCAAGGGCGCAGGCTCCCACGCATGAACGGCCACACTGCGATGGCTAGCCCCACCGCGAGCCTACAGACCCGGCTCGGAGACGCTGCAGCGTAGATGGAGCCTGGCCACAGAGAGCGCTCTGGAGCCACAAATCCACCTGCTCCCCAGCAGTGGGGCCATTCCCTGACCCTTGCTGATGGCAAGGCCCTTCCAGCCCCAGAAGCACCCCAAGCAGCCAGTGGGGCTTTGCCTGGCTCCCCATTCACTTCTGCAGATGCTGGGAGTCAGACAAGCCCTGCGTGAGGCGCTGCCCGCAGCACACTGTAATTCACACAGCTCCAGGCAAGATCAGGCCCCTGGGCCAGGCCCCGCCTACAAAGCACGGCACACTCCTGCGGCGAGCGCCTGAGGAGACAACAACTTCTGATGCAGTGTAGTCACTTTCAAATGGAGCAAAATCCAGCCTCTCCTGTGCTCTTCCCAGACCTACAGAGCCTGTGACCCCGACCTTCTTGGGGCTGGGAGAGAAACACTTCTGTGCTCTTCTGCTGAGCCTTAAAATAACAGCGTGTAGGAGAATTCCAGCTCAGCCCCACCCCCTGAGAGAAACCTGGCTGAACTCCCATGGGGGATGCTCCCCCCAAGCACAGGGATCCCAGAGGACAAAGCACGTACCTCCAAGACTGGCCGACCCTTCTCTTCTACCACCGGGGTGGTCAGCTGCTGTAGGCAACACCCAGCCACAGGTCACTGAATGGGAACAGATTTCCACAGCGAGCCAGCCCCCGGAGGCTCCAGAGCAACACAAGACACAGGAGCCTGGGGAAGGAAGAAGCAGCACCTCCTTTCTGCCCCACTGGTCTCCAGCCCCAGCCCTTCGGCCCCAAACGCATCAATCGAAAGGAAGAGACTGAATGGAAGGCGGGGGGTCAGCCCGTCGCTGTCTGGAGGAAAGCAGCCTTTAGACTCTCAGGAGAGGGTCAAATAGCGCCAGGCGCTGCACATCTGCATCCTCAGTGCGCTACGGCTCTATTTATAAACCAGGCCTAGCAGCCAGCAGACAGCTGCGGCCTGCAGTGCGAGACAGCCTGCCACAGTCTGGGGGTTACTCCGATTAAAACGGTGGGTTATGTACCCCTCCCCCCAGGCCCCCGACATGCATCTACAGACAGACCCGAGTCATTCACGGAACAGAGCACCTGGCACCTGTACACAAGGCTGCCTTCGCGGGCTAACGAGTCCCTATCCACCCTCACGCCACAGTGCCAACACAGTCCACCCGTGCACCCTGGCTGCTCCATGTCACCACCAACCATCACCTGCCTAAGAGACAGGCAGGCTTTGTTTAGATGCAAGAGGACTCAGGCTGGCTGTACTGGAGGACTCAGGCTGGCTGTACTGGAGGACTCAGGCTGGCTGTAGTGGTGAAGGACAGCAAAGGCACTATACAATATTTGTTACCACTATTCATTTGCAGGAAGAAAATAGACCTGGACAAGAAAATCACAGTGTGCAGGAGCCGCAGGATGGAGATTAGCACTGCACCCACTCTCTGCTTAGGGACGCGAGAGTGGAACCAGCTTGACCTGCCACTCAGCAGCTTAAGGAGACGTCTCCCTGTCCTGCGGAGACGGAACAGATGAGGGTCCATGTTGCTCACTCTTCTCCCTCCCTCCCTCCCTGCCGCAGGTTCTCTTCTCACGCTTTGCTTCGTGCCGGACCCAAAGAGCAGCAGGGAAGGCTCAATGAATAGCCAAGCAAAAGCTTCACTGCCACCTCCAGCCCTCGCTTGGAACCCAGTTTTAAAACCCTCTCCTCAGACCCAAGGTCATATGTGCATCAGAATCCAGCAGGTGATTTCATCCTCCTCCTATTAATTGTCCACGGGGACTGCAAGGCCAGATGCTGAACACAAACATCTAAACACAGCCAGGGAAGGGAGGTTACTCACAGGAGTCTTTCTACAACCTAAGATGGCTGCAGTTTGAATCCGCACTAACTGCTCAGCTCAGAACACGTTTATATTCTGCAGTTGCACACCGCGTCTTCCTTCAGGCCACACCAGATTTCCCCTGGCTCAGAGGTGCAACGGAACAAGAGCACTGGCTGCTCCATGTTTGCTCCTGGTGCTCCCCCGATTCAACATGCACGTAGCGATATGGCTAGCGATAAGCATGAGACAAGATCCCAGTGGGTACAGAACCTCAGTGGTGAGATCCCAGCCAGGTGCCTGAAACCAAGCAGCAGGTCCAAGCACCCCACCCCTCCTTACAGAAGGGAGGGGCTCACCCTGGCAGTTATCGCCTCCTTACCTGTTGGGGCGGAGACAACGCTTCGGGAGTCCAAATCCAACTTCTTCACCAGAGCTTTGGGATCGATCTTCATCCCAGCAAAGACATCAGAGGACAAAAACGCCCAGTCCTGAGCCAAAGACAAAATGAAACACGCACTTTAATATTGAGAGGAATAAAACAACGGCAAAGTCCAGGCCTACTCTGCAATAGGCACCCACAGTAGCCCATTGGTTCATGGTATGTAAAAGCTATGCCATGCCTCAGAGGACACAGCCAAACTACTGGTTTGCAGCTCATTGGTTTTTACTACAAATATGCATGAGTCTCTGTGACGGACATTCTTGGGGTACCTCTGTCTGACCAACCTGTGCTCCCCCTTCACACGGTGACATCGGAACAAGCTGCAATCCATTCAAGGCCCTGCGCTCACACAAGCATTCACGGGCAGGGGCACACCCAGCTTTCGCCAGCCACTCTTGAACCCGCAACAGAGAGGTTCCAGCCTAGTACCCCAGAGCTCGACCGTCCTGCCCTGGTCAAAAAAACAAGGGTCTGGGTATGTCTACACTACCCACATTACAGCATGGCCGTGCCGTGCCATGCCATGGGCAGTGTAGACACGCTTTATCACCAGAGGAGAGCTCTCCCGGCGATTAAAAAACACATCCCCCCAACCGAGCGGGAGTAGCATTATCGCCAGGAGCCACACTCTCAGCAATTAAGCACTGTCTATACTGGCGCTTTTCAGCGCTAAAACTTTTGTCACTCAGGGTGTGTGTGTGTGTGTTTTTTTCACACCCCTGAACGACAAAAGTTTTAGCGCTGAAAGTGGCAGCGTAGACACAGCCTCAGTTTATTATCTTGTTACCTAGCCCGCCCCTCTCTCAACGTGGAAAGGAGATGCGCAGGTTTTTATTAACTGAGCTAAGATTTTCTTTCATGCACTTCACTCAAACTACACTGGTTTTAGATAAAATATAAAACAGATGAATGATCTACAGATAAATGTTAAGGGATTATCAGTAACAGCACACAGATCAAAGCAGATTACATAAGACATGAAACAAACCTGCAATCCAAATTCCATATACTAGACAGGATTTGAATCAAGCAGTGTCTCACCTTGGTGACACAAATAGGGTGACCAGATAGCAAGTGCAAAAAATTGGGACAGGGGGCGGAGGGGTAATAAGAGCCTATATAAGAAAAAGACGCAAAAATCAGGACTGTCCCTATAAAAATTGGGACATCTGGCCACCCTAAGTACAAACAGTTCACCAATCTTCCATACAGAGGCTGGGATTCCGCCTTTCCCGCCTGGGATTCCCACCCTTGTCCAATCTTTGTTCCAGGTGTTAAGTTCTTGGGGGAGGGAGGACAAGTGAGTATGTCACTTCCTCCTTTTACAGCTTCTCCCATGTGGCGGAAACTTCATTGTCCCAAACAAAGCCCCCAGCACAGTTTGTGGAAAAGGCACAAGATGCAGTCCAGTGTCACATGATCTGGTGACGCACAAGATGTCCAAGATGCAGTCCAGCATCTCATGATCTGCTATGACTCATTGAAGCATGCAAGGGTATATCCCCTTGCATGCTTCAATGAGTCATAGCATCCGTTATCCACCAGGTGGGCATAAGCTTCTTCTAAGGCAGTGGTTCCCAAACTGGGGTTTGGAAACCCCTGGGGGTTCGCAAAATGTTTCAGAGAGTTCTCGGGGAAAAATTCCCTAATGGCGGACAGAGTTGTCCCTAGGGTCTCCGGACAGCACAGGGCCAGCATCCCAGAGCCCCTGGACTTCCAAGAGCTAAGCGGATCAAAGCATGTCTATCCCACTGAGGGGATTTAAACTTTAAAAGACTCCTTACAAGAAATGAAAAGGGAGGTTGATTTTTTTTTTGCTATTTTTAAAATTAAATAGGCAGCTAGTATTGTTTTTAAAATGATTATGAAGAACCAGTTTAAGCTCTGTTGTAACGTGAGTTGTTTGCCTGGACTGCTCAACATCTGAATGCTTGTGTAGGAGGAACAATTTGAGTTGGCTTCTGAAATATCTTCATGCTGTTTCACATCTGATACTCCTTGATGAAACACAGGAGCCTTGTCTTATAAAAGGTTTATTCAAAGTGATACAACCTACGAAAGTGAGATCTTGGAAGAGTGTTGCCATTTTCACAATGTAATAAAAATACTGTAATGATAAATGTGTAATAAGCATGTCATAAAAACAAATTTTATATTTCCAAGACCACTGCTTTTATCATTTATACTCAGGTAAAGGAGAAAAATCCCTGAAAACATTCATTTTTAGGAGGGAGTTTGCGAGACTTGACATTTTAATGAAGGGGGTTCACAGGTTGTTAAAGTTTGGGAACCACTGTTCTAAGGTCTACTGCAGGGGTCTCCAAACTACGGCCCGGGGGCCAGATCCGGCCTGCGGCATCGATTTGTCCAGCCCCCAACTTAGCAGGCACATGGAGATTTTCAGCACTTCCGGGTTTGAGCCTGGCATTTCCATAAGGAGTTTCACAATCATCCACAGACAAAACCAAACCACATCTTACTCCCACTGTGAAAATGCATAATGCTGTTACCCACGAGCATCCCACCATGCCTGCCAGAGGAAGTACAGCAAGCAGCTCCTTCCTAATGGGTGAGGATTGCAATGGTTGGATTCCAGGGACTGCATGTCTGTCCCCTCGGCCATGGAGAGACTGTGACAGACGTGACGCTTGTTAAGGATTTCAGTCATTTTTTCTCTGACGCAATCAATGGAAGGATCAAGAATGTGGTTTCATCCACTCTGCGGCGACCAGACAGATGATTCTTTTGTCTTATCACTGTCGGTGGTTAAGAGTATCATCTCTTACCATGTCCGTTACACCAATACACTCCTTACTGCGGGCACAGTACTGCAGAACTAAAAGAGCAGACTCCAACCTTCTCGGTCCTGGCATTCACCTGTAACTACTCCATAACCCACTGGGCCGAGAAGCAACACTGAACTCCTCCAGCATGACTGAAGGACAGGCCATCAGCGCCGATTCTAGGGCAAACAAGCAGCGCGGTCATCCTAGGTGCCATCCAGAAGGAGGCACTGAACTAATGAGCTGCTCAGCCCTTTTCCCCCTCTGCTCCTGATTGGCTAGACATTTTTGTTTGGGGGGGTGAGCACGAAAACGTTTTCCACCCTGGCCAGCAAAACAGCGAGGGCCATTGCTGCAGGCCAACCTCAACCACAGGATAGAAGATATACTTTCACCACTCTATTTTTTCTCTGGGCTGTCGTTTTTCTTACAACTTTAAATCAAATCCACCGTGACAGAAATCAAATTGATTTAAATCATGATTTAACTCACAAGTCAGGAAGACTCCATTTAATCATGGTTTTCTATATAAAAGTGCATTCTTGTTGGTTGTTACAACCTTAATACATATTCTTCACAACTCAGAGGTAGAGATAGGTTTCATTTTTAGAAGGTACACGTTATACATTTTTAAACAGGGATTTATTTTGAAAACTTTTCAGATTAGTTTGACAGCGATATCAGAAAATGAATGATTGGTTATTTCATTTACCAAAGGTAACTGAAGCAGATATTTATGAAGTCATTGGGAAACAAACTATTAATATTTGGAGGGTTTTCTTGCCATGTTATATTAGAAGGAGAATATCACCAGACAGACATTTACGTTGTTTTATTTAACTACAATAACCTTAAGTCTTCTGGATTTTTTAGTTCAACAGCAAAGATATATTTTAACAAAACAAGCATATGTCCCTCGCTTCTCACATTTATCTCCAGACTTCTTCTCCTTGTCCAGCTCTATTCCACCCACAACAATCTTCTAGTCATTGAACTTTGCACGTTTAGAGAGAGGTAAGGGATTGACTCTGTGTACACAAATTTGCAGAGGGACAATAGAGTTCAGTTCTCACCTCTATATACTTATTAATTTTTTTTATTTATTTAAAAACATTTTTGCTGTTAACAAGCATGTTACCTCTGGAGACACAAATCCACAGTTTGAGAACTGCAAAACTAAGCATTTCTGATGGTATCTTCTAGATAGCACTGAGTCCTATTGGGTAGATAGAAAGATTAACCTAAATAATCTATACAGAAGCCCCTGGAACGACATAAGATTGGGTCTCTAATCCATGAGCTATGGGAACTCATTTACAAAACTTGTCTTAAACATTACATGAATATATTGTCTCATTCTACAAAATAAGAATTTATAATCCCTATTCCATGATGAGATATTTTTGTGCTATAATGCATCTTAATTAAAACTCTCTTTAGATAAAATGCTATTTGAGGAAAAAGCCTTGCAAAAAAGTCCGATTTAAATAAAAAAAAATTCAATTTTTTTTTTAAATCAGTGATTTTTATCCACCCTGCTTTCTATCCACTGCAACAAAATGGCAGATGAAATTTAATGTCGATAAATGAAAAGCAATGCACATTGGAAAACATAATCCCAACTATACACATAAAACAGGGGTATCCCATCCAGCCCGGAGCCATGCAGGCACCGCTGTGGGGCCGGGGCTGCGCGCTCCCCCCTTCCCCCAGAATCATGCCACATGGGCAGCGCTCTGGGGACCAGGGCACCATGCTCCCCCCTTCTTCCTGGAGCTGCGCTGAGCAGCTATGGTAAAGGGGAGCAATGGGGAGGGGGTTCTGGGGTGGTGGTTGGGGGGGCTCTGGAGGGGACAGTCAAGGAGCAGGGTGGGTTGGATAGGGGGTGGGATTCCGGGGTGGTGGTTAAGGGGCGGGAGGGTGGATAAGGGTCGGGTCAGTGACGGGA
Source organism: Dermatemys mawii (assembly GCA_007922305.1). Classification (NCBI taxonomy): domain Eukaryota; kingdom Metazoa; phylum Chordata; order Testudines; family Dermatemydidae; genus Dermatemys; species Dermatemys mawii. The sequence goes on along the minus strand of ML677394.1, from coordinate 5,658,429 downwards.
CAGGGAGCAGGGGAATTGGGTAGGGGGTGGAGTCCTGGGGGGTAGTTAGGGGTCTCTGGAAGGGGCAGTCAGGGAAAAGATGGGGGGGTTAGATGGGTCGGGGATTCTGAGGCGGGTGGGAAGTGGGTGGGGGCTGGATTGTGTGTGTGTGGAGTGACATTGAAAGGTTGCTTTAGGTATGAAACGCATTTAGTCAAGGATGGTAGCTGAAGTTAAGTTTTAGACATTTAGAAGGGCGTACTGCCGTTTAATTTGCAACCATTTCTGTCTCTATTATTCTTGTTTAGTATCACTTAAATTTCAGCATTTGGGTAATAGATTTCTCTTTGTTAGCACCTAAGTCTATCTCAGTGCTGTTATATTAAGCAGAGTGTGAATTCCTTGTTCAGCCAAGCGAGCTGGTGCATGCACTGTTTTTGTGAGTGCCCAGTGATGGGCTGTGTGCTGCTAGGAGATGCTTTTGGAGAGCTCAGGCACTGAAGTGTGCCAAGGGTTAACCTGCAACCCTTCTTCTTCACACAGCGCACAGTCAACCTGGGGAACTCCTTGCCTGAGGAGGTTATGAAGGCTAGGATTATAACAGGGTTTAAAAGAGAACTGGATAAATTCATGGAGGTTAAGTCCATTAATGGCTATTAGCCAGGCTGGATAAGGAATGGGGTCCCTAGCCTCTGTTTGTCAGGGGGAGGTGATGGATGGCAAGAGAGAGATCACTTGATCATTACCTGTTAGGTTCACTCACTCTGGGGTACCTGGCATTGGCCCCTGTCGGTAGACAGGATACTGGGCTAGATGGACCTTTGATCTGACCCAGTACGGCCTTTCTTATGTTCTTATGCAAGGCAAAGATCGGACTGCTGGAGTCCTGAAGAATCTGTGGCCAGCAAACTGGAGTGGCAGGGAGCTGTTACCCAGTTTAGCAGCAGTGGATCCCTTTCACACTGAGACATAATAAGGGGACTTATGCTTCTGGCTACTCAAAGCGCCACAGCTTGGAATCCTACTGAAAAATGAAAAGTGTGTTTTAAGATAAGGTAGTTAGATAACCAAGATCGTACATCAAAGGCCAAACACCTTGTCACAACACATAACCAAGGAATTTAGGAAAGGCTCAATGGAAGGGGAAGTTGAATGTTTTTTCTGCATGTCTATAGGAAAAAAACAACAAACTAAGGACCATTGTCTCATAAGAACAACTATACTGGGTCAGACCAAAGGTCCATCTAGCCCAGTATCCTGTTTTCTGACAGTGGCCAATGCCAGGTGCCCCAGAGGGGATGAACAGACAGGTAATCATCAAGTGATCCAGCCTGTCGCCCATTCCCAGCTTCTGGCAAATACAGGCTAGGGATGGCTATCCCTAATACATGGCTATCCTAATAGCCATGGATGGACCTATCCGCCATGAACTTATCCACGTCTTTTTTTGAACTCTCTTATAGTTTTGGCCTGAACAATATCCTCTGGCAAAGAGTTCCCCAGGTTGACTGTGCATTGTGTGGAGAAATATTTCCTTTTGTTTGTATTAAACCTGCTGCCTATTAATTTCATTTGGTGACCCCTAGTTCTTGTGTTATGAGAAGGAGTAAATAACGCTTTCTCCACACTAGTCTTGATTTTATAGATCTCTATTATATCCCTCCTTCATCGTCTCTTTTCCAAGCTGAAAAGTCCCAGTCTTATTTCTCTCTCCTCATATGTGCTCCATACTCCTAATCATTTTTGTTGCCCTTTTCTGTACCTTTTCCAGTTCTAATATATTTTTTTTTGAGAAGGAACGATCAAATCTGCACACAGTATTCAAGGTGTGGTGTGTCATGGATTTGTAGAGAGGCAATATGATATTTTCTTTCTTATTATCTATTCCTTTCTTAATGATTCCCAACATTTTGTCTGCTGTTTTGGCTGCTGCTTCACACTGAGCGGATGTTGTCAGAGAACTCTCCACAATGATCTTTCTTGAGTGGTAACAGTTAATTTAGACCCCATCATTTTATACCAGCAGTGGGCAAACTTTTTGGCCCAAGATTCACATCGGGCTTGCAAAATTACATGGAGGGCCAGATAGGGAAGTACGCCCTTCTAAATGACTAAAACTTAACTTCAGCTACCATCCTTGACTAAATGCGTTTCTTACCTAAAGCAACCTTTCAATGTCCCTCCACACACGCACGCACACACACAATCCAGCCCCCTCCCACTTCCCACCCTCCTCAGAATCCCCGACCACACACACACGGCAGGGGATCCACCCTTCAAAGATACAGAGAGCGCTGGTCTCTTTGTCCCCTCCAGGATGGATCACCAACGTGCCTTTTTTGCTTCTCTTTACATTCCCCAAAGTGTACTGTCTGTGTCACCAGACTCAGGATGAATGCCTGCTGATGTCACATCCTCGTATTAATTTGTCCCTCCAGTATGAGCTGCCCATTGTCTCGGACATCACTGTGCTCAATTTACTTTATAGACAGGGAGAAAGTAACCTTCCCTCTCATTTGAAAGAAAACCTGTTTCTCCCTTTGTTTGGTTAGACTTTAAAACATATCATCAGTGAGTATCCATAATTCCTCATGCAGTGTTAACACATACACTTCACAATGATATTACTGACTAACGTGTCACCGGCTTTCATATGGTATCATGAACTCACTACACCTAACATATTGCCATTGTCAGGCCTGGCAAGAGTTGCTTACACGGAGCAATGAACCATCAGCATGCCCCCGAGTCACACACACATTCAAGACATTGGGACACCCTGCATCCCATATTTACCACTCTTCTATGGTTATGATATATTCTGTACAATGGATGCCTTGTGAGGTATCACTTGAAAATGCATAATCTGCTGAACATCACTGTACTGTTACAATGTGTCTATCAATACTGTATGTGGAGCTATGAGATTTTACTTATGATTGTTACTGAAATATACTATAGTTCTGGGTAACGCCTTCAGATCATTTTCTCAAAGGCAAAAGGATACTGGCTTGCCAGCTAGGTGCTAAAAGCACCTTAATCGGAGATTTACCAGCACGGGAGTTGTAAATCAGAAATTTACAATTCACCTGAAGGTCAGCAGGCAGTTCATGGACACCATGGAACTGCCTGACCCCATGACCCAGCAAGGACTTTTCCAGTAAAAGGGGTCAGGATATAAGAAGGAGGAGGGTGAAACGCCCCGACCACCTCTCTTCCCACATCTTCTACTCATGGCATCAAGATGGCTTGGGAGACAAAGGAACTGGGGGGAGTGTGGTCTGGCCTAGAGGTTTTTCCAGCCAGTACAGACTGCTGAAAGCTTTGGAGTGAGAAACTATTTTGCTTTTAGAGCAATTCACCTTGGTAAAGCTTAGGAAATAGCTTGCGTGTTTATGTTTCATTTCTTTTCCAGCCAGTTCTGACTTTCATGTCTTATCACTTAGAATCTATCTTCCTTTACTTAATTAATTTGTTTTATTTAAACCAGTGTGTGTTGGTTGAAGTGTTCGGGGAATCTCTACTCACGTTAACAAAGGCTGGTGCATAATAATTTCCTTTGAAGAAATGACGGGTTATTAATGAGCTTGCAGTGTTCAGTAGTGTGCTGGACAGCGCCAAATGTAAATTTCTTGGGTGCAAGGCTGGGACCAAGAATTTGCAGGTATTGCCCTATATGTAGTTCATGAGTGGCTGGCAGAGCATTCATGTAACTTGGCTGGAAGTGACTTTACATGTGAGTGGCTTTTCACTAGCAGAGCCGTGTAAAAGGCACAGTGGGGTGGAAATTAAAAGGGACACAGTGATTCAACAATCCAGACTGTATCCAGGGCTATGTCACAGACATTTAAAAACAGACACTATTTCAATATAATGAAGGAAGTGCAAGTTCCTACTTAATGGTATGTTGTAAAAAAAAAACTCCATCTAGAAATGAGAGCACAGAACAGATCAGAGAAAAGGATAGCTATTTCTCTGCAAAGACCTTTACTGTTCCCAACTTTTCAATATTATAAGTCTCATAATATTTAAAGCCCCAGCTACTGGAGTCATGTGATTTTAAGAATCTCAGCTTTCATTCTGTAAAAAGAAGTTAAGTTTCTAGCCCTTATGGGTACAGGGAAAAGCTTGAAAATGTGGCCTCTAAAAGCCACATTTTCATTGTTGCTCTGTTAACTGTTTCCATAGCATTCTTCCAGCAATGTTCTAGATCACATTCAGTAAATGCTGGGGTGAAAAAACAAGGGGACTTCATGCAGCATAGTTCCCTTATTCAGACTTCTGACTTTTCTGCAGGGCACGTCCTCATTTAAACAAGGAGATACAACAGGGGTGGGCATGGCCCCGCTCCGGCTCCTTCGCACTCCAATGGGAGTTGTGGGGGCAGCGCCTGCGGATGCGGCAGCGTGCAGAGCTGCCTGGCTGTGCCTCATTGTAGGAGCCGGAGAAGGGACATGCTACTGTTTCCGGAATCTGCTTGAGGTAAGCGCCACTCGAAGCCTGCAACCCTGAGCTTCTGCCCATGCCCCAGCCCTGTTCTCCCTACTGCCCTCCAAACCCCTCAATCCCAGCCCAGAGCACCCTCCTACACCCCAAACCTCTCATCCCCGGCCCCATTCGGAACCTGCACCCCAATCCCCTTCCCACCCACCGAACCGCTCAGTCCCAGCCCAGAGCACCCTCCTACACCCCAAATTCCCCAGCCCCACCCCAGAGCCTGCACCCCGTCCCACACCTCAACCCCAATTTTGTGCGCATTCATGGCCGCCACACAATTTCTATTCCTCAATGTGGCCCTCGGGCCCAAAGGTTTGCCCACCCACGGGATACAGTGATGTTGCAGTACTACAAAAGGAAAGGTCACGGAAATGTAGAATTTTGCACCTTGCTTGTTTTTTAAAAAAATATTAGCATAATTTAAGAAGTCTGAAGAAGAGATTCCTCAGACTCGGCTTAGCAGGCCCCAAAACATTAACTGCACCTGCACCACAAATTATACCCCTTCAGTGAGAGAACAGTCCTGTGACTCATGCAGGCAACAAGGTGTGGGGGAAGAGGAGATTGCAGAGGGTGAAGGATGACAGATGAAATCCTCCCCCCACATACACATTAAACACACACTGTCAAAATCACCGCACATGGGAGTTGTTGTGTGATTAACACAGAGGGAGAGACCAAGGCAGTTTTTAACAGAAAATGTCACACTCAGCTACTCTAGGATCTGGTAATAAGAGCCAAAGAAGGAGAGGAGAGGAAAGGAGAGCACTAAAATTCAATCTTTTATTGTACAGACAATATTCCTTCTTAGGCCCTTTCACATTACTGTTGCATGAACATTGCCTGCACTGCTTGGAAGAATTTGATGGAATGGTCCATTGTCTGGTCCAACCAAACCCTGGACCTATTAATCTCCTTGCAATCTCTATGGTGCTGATTGTTGTATCACCCAAGGCTCACAAGCAGTGATGAATTAGCTGCACAACATTCCTGTGAGCTTTAAAACATGATCAACAAGTGCAAGAAACCAGTTTGCAAAAACACACAAGAAACGATAAGCCATGCATAGGTTTCTGCCATTCAAGAAGATTTAAACACAGGGCTTGAAAAACAGATCCAATCTCATCAGCTTTTCCGTTTGTTGAGACAATACCCGAATGTGCCTCAAACAGATTTCCAGCGAGCGGCTTAAAGTTCAGCCCCTGTGCAAGGACAGTAGATGCACCACTGCAGACAACCACTGCCCTTTTTATCACAAGTCTAGGCAACATGGTGCTTACAGAACCAGCAGCCTGGTTGCAGAAGCATTCCCATGATGACTGCCGCTGGCGGAGCTGAGCCAACAGTAGCAACAGTGAGGAAACTTTAAGGGACAAAAAGCGAATATACAGAAAGCTAGGGTGGCGATGCACGGTGTGTCCTACACCTGACACCGTTTTAACTTGAAGATACTTTCTTAGTCTGAATGGCCGAAGAACTTCTATGGCAAGTCTGTCCATTCTTAGGCGAGTTTCTTAGGCTTTGGTTACACTAGCACTTTATACTGCTATAAAGCTGCCAGGAGCGCTATAACTTACTACCTGTCCAGACTGGCGAGGCACGTAGATCGCTGTAAATCGATGGTTGTAACGGCCCTGGTAATCCTCCTTGCCAGAGGATTAACAGCTGTTGCATATTGGGTGATACGCTTTAGCTCCAGTGTAAACGGGCAGTAATAATACTGCGCTTTGAGTGATCTCTGTAAACACCCCTAATCTAGTTAAGTCAATTGACTTCTCTTCCCTTTGTTTTGAACTCGGCTGGAGGAATGCGGAAGTACGTTTTCAGAGTGTACCTGTAACTCAGCAAATCAACTATGCAAATGTTTACCGAGTAAGTGAGAGAGAAGCAGAGAGGCTACGGGAGACTGAATTTCTAAGACAGCATGCTGACACACTCTCAGCACTCCAAAATCCACTCACTCTCTCCCTCCGCATACACACAACACGCTCTGCTCCACCCACCTCGTTTAAAAAGCACGTTGCAGCCAGCTGAATGCTGGGATAGCTGCCCATAATGCATCACTCCCAGTGCCGCTGCAAGTGCTGCAAATGTGGCCACACCTGTGCAGTTGCGGCTGTCAGAGTGGACACGCTGGAGCGCTTTCCCTGGAGCTGTATCTGAAGGTGGGTATAACCAAAACTGCTATAAAGCTGTAAGTGTAACCAAGCCCCTAAAGACTCAAAGACTTTAAAGCCAGAAGGAACCATCATGATCAGCTAGTCTGACCTGCTGCACACCACAGCTCACAGAACCTCACCCTCCCATTCTTGTAATACACCGCTAACCTCTGGCTGAGTTACTGAAGTCCTCAAATCATGGTTTAAAGACTTCAAGTTACAGAGAATCCACCATTTCCATTAGCTTAACCCTGCAAGTGCCCCGTGCCCTATGCCTTGTCGCCTCATTTTCTTGTTCACTGAGATAGGAATAAAGGTATTTTCCTAGATTATCTCATAGGAATGTACCAAAATGTTTGCAAACAATGTTAAAGATTAAAAGTGCCAAATACACTAAACGCTCAATGTGATTACAGAGATTCAAATGGAGTTCTATTTGTTACTTCTCTGAACAAGGTTGAGACTAATACCTTACATCGGTGGTCTTCAAAGTAGGGTGCGCGAGACCACCCCTGGGGGTGTGTGAGACCCTGGCGCCACCGATCCCGCCCGGGAGACCACCAAACTCACAGCAATCTATTTTTGTCCTGCCAAAATGCCTCCGCAGAAAGCGGAAGCTTTCTATTTAGTGGCATTTCAGCAGACATACCCCGGGGGCCGCAAGTAGAGGTGGGAGAATGAAAAGGGGCCGCAGCGGAAAAACTTTGAAGACCGCTGCCTTACATAATCCTTTAAATCAAAAGCTTTTACACCCCACACACTCCCCTATCGCATCAGGTCAGCAATCACCTACAGGCATGTCGCGTCTTGCACGAGGGTTCCGTTCCGCGGTTACCGCGTAAAGCGGAAACTGCATATAGCCAGAACCCATTGACTTCAATGGCGGGCAAAATCGCCCACCCTAAGGAGCTTTTAAATTTTTTTTTCCCTTTTTTTTTTTGGCCGACCGCGTAAAGCGGAAATCACATAAGTTAAATGTGCCTAAAACACGACATGCCTGTATAAAGCAAACAGTCACTATAGACCTCCCATTGTCATAAGAACATAAGAACATAAAAAAGGCCGTACTGGGTCAGACCAAAGGTCCATCTAGCCCAGCATCCTGTCTACCGACAATGGCCAATGCCAGGTGCCCCGGAGGGAGTGAACCTAACAGGTAAAGATCAAGTGATCTCTCTCCTGTCATCCATCACCCGCCTCTGACAAACAGAGGCGAGGGACACCATTCCTTACCCAGCCTGGCTAATAGCCATTAATGGACTTAACCTCCATGACTTTATCCAGTTCTCTTTTAAACCCTCTTATAGTCCTAGCCTTCACAGCCTCCTCAGGCAAGGAGTTCCACAGGTTGACTGTGCGCTGTGTGAAGAACTTCTTTTTATTTGTTTTAAACCTGCTGCTCACTAATTTCAATGGGTGGCCCCTAGTTCTTCCGCTATGGGAACAAGTAAATAACTTTTCCTTATTCACTTTCTCCACGCCACTCATAATTTTATATACCTCTATCATATCCCCCCTTAGTCTCCTCTTTTGCAGGCTAAAAAGTCCTAGCCTCTTTAATGTCTCCTCATATGGGATAATCTCTCCGTTCCAATCTTCTGATCATTTTAGTTGCCCTTCTCTGAACCTTTTCTAATGCCAGTATATTCTTTTTGAGATGAAGAGACCACATTTGTATGCAGTATTCAAGATGTGGGCGCACCATGGATTTGTATAAGGGCAATAAGATATTGTCCGTCTTATTTTCTATCCCTTTGTTAATGATTCCTAACATCCTGTTTGCTTTTTTGACTGCCGCTGCACACTGCATGGACGTCTTCAGAGAACTATCCACGATGACTCCAAGATCTTTTTCCTGATTAGTTGTAGCTAAATTAGCCCTCATCATATTGTATGTAGAATTGGGGTTATTTTTTCCAAAGTGCTTTACATTTACGTATAGTTGGGGTTATTTTTTCCAAAGTACTTTACATTTATCCACATTAAATTTCATTTGCCATTTTGTTGCCCAGTCACTTAGTTTTGTGAGATCTTTTTGAAGTTCTTCACAGTCTGCTTGGGTCTTAACTATTTTGAGTAGTTTAGTATCATCTGCAAACTTTGCCACCTCACCGTTTACCCCTTCCTCCAAATCATTGATGAATAAGTTGAATAGGATTGGTGCTAGGACTGACCCTTGGGGAACACCACTAGTTACCCCCTCCTTTCGGAAAATTTACCATTTATTCCTACCCTTTGTTCCCTGTCTTTTAACCAGTTCTCAATCCATGAAAGAATATTCCCTCTTATCCCATGGCAACTTAATTTACGTAAGAGCCTTTGGTGAAGGACCTTGTCAAAGGCTTTCTGGAAATCTAAGTACACTACGTCCACTGGATCCCCCTTGTCCACATGCTGGTTGACCCCTTCAAAGGACTCTAATAGATTAGTAAGACATGATTTCCCTTTACAGAAACCATGTTGACTTTCACCCAACAATTTATGTTCTTCTATGTGCCTGACAATTTTATTCTTTACTATTGTTTCAACTAATTTGCCCGGTACGGACGTCAGACTTACCGGTCTGTAGTTGCCGAGATCACCTCTAGAGCCCTTTTTAAATATTGGTGTTACATTAGCTATCTTCCAGTCATTGGGTACAGAAGCAGATGTAAAGGACAGGTTACAAACCCTACTTAATAGTTCCGCAATTTCACATTTGAGTTCTTTCAGAACTCTTGGGTGAATGCCATCTGGTCCCGGTGACTTGTTACACTTAAGTTTATCAATTAGTTCCAAAGCCTCCTCTGGTGACACTTCAATTTGTGACAATTCCTCAGATTTGTCACCTACAAAAGACGGCTCAGGTTTGGAAATCTCCCTACGTCCTCACCTGTGAAGACCGAAGCAAAGAATTCATTTAGTTTGTCGCCCAATAAGCATGGATTGTCTTTCCTGCTTCTCCCAGAATGTGACAAGAGTTGTCCAGAGAGCTCATAACCCAACATTTAAACAATAGCAGGAAGGTAAGAGATACATAAGCAAGGAGCAGGGTGTTGGCTGCAGAATGGAAGACAGGAGTCGCTGGTGGCCACCAATGGAACTGGTGCCAACAGGAACCATGTGCAGGGATGAGGGCAAAGGCTTGTTTCAAGGGGAGACTGAAGTGAGGACAGGGGTGCTTTGCAAGTTCTGATGGACAGGGACGGCAGAAAGCAGGAGTGTCTGCAGGAAAATGAGGGGATCAAGGCCAGGGTTATGGGCAGAGCAGAGGTTGGACTTGTGAGGTAGAGCATGGCTGAATGTTACAGGGTTGGCAGGGGAAGACCAGGAATCTGAGCCTGACTTGAAGGAGGCAGGACATGGAGGACAGAGGTGATCACACACAGGCCATGGACCTGGGCCTAGCAGCAGCCTTTGCAAGGGAGACGAGATGGCCAAAGAGCAGGGGGCTCCAGCAAGGAGGACAGGCCACGAGCCGGCGAGACAATTGACAGCGAAGGACACGGGCTGAGAGACAGGCCCAGGGGACTCCCAAGTGGTGGTGGGATGCGAGGATAGGCCCAGCGGACTCCACCGGGGTCTCGGGATCCAGGGCGCTGGGTCACAAAGGCTGCTCCTTGCTGCCAGGCCCCAGAGCCCACATGGGCTGCCTGGGCCAGAGACCCAGCGGGGTCCAGAGCAGCCACCAGCACGGAAATGCCCTAAACCAGGGGTTGGGACTTTCAGAAGTGCTGTGCCGAGTCTTCATTTATTCACTCTAATTTAAGGTTTTGTGTGCTGGTAATACGTTTTAATGTTTATAGAAGATCTCCTTCTACGTCTTCATTATAGAACTAAACTATTTCTGTATGTAAAGTAAATAAGGTTTTTAAAATGTTTAAGAAACTTCATCTACAATTAAATTAAAAGGCAGAGCCCCCAGACTGGTGACTAGGACCCGGGCAGTGTGAGTGCCACTGAAAAGCATCTCGCGTGCCGCCTTCGGCACCCGTACCACAGGTTGCCTACCCCTGCCCTAAACCAAGACTAGAGCTACACTAGCGCCGCACCTGCCGGCCAGACCCCACGGCTCGGCCGCCCCAAGTAGCACCATCGGGCAGCCCACCTTCCCCGGACCCGCACCAGCACCCCCCTCCGCTGGCATGGTGCGGCCTCTCCCTGACCCCCGCCGGCACCCCCGTCTTCTAGCATGGTACACTCCACCCCCCCCTCCTCGGGCGGCGCAGACCCCGCCCCCCCCGCACACCCCATGACCCGGCCCCCCATGTGGTAGGGGCCGGGCCGCCAGGCCCTGCCCCCCCCTCGCCGCACACGAGATGGTATCGCCCAGCGCACCCCTTTTACCTTTCCGGGCTCCGCGCTCCAGCCGCTGGTCCCGCCCGCCGCGTCCTGGCCGCCCGGCTCCGCGCCCCGCGGGCCCCTCGGCCTCGGCGCCGCCTGGTGCAGCCGCGGCCGCTTCGCTTTCCCCACCATGGCCGGGCTGCCGGGCTCGGCGTGTGTGCGGCGGCGATGGGCCCCCCGGGAACGCGGCCCCGCACAGCGCGTTCCCCCCGCCGCAAGGGTCCCGCCCCGCGGTGCGCTGGAGCCGGGCCCGCCTCGGACCCGAGCTTCCCGGACAGAGGCGAGGGGGGCTGCCCCCTGCCAGCTTGGGACCCTGGGGGGCCGCGCCGGGGATGGAGCCACTGCACCGAACAGCGCCTGTCGATGTTAACTCTGAAGCCTAATGGTGCCAGATGAAATGCCCGCGGCTGTTTGGCTGTTGTGGGTTGTAGCCGCTCTCCGGAGAGGTGCCAGGGCAGGCTGCTGCCAGGAGATGTCTGCTGGCACGGATTGCTGCGGTGGACAAATGCAACCTCCTTCCCACAAAATAATTCCTGCCCACGTCCCACATCCTGGGATAAAAACTCCTTCTTGAGCCTAAACACAGTGATCGCAGCGCTCCTGAGCCCTACCCTCACCCTAGTCACAGCAATTAAACCGATTCCACCCATAGACTGACCGGTACCCCTGAGAGTGGATTGGGGGGGGAACTGTTTACAATTGGACAAAACACACTTACTGCTAACAGAGAAAAAGCTACATGTATTTTTTTAGAGACATATTTCTGTGCTCTTTCCACTCTCCAAGGCAGTGGGAAAGCAGAAACACCTATAGGGATGTCAAATCAAAACACATTTGTTCTTAGTTTGCTCGCTCTTACTCCCCGGGGAATTTACGCAGCAACTTGTTTCATAGATAAAGATGGAATATGCAGCACAAATGGTAAGCGATGTGATGGAAGGAGCCTCTGGAATATCTTTTTTCTCCCCCATTTAGACCTTCATTGAGGAGTCTATTTTCAGTGCATCTTAGGACTCTCACCAAAAACACTTTCCCCTATTAATGTTAGTGCAAGTTATCTCCCTCCTCCTTGAGAAGAGAGGGGCATTTTGTTTCAGCTGTTGACAAATAAAAGTGAACACTTAGCCAGAAAGCTGTAAGGGTTTGTTATACCGCGATCAAAGCATGTGTTCCAGGGTGTAATGAACCAAGTTATGGAACTGACAAAAGGCATAAATACCCAGCTCACTGGATATCTGCATCTAGGTATGTGTGAGGGTGAAATGAACAGCTTATCTTCCCCCTCCAGCACTAGAAGATGCAGCCTCACAAAATATATTCCTTCTGCCTTTCTTTGTGTCTTCCATTGCGGAGTACCTGCTGGCCTATCTTCCCACAGCAGGACTGCATGCAACTTCTGATGATGACTCCCTCTGCTGGATTTGCACCAGGGTGGATAAAAATCAACGATTTAAAAAAAAAATTAAAAATCAGATTTTTTTTATGTAAATTGGATTTTTTGATAAAATGCATTTTTAGGAAAAAGCCTTTCTAAAGATAGTTTTAATTAAAATATGTTATAGCTCAAAGATAGCTCATCATGGAATAGGGATTTTAAATTCTATAGTATGAAAAAATATATTCATGTAATGTTTGAGAAAAGTTTTGTCAATGGGTCCCAATAGTTCATGGGTTAGGGACCCAATCTTATGTAGTTCCAGAGGCGTCTGTATAGATTATTTAGGTTAATCTTTCTATCTACCCAATGGGACTCAGTGCTCAGTCTAGAAGATACCATCAGAGATGCTTAGTTTTGCAGTTCTCAGACTGTGGATTTGTGTCTCCAGAGATAACATACTTGTTAACAGCGGAAATGTTTTTAAATAAATAATATATAGGGGTGAGAAATAACAGACCTCAACCCTGTTGTCCCTCTGCAAATTTGTATACACAGAGTCAATCCCTTACCTCTCTCTAAAGTGCAAAGTTTCAAAAAGTTCAATGACTAGAAGATTGTTGGGGGCGGAATAGAGAGGGGCAAGGAGAAGAAGTCTGCAGATAAATGTGAGAACGGAGGGACAGTCAGTAAAAATAAAAGTGAAACTGTCGGAGCAGCATATTCCATAAGTCTTGAGGTCTTTCTGAGTGTAGCCTTCATTGATTCTCTCACAGAAGGGAAAACCTGTAATGGCAGCAGGCCGTAGAAGAGACCCAGTTTAGGAATATTTTAATGAAGTTCCTCTAGCTGTGGGTAAGACAGACATGCGTGCAAAATGCAAACAGTGCAACAAAGAAATGCAAGGCCTTGTTGTCCAACTGAAACATCATCATGAGAAGTGTTACTTTTCAGAAGGAAGCTGCATTGAAGATGATGAAAGGAACGTGTCTGAACATGCAGGATCTTTGTAAACTTTTTTATTGCATACTTCTTTCTGAAGGACTGCCTGTCTTCCTTCTGGACTAGTCTTGAATTCTCATGTTTGAGCAAAAAATATGGTTGTTACTCTATGGTGCTATCATTTTAGATGCAGTTATGATAAAATAAATAAACATCTGAAATAGGCAGATCTTCCTTTTATAACTTCACCTTTAAAGTAGTACTGAGTGTCAGTGAATGCAATGAGTAATACTAAATGGGCAGTACGGTAATAATAACTAAATAACTGCATTGACTTATATTATTTAGGGGAATCCATCCTCAATATACAGGATTCTGAAAACTATCTGCCTTCAAAATCACCCTCATTTTCTATAGTTTCAGAGTTAGCTGCCAATAATAGTCTTTCAGTCACATTGTGTATGTCACACAGCCACAGTATATCACCTGTAGCGAAAAGAAAAAAAAATCTCCATCATCCAGAAATACCCACAGATAAATTTGTAAGAACGAGAATATTATAAAAAGAGGCAATTAATGAAAAAATTGCCCATCTACAACAAACTCTCCTTTCGGTATGATTGAGAACCCACACTTCATGAACATGGTTCAGTCATTAAGACCAGGATACAGTCCACAGAGCAGATGTTGCAGGCAAATTGCTGGATAAAGTGTATGAAAGAGAAACTGAGCAGTGTGCAAAAGGTCTAGAGGGTGAAATTGTTAACTTGAGTTTTGATGGGTGGAGCAATGTCCACAATGATCCTGTTGTATGTGCTTGTGTGATGACAAAAGAAGGGTATGGCTTCCTTGAAGAAACCATTGATACATCAGGAAATGCACACACAGGCTTACAAGTAGCAACAGTAAAAGCTATAACAAACTGAAAAAAAATTCAAATGTCTAGTACACAGCTCGATCACAGACAATGCTGCAAATGTATCCAGGATGAGAAGAAATTATTTAGAAGAGTGAAGAGAGTCCCAAGCTAATAACATACAGTTGCAGTGCTCATTTGATGAACCTCCTAACCAAAGATTTCAGTGTTCCAAAAATAAAGGCTAATGTTGTTGAAATTGCAAAATACTTGTGTAACAACCACTTTGCAGCAGCTGCTCTGAAAAAAAGTGGAAGGAACCAAGCTAATTCTCCCACAAGACGTGTGCTGGAACTCAGCAGTGGACTGTTTTGAGCACTATATCAAGAACTGGCCTAATCTGTGAACAAAAGCATGAAAAAATAGATGGCCCTGTCGCAGCCAAAGTTCTCAACATTGGATTTAAGAGAAATGTTGAGCACACACTGAGTACCCTGAAGCCTATTTCTGTAGCCTTGAACAAAATGCAGAGAAATTGCTGTTTTATTGCTGCTGAAATTTGGAAGGAACTGAGTGAGATCTTAAAAAAAGAAATATGCAATGACAGAGTTAAATTACAAGCGTTAAAAAAATGGAAGGAACAAGCACTATCTCCAACTCATTTTCTTGCAAATATTCTCAATGCTCGGTTCCAGGGTCAAACCTTAACTGCTGAAGAAGAAGAGTTGGCTATGACAGACATCCAGCTACTGTACAGCTACCTACTGACAACTGTAATAGACTTCAGAGCTAAGGGTGAACCATTCAAGAAATATGTGTTGCTGATGATGTTTTAGAGAAAGTCACACCAGTGAACTGGTGGAAGTCACCTAAGCACATTCAGAGACCGTTGAAGTGATAATCTCACTTTTAACAGCAGTAGCTTCTTCTGCCAGTGTAGAAGATATTTTCTTTCTTTGGACTAATTCATTCCAAATTGAGAAATTGTTTGGGACGTGAAAAAGCAGGAAAGCTTGTTTTTCTTTTCCAGATTATTAACAAACAGAAAAATGACCTTTGTGTAGGGATGTTCTCCTCCTAATACAGCATGACAAGAAAATCCTCCAAATATTAACGATTAACCTATTGAATTGGAGATAGTTCACCTTCCAATGACTTCATAAATATTTGCTTCAGTTACCTTTGGTAAATGCAATAATCAAACAATTATTCATCTTCTGATATCGCTGTGAAACTAATATGAAAAGTTTTCAAAATAAACCACTTTTCAAATGTATAGTGTGTACCTTTTAAAAATGAAACCTACGTCTACCTCTGAGTTGTGAAGAATATGTATGAAGGTTATAACAACCAACGAGAAATCCACTTTTATGTAGAAAACCGTGAGTAAATTGAGTCTTCCTGACTAGTGATTTCAATTGTGATTTAAATCAAATCCACCGTGATCTGCACCCTTTCATCTTGCAGCAGGATGCTGAATGACAGTAGGTTCAACTCACGAACACACTCTGACATCGCTGAGCTAGGTTCTGGGCAGTCTCTTGAGAAGAGCAGATCTACCAAGGGAGCACATTCTGCAGCTCTTTGACATTTTTAAAGTTTCCAGGATTTCCAAGATTGCACAATTTTGCAAGGAAGTTTCACGCCAATTTATTTGGCCATTTTTCAACCAGCTTACAGAGGTGGTTGAAATTTTGTGAAAATGCAATTTAAAATGTTGCTAAAAAACTGAACATTGACTGAAAAGCTGACTGCATTTTTGGACCAGATCCAGTCTATTCTACGCTTTCCATGCTGCTTTGCTGTGGTGTTTTCTGGAGGCTGACATTTTAGGACATGATATGCTAAAAGCCTGCTTGTTCTTCGTTCCTCAAAAAGATAACTGCCAGTATTCGAATTTATTTCCCTTCAATTCCATGTATTCATCAACAGCAGCCACTAGATGGCACACTTCTTTTCAGAACCAAGGATAACTGAACAACATGTCTAATAAAAGCATATCTACCTCTTACGTTAGGGAGCAGCAACCTCTGGTTGGTGGTGGGTCCCTGGTGGGCCAGGCCGGTTTGTTTACTTGCCGCGTCCACACGTTTGGCCGATTGCAGCTCCCACTGGCTGCGGTTTGTCATCCCCCCTCCTGTCACCTCTTGGTGCGCTGTCTGCCTGTAGGCTCGTGCTGCGTTCACATGCTCCATCGGGGAGAGTTTCCCGTGGATGGGTGGTAAGTGCTCAGGCCTTGGGGCTCCCATTGTCTTTCCATATCGTCTACTGGTATACAGTAGAACTGCAGAGCTCCAAGCCCCGGGGGAATGGAGGTGGTTCGTAACTCTGAACAAAACGTTAGGGGGGTTCTTTCAAAAGTTTACAACTTCATAGAACTTTGAAACTTTACAACGCAGAAGAAAAATGCTGCTTTCCCTTTTCTTATTTTTATAATAGTTTACATGTAACAGAACTGTACTGTATTTCCTTTTTTTTTTTTGGTCACTGCTGCTGCTGCCTGATTGTGAACTTCTGGTTCCAAATGAGGTGTGTGGTTGATGGCTCAGTTTGTAACTCTGGTGTTTGCTACTCTGAGGTTCTACCATAGTCAATTTCAGTCAGTTCTTTAATGACCTGTTCATTCCACCCCAGACAGTTCCCTGGTACACACACCTCATGTCTCCTGCTCTGTCCCAGGAGCAGGCTCTGGAACCCTTTTGCACCCGCTGAGTGGCAAGGCAGAGAACAGAGGGCAGCGAAGCACACACCAGATGTAAGGCTACGTTTTAGTCCTGGGTATCTTAGTAAAAGTCACAGACAGGTCACGGGCAGTAAACAAAAATTCATGGCCCATTACCTGTCCATGACTTTTACTAAAAATACCAGTGACTAAAACTTGGGAGGAGCTGCCTGGAGGTCCTGCAGGTGCTGCAAGAGGCAGAGTCTCCCACAACAGGGAGGAGGATTTTGTGGATGAGGAAGAGGAGGAGGAGAATGCACAGCAGGCAAGCAGAGAATCTGTTCTCCCCGGCAGCCAGGAACTTTTCATATCCCCCTGGAGGGTGGTTGGCTTACAAGGAATTAAAATCAACAAGGGGGTGAGTTGTCATCAAGGAGAAACACACACAACTATCACCCCGTAGTCTGGACAGTCATGAAACTGGTTTTCAAAGCTTCTCTGATGTGCAGCATGCCCTGCTGTGCTCTTCTAATCACCCTGGCGTCTGGCTGTGCAAAATCGGCCGCCGGGCGATTTGCCTCAACCTCCCACCCCGACATAAACATCGCCCCCTTACTCTCACACATATTATGGAGCACACAGCAAGCAGCAATAACAATGGGAATATTGGTTTTGCTGAGTTCTAACCTAGTCAGCAAATAGCACCAGAGAACTTCTAAACATCCAAATGCACATTCTACCACCATTCTGCACTTGCTCAGCCTACAGTTGAACTGCTCCTTACTAGTGTCCAGGCTTCCTGTGTAGGCTTTCATGAGCCATGGGAGCCAGGGGTAGGCTGGGTCTTCAAGGATATCATCCCCAATAGTAATTTTCTGGTCCGGTAAGGAAGTCCCTTCCTGCAGTTGTTCAAACAGCCCAGAGTTCCTGAAGATGCGAGCGTCATGCACCTTTCCTGGCCATCCCACGTTGATGTCGGTGAAACGTCCCTTGTGATCCACCAGTGCTTGCAGGACCATCGAGAAGTAATACTTGTGGTTTATGTACTGATTGCCAAGGTGGCCCCATGCCAAGATAGGGATATGTCGTTCCGTCTATCTCCTCAGCACAATTAGGGAACCCCATTGCAGCAAAGCTATGACCTGAACATTTCCCAGAGTCACTATCCTTGTTAGCAGAAGGTTAATGATTGCATTGGCTATTTGGATCACAGCAGCCCCCACAGTAGATTTGCCCACTCCAAATTGATTCCCGACTGACTGGTAGGTGTCAGGCGTGCAAGCTTCCACAGGGCTATCGCTACTCGCTTCTCAACTGTCTCATCTTGGTATTCTTGCACTTCAGGGCAGGGGAAAGCAACTCACAACATTCCACGAAAGTGGCCTTACACATGCAAAAGTTTTGCAGCCCCTGGGAATCATCCCATACCTGCAACACTATGCGGTCCCACCAGTCTGTGCTTGTTTGTCGGGCCCAGAATTGGCATTCCACTGTAGGAACCTGCCCCATTGCCACATCGCATGCTTTCAGGAACGTCTGTGTCCATGTCCTCCTCACTATTGTCCTCCTGATGGCGTCTCCTGGCCAGGTTCTGCACATAATGCAGGAGGTGTTTACATTGCTCACAACAGCAGCAGTGTGTTGACTGAGCTCCATGCTTGCTGTACTATGGCATCTGCATGGATAACCCAGGAAAAAAGGTGCAAAATGATTGTTTACCATTGTTTTTCACAGAGGGAGGGAGGAAGGGTGGAGAGACTGACGACATGTACCCAAAACCACCTATGACAATGTTTTTGCCCCATCAGGCATTGGGAGATTCACCCAGAATTCCAATGGGCAGCGGAGACTGTGGGGACTGTGGGATAGCTACCCACAGTGCACTGCTTTGCGAGTCGATTGCGGACACACTCCGCCAACTTAATATGCTTAGTGGGGACACACACAATCGACTGTATAAAATCGCTTCCTAAAAATCGACTTCTATAAAATGGATCAAGTTTCATAGTGTAGACATACCCTGAGTCTATGAGACTTCCGCGACAAACTCGCAGCCTTAACCTAAGAGATGGCTATCTAAGAGGCCTGTGGGACAGGGGTGTGAGTTGTGTTTGCTGTTGTTCTAGGCAGATTTATCACTCTACATCCAGAAGTTTTGGGAATTGGGTGTGGCAGTTTTCGGTCTGCTCCAATAGGTTCCCTGTTGCTGGGGTCAGCTTTCCATGTGAGGGGGAGCAGTGCCCTGTTGTGTAGTTGGGAGAAGCTGATCTGAGGAGCAGAGAGCAGGCTGTTGTCTCTAACTCAGAAGCATTTTGCAGCAGGTTAGTGATCCTGTTATAACCCTCAGGGAAGCATGGGCAGTGGTAATTATAGAAAGGGGAAGTTGGGAAGGAAAACTAATTTCTTTTCTTTTAACTGTATTCTTGGAATGTCGTTTGATTTTAGCCAAACTGTTTTAATTAAATTGTCTCCACCAGTGCGATTCACCGACTTTTCTTCAGTGGGATAATGGGGACAGAGTCCGTTATATTTTGCTGTTCTCAGTTTTGTATTTTCTTGTAACAGGTTTTCTTTAAAAAAAAAATTCTATACACTTAACTGAGTGGTTGGTTAATCCGCTGGCTGGCTAACAGTGATTTCAGTGGAGGTTGGAGGATGAAGAGCCTGCCTGGATTCCAATCTACAAGTCCTACAAGCAAGTGGAGGGAAGATGTTTTAGACTCAGCATATTGTATAGATTTGGTGATCAAAGATTCTAACTGAGACTCCGGCGAACCCAACCTAAGCTTTTGGGAATGCTAAGTTCCTTCTCACTGTGCTTCTGTGGGGACTGACCTGTTTAGACTTTCATTTGTTTTCTTTATTTGTGTAGAACTGTGTAGATAATATGGGTGGATTATAAAATAGCCATGCTATGCTGTAAAAATTCAATTATTCATTTTTAGGTTTCTTTATCATAAGATTTTAGAAAGTTGTTACTTAATTTAATTAATTCCTTTCGCTCCATTTGGGACTTGGATGTGGGGAGGTTAACCCTGTGCAATCCTTGCTCAATAGTCTTCAAAACGGAATTCTGGATCTCCAGCTACTTTCCTAGGGGAGTTGGGGTTTTTAGGCACTGGAGAAGGGGAATGAAGTGAACTTCTAGCCCATACAAAGGTCACACATAGTCATCCTGGAAAATATAGAAAATTTCCACATTGTCCCAGCTAGATAGCCCCTGGGAATTGTGACCTGCGTCTATGCAGTTCAGTGCTCTAAAATCTTTCTCTGGAGTGTTTTGGTTCTAAATAAACAACATTTTGTTTTAAGATGGCCGTCTGGTCCCCTCCACTGGTTAGAGCTCCTGAATGGAACAGCACTGCAGGGGATGAACCTAAATCAGGCCTGCGGAGATGATTATGATTAGCAGCGGGGCGCTGCAGGCAGGGCCTAGTGGGAGAGTGGGGGAATTGTGGGATTCCACCCCAGGAAAGGTAAAGTCACAAGGTCTGCGGGGACCCTCTCAGAGACCCAGAGGGGCTGGTGGCACAGATAGCGTGGTAAGTGTGACCAACCCCTCAAACCCAGGAACTAACAGTCACCCAGTCCAGATTATAGCGCCACAGTGCCCATGCTGTGTTGACAAGCTGTGGTCAGTTGCCTGACCACACTTTGTTTCATTATGAAATATTATGAAAATGTAAGAGCCCAAATAACCAATGTTGGTTAGGGTTAGCGCTAAAAGCCAATAATAATATAGTACAGGACAAAGGTTCATACAATGCCAGCCTCCAGGAGGCCATCTTGTGCACCTTACACAGAAGGCAAAGTGACACGTGGCAGGTATTTATAGGATGACTTTACACGTTGACACATCACTGAAATCCCATCTGAGCATGTCCTAGTTCCTCAACTTGTCGTTCTGTTCCTTCCTTGCCTTTGTTTTGGATAGGGGCATTCCAAGTACTGGTCAGTCAGGGTACCTCCCTCGCTGGTACTAAGTGGGCATTGAACAAATGTATCTTGATTTTGACCAATTTCCTATTTGCTTATATGCCAAATGCTGTGTTGTGCTACTGCAGGGCACAGGGGAAGGTAGCCTGGCATGAATGGACAGAGCTCTGGGGAAACCATAGGCCTGATAGCTCTTATGACTGCCAGGCAGGGCCAGATTAACTCTGTTAGATTTTGTGGGGCCCCTGAGCTTTGGAGTGAGGGAGTGGGCTCAGGGAAGGGGATTGGGGTGCCGGAGGTCGTGCAGCTCCAGCGGGGGGAGGCTCTGGGGTGGGGCCTTGGCTGAGACAGTGAGTTGGGGTGGGGGTGCAGGTCTGGGAGGTGGTTTCGGTGCAGGAGGGGGCTCTGGGCTGGGGTAGGGGGTTGGGGTGTAGGAGGAGGTGTGGGGTCTGGGTGCAGGGGGGGCTCCAGGCTGGGGTAGGGGGTTGGGGTGCAAGTGGGGGTGTGGGGTCTGGAGGGGGGTCTGGGTGCAGGAAGGGGGCTCCAGGCTGGGGTAGGGGGTTGCAGTGCAGGTTGCAGGCTCCAACCAGGAGGCACTTACCTCGGGCGGCTCCTGGCCAGCGGCACAGCAGGGCTAAGGCAGGATCCCTGTCTTCCCTGGCTCCACGCTGCTCTGCTCCCCAAGCTGGCTGGCATGTCCAGCCCCTAGGCAGAGGGGCCAGGGTACACTGCACTGATCTTGCTGCCTGTGACCGCAGGCACCGCCCCCACAGCTCCCATTGGCTGTGATACCCGGCCAATGGGATCTGCAGAGATGACTCTGGGAGCAGGGGGCAGAGATTCCCGGCACTCCCCTGCCCTAAGGGCTGCGGGGGCTCCAGCCCTGTGGGGGGGCACCAAGGTTCGGGGACCGGTGTCTGGCCCCAGTGCTGAGTCTTGCCGTGGGCTGGATGAAAAGAAGCAGTGAGTCGCATCCGGCCTGCGGGGCCCCCTTAGCCCAAGGCCCTGGGCTGCAGCCCCTAACGCCCCTGCGTTAATCCGGCCCTGACCCAGGCATTCGTATAACGTGTGTGACAAAGTTCCTCCTCTGCCTCGGTGGGTCCTGCGCTTTTTGGTGGATTTGACGCCGCAGAGGTTCACAACAGCCCTCAGTTTGGCCGCTTCTGCTAGAGGCTCAAACCTGCCGTTCCCTCAGCTCACCTCATCACTGGCCAGCCTGGGGGAAACCAAACAATCTCCGCGGTCTCTGTTGTCCCACCTAGTGGGTCAGGGACAGGCCAGATCCCTTTCCAAATTAGACCTTCCCTTCTGGTGTTGCTCCCAGACCAGGTCCACTCCTCCTTTGTCTGATCAGGAGTTGGGGAGGTGAGGGAAATCCAGGCCCACCCTCTACACTGGGTTTCAGCCCCGGGCCCTGTGGCTAGGAGCTGTCTCCAATGTCTCCTGTATCAGCTGTGTGACAGCTACAACTCCCTGGGCTACTTCCCCATGGCCTCCTCCCAGCACCTTCTTTATCCTCCCCCCAGGATGTTCCTTCTGAAGCCTGATCTTGCTTGTTCTCCTCAGTCCTCCGGCCGCACCCCTTCTCACTCTCCATTCCTGGCATCCCCTCCACTAACCGATGGGAGATCCTTTTGAAACCAGGTGTCCTGATTAGTCTGCCTGCCATAATTGATTCTAGTACGTTCATAATTGGCTCCAGGTGTCTTAATTAGCCTGCCTGTCTTCGCTGGTTCTAGCAGGTTACTGACGGCTCTAGTGCAGCCCCTGCTGCGGTCACTCAGGGAACAGAAAATTGCTTATCCCATGGCCAGTATATCTGCCTTCTACCAGACTCCTGTGCCCCACTGGTCTGGGTCTGTCACATGTGCTATCTACTAACCTGGCACACATGTGATGGCTAACAAGTGCCACCATGAAACACTGCTTAATAAGATGGCAAAGCATTCTGTACCCACTGACGGTTCTGGGTTGTCTAACAGCAGCTGGAGATCCAACAGTAACAGGCATTACAAACAGTGGGCACCCACCCTCAGCCAGAGGGGGAGAAATCAGCCACACTTGTGTCTTCTAGTTGCTCCCCAGGCCCATCAGCATCAACTCAGTCTCGTCCAGATAGCGCTCCAGCCAGACAGCTCTCCTCTAGGGCCCCGTGTTCCCCAGATGCTGGGCCAGATGGAGGAGCACTGAGCGAATCAGAGGTGTGGAGCAGGATGTCATGAGCTTGCTGAAACCCTGCAGCCATCCTCAACAACCCTCCCGGCAGCCTCACAGACACAGTGACCCAGAAAGGATACATGTTGGAGCCCAGGCGAGCCATCTGTGGGCTTATCTTCAAGAAAACCCGACGACAGGGTTCATTTGCAAATCTGCCTCGCCTCTGGGCACCAGAACTTTTCATGAAGAAAGATGGAAGCCAACAAGTATGTTTGGCTTGCCGGGCTCTGAACCAAATGATGAGCAGGAATCGTTATCCAATGCTACTCATCCGTAAGCTGTTGGACTGTGTGTGGGCTGCCAAGGTACACACAAGGCTAGGCCTCGGTGTGTGGGTGTGTGTACAACCTGGCAAAAATTAGAGCGGGCAATGAGTGTAAAACTGCTTTTCAAACCAGGTACAGACACTTGGACTGTCTCCCGATGCCATTTGGTTTGACAAAATCAGCTGCCATAATGCAGCATTTCATCAGTGATGTGTTTTGGGACATGGTGGACCAGTACGTGATGATATATCTGGGTGGTTTACTTGTTTTCATTGATCACAGAGAGTAGCACACGATGCTGGTCTGTTCTGTGTTTCTCATGTCCCCAGAAGTTGTCAAGATGGACACACAGAAGGTGAAGACTGTCCTTGTTTGGGCAGCGCCTTGGAATATTCACAACCTGCAACTTCTCCTGGGATTCACGGACTTCTATCACCAGTTCATTCCGAGGTTCTTGGAACGACTCACCCCTGCCTCGCCTTTCTACTCTGCAAGAACATCACTTTCCACTGGCCTCCCAAGACTCATCAAGCCTTTGAATGGCTAAAGCTTTCATTCACTTCTGCCTTGGACTGGTGCACCAGGATCCCACACTAGCCTTCACCGCTGAAGCAGATGCATAACCACCAACGTGGTTATGGGGGCAGTGCTTTCCCAAGTCATTGGCCCCCAACACGTGTTGTTTTCATGTGCCTTTCTCCTCCAGGAGACTTACCCCAACAGAACAACACTACGAAATCCAGGACAAGGCGCTCCTAGTGACTAAGGTCGCCTTTGAGGAGTGATGCCAATATCTTGAGGGCTCCTGGCACCTGATCCAGGTGTATACAGTCCATAAGACCTACCTGTGCAGGGCCAAGGCCCTTAATCAATGGCAGCTTCATTGGGCTCAATTCTTCCCACACTTCGATTTTGTTGCTTCCTCTTGTCCAGGAACTAAAAATAGCCGGCCCCACACTGTCCCAGATCTCACTGACCCTAAAGGCCCAAGCCCTGAAGCCTCAAGCATCCGGAACTTTCTCGGTGGGACACCCCATCAAGACCGACTTGCCTTGATCTGGTTGGTCGTAATCCAAGGTGTCCCCCCTGACAAACAGGAAGTACTAAACAAGGAGGCCTCCAACGTCCACGATGGGATATTCTATATGACAGAACGTATTTATGTCTCCCCCCGGCCTCCGACAGTCACCACTCTGCAGACCTGTCACAACTCCCCACGGCCGGGCATTTGGCTGGACAAAGACCCAACAGCTTGCCCTGCATGCAAGTCACAACACAGACCTATATTGTCCCCGTAACACCCGTGCCCATGCCAAGGCACCACATGACAAACACCCCCAGATGTACCATCCAGCCGCTGGGCAGTCGTCGGCCTCACCAAACGGATTGATAATAGTCCTGACCACACTAGACCCCTTCGCCAAGATGATCCACCTTGTTCCCTGCACCAGCCTTCCCCGCCGCACCTCTGAGAAAACTGCCCATTTCTGGGTGGACCACGTCATTCATTTTCGTGGTCTTCCAGAGCACATCATGGCCCACAATTCATGGCCCGCTTCTGGCAGAAGGCCTGCTGAATATTGGCAGTTTGCTCCAGACCCTCATCCGCCTACCACCTCCAGACAAACGGACGAATGGAGAGAACACACCGAATTCTGGAATGGTACCCACGGTGCGATATCAACGATCCCCAGAGCAACTGTTCCTCTCCACCACCCGCGACAGAGTTTGTGTACAACAGATTGAGTGTGTGGAGGGCGAGGTGCTTCTCCGGGAAGTATGGGTCTGCAATTGATGAACGTGGCAACTTGATTCCAAACTCGTATTGTCCTATGACAATGGCTAGAAATGATCGTTTGACTCAGTGCGATGCATTTAGAGCACTGAGCAATACAAGGGTTAGGCTACGGTATCCACAACTCAGGCTGTTCAGTAATCCGAGGGGGTTTGGCCAAGGGGTAAGGTAAGGCAGTTGTTTTCCTCCGGTATCTCCCAGGGATAGGTGGAAAGCCAGTGCTTTCATGCACTCACATTTGTCTAAGCACAGGAGTGGTGCTGGATAAATAGTAAGGCGACATCTGCCAGGTTTAACTCCGAGAACTTTGCCTTTCCATGCTGGAGAGAATTTGTTGGTATCATGGTGGCCTCAGATTGGCTGCATCAGAGATTTGGGCCTCTCTCATGGGGATCTAGCAACATTTTGTTTCAAGTCTGACGCTGTGGTAATCTCCTTCCTCATGGCAGAAAGCACAGAAGCCTTCTCTGTCCCTCAAGCCATGCCTCTGGCTCCATCCTGTTGGGAGGCAGTCTTCTCTCCCTAGTCTCTCCCATCTCATCGTACACCGTACCTGGTTCTTCCCGCCTTGCTGCCCAGGCTCCTGTCTTCCCCTAGGACTCCTGGATAGCGGGACATTTTGTGCCACTCTGCTCCATGCACTGCCCAGTATTCATCCCCATCGCTCTGGGCACCCTGCAAATGGAGTAGTTCTGAGGTATTTACACTGATAACTGCACCCATCTCCAGCTTTTGGGTGACTGTCAACTTTATCTATAGCACATGGGGCTCCCCCTTCCCATCCCAGCCTTCTGCATTCCCTACTCCTTCCCGTCTCCACCCCACACCTCTGCCTCACAGCCTGCCCTGCACATGGCTACTCCCCGGCTCTCGTTGACTTAGGAGGGGTGGGGAAAGGTACATTTAAAAGCCAAGGAGCCTTCACCAGGCTTTGCGATTGCCCCAGCCTAGCCAATACGAAAAGGGGAAGGCGCCTGGCAATGGGCCCAGCGTAGGGGCCCCTCTAGAAGTTGCCAAGGGCACCACAAGGCCCAGAGTGGGAGACGTGTTGGGGGCATGTCAGGGCCAGCCCAGCGGGAAGAGGCGGCGTGGCCCAGGGAAACCCCAGTCGGCTCCGGGGCTCGGCCCCGCCACGCAGCCCCAGCACTGGGGAGGTGTCAGCTGCCTCCACGTGGCCCCTGCTTGGGGGCCGGAGTTAGCTTGGCCCTGCCTGAGAAGGCCCTGCTGCCAGTCCGCACCCACTGATGAGCGGTCAGCACAGCCCTCGTGGCAAACGTCTCTCAGTGCCTGGGACCTGGGTGAACCCAGCCTCTCCGGCCTCCCCTGGGGGTCAGTGCGGAGCCAGGGCAGTGCCCGGTGTGCTCTGATCAGGGCGTGTCTTGGAGACGGGGCTACATTTCCACACAGTCCCTTCCCGTGTGGAAGAGTTTCCTGCAGGCTCTGGGGTTCCGTGGGGGCGCGTCAGTTCTAAGGGGTCTCTGGGCTCCGGAGCCCTGCCAGTGCAGGGGTGGATTCGTGACCACACTTACTACTCTGCTGGGCCTGGTTGGGTAGGCCCTACAGACGGTGCCCTGCACCAGTGTAGAACCCCTGCAAGTACTGGGAACCACCAGGTTCGAGCTCAGCATACGGCCACCAAGGGAAGCATGTGGTGCCCCGAGGAACTGCTGGTGTCTTAGGGGGGAGATGCCAGCACCGGGTGGCAGGTGAAACTTGGTGAAACTGAGCCCTGGTAGAACTGACTGATACTCCCCAGCGCAACCCCGGAGCTACCAGACTCTGTGCTAGAGGCGTTCGAATGCAGCTACTTGGTCCTTTCAGAAAACCTCCAGCCCCACCCACCCCCAACCCTCCACTTCCTCCCTGCTCCGCACAGGCTGTCTATATCAGCAGGAGGAAGAAAAAAGCAACAGAGGGTGTTGCAAAGATCCCAGCAAGCGATTGCTCCTCACGGTGCTGCAGGCGGAACTTCGCACCCAACAACTTCTTTCGCAACGGCCGGCACAGCGCTGGGCAGGAGCCAAGGAGAGGACGTGGTGCATGGTAAAAGCAGTTATTTCCTGGCGCTTCCATTCCTCTGCAGGGTGAGCTGCTCTGCCTGCCTGTAGATTTCCCCGTCGGGTTACTTGGGCAACACTCCCCTCTTTCCAGAAAGGATCCGCCGTCTCCCGCCGCGTGTTCCAGAGAGCTCGGCACAGTCTGTCGGGGGAGCCTACGGTTAGATCCCTGATCTGCCTCCCAGGGGTGTGCTGGGGAGACAGACAGAGCCGGACTGACTTTGAGATGCGGGGAGCCCCTTTCTACAGTCAGACTCTGGCTCTTGAAGGAGCTCGGTTTTAGAGGGGGAGACAAGCATGGATTGATGTGCAGGATTGAGGGCCC
Organism: Dermatemys mawii; assembly: GCA_007922305.1. Lineage (NCBI taxonomy): Eukaryota > Metazoa > Chordata > Testudines > Dermatemydidae > Dermatemys > Dermatemys mawii. The sequence continues at coordinate 5,631,040 of ML677394.1, read as the reverse complement.
GGCGCACGATTGCTCCGTCCTTTGGGGTGTAAAGCCGTGCGGGGTGGCTGTAAAATGCCACCGTTCTGGTCTGACAACACCCCCTTGGCACTCACTCTGCCTTAGTGCACATGGCTGCCCAGGAACAAGGCATGGGGGATGGGAGCCTCGGTCGGTGCACACGGACAGAACAGGGCCTAGTGTATGATAGGACAGGGAAATGCACCTGTCACTCAGAAAATGGCCAAGACTATAGGGGTTTACCAGCAGGTTGGTTAGATGCTGGAGTTGATTGCTTGCAGCATGCTTTGTGATTGTTCCTGTGTAGTAACAATCTAGGATTGGGCTGGCCAGCTCTGATCGGATTTTGGTGCATTCTAATTCTAGCTACGCGTAGAAGCTAAAAGGTGAAATTCGCCAGTTGTCTGGACTCTCGGTTTTTAATTTCCACGGTGTATTTGCAAATGCTGATTCTTCCTGTCTGTACAGGGCAACGTGTCTAGCATTCCAGCAAGCCCTCTCTCTGGGCTTGCTCTTCTGTTTGTTACACACCCAGAGATTCAAAAAGCCAACACACTCAGTAATGAACCCTAGCAGAGCTAGGAACCAGCCCCAGATCTTCAGAGAGCCGGACAGGGTGTGGCATTACAGTCAATAGGCTGCCCAAGGGTCAGACTGCAGCTTCATGCTTGTGATCAATAACAGGGGCAATGTTACCACCCCAGCGAGGGTCTGCTCTGCCCGGGCAGGGGCCAAGTGGGAGCGCTGGGTCAGCCCACCCGCCCAGGGAGAGGCTCCGGTCTGGCCTTAATGTCCTCCTAGGTAGCTGCAGTCTTTACTCCTGCTTTCTGACAGGCTGGGTCTGGGAATGCCCTCGGCTTTGTTGGTTTGTTTGAAGAGGGGCTCTGGGACACCCGTAACTGCCTTGGAAGCGCTGCCCTGGCCGGAGCTAGGGCAGCCATCTGCTAAGCCAGGGTTTGTGGGATCGGGCCTGCCCACTCGATGGGGAGTAGCAGAGCTAGGCAAGAAGACGGGTCGCCTGCTCTTGGCTGCTCCTCCATGCTAACAGCTGTTGTTAATGCAGAAGCAAAGATGTGTAGGGCCCTTTACAGACAAGTGCCAGGGCCCTGAGGAGCTCCCGGTCTAGGGCAGGTACAAAAATCACATGCATGGGCAGCTGGTGGCCCAGCCATTGGGGGAGGCTAGCCCCCGCCCCTCCCCATCTGCCCCCTTCCCTCAGGAGCCCATAGCACCCCCACTGCGGGCCCTGGCCCCAGTGCTGAGCAGCCAGGGGGCAAGACCCCAACCCCTGTGCTCGGGGCGGGGCAGCCAGCACCAGTGCACCGGACACCACCCGCCCTGACTCCCTGGGGCAGGCAGACCAGCCAGCCCCCACCAGCCTGGGCCAGCCACGGCAGAGCGCTGGAACGCAGCAGGGCCTGGCCTGGGGACAGAGCGTGAGCGTGTTTGGAAAGGCACAGCCTACCCCAGCCTACCATACACGCCATCCAGGGTCACACGGCCCGGGGCAGGAAGAGGAGCAGGGGGAGGAGATTGTGGCGGGTCATTTCCAAAGATGAAAAAAGGCAACATTCTATTTTTAATTAAAAAGAGGGAAATATTTGGGCAAACGAAATGGATTCGGTGTGTTGCGTGTTTTGGGCATGCAGGCCAAATAAATAGCCTTTATTTTACAATCAGCATCATTTTACCCCACTTAATAGTCAAAATCCCCTAAACACACCAGGGAGGACTCACAGCCAAATTTGGGAACATTTGCAGAGGAATCGTACTCGGTCGCGAACACGTGACTCTGTGAGAAGAGCCCGAATGTCATGGTTTTTGCCATGACAGTCACATCCTGCCTTAGTCATGAAGGCACTTGGTTTTGTCTGTTTCATCTCTATTTTTATTCCAGTTTCTTTGACATGGCACTTCGGTACAACGCGTAACATTCCGACAGCCTCTTCTACTTTCAAAGGGAAATTAATGTTCAGGGTCCTATTAGGAGCCCCACACCCTTTTCAGAGTTGCTGCCTTCCAGGAGGTGCCCCCAGCCTGGCAGTGTGACCCTCTTCTTTGCTTCTGGATGTTGGCTGAAATGACGGCTCTCCCTTGCCCACTGTGCAAGAGTTAGGTTAACGGCCTGTCTCTGCCCCCAACATACCGGGTGCCCGTAGACCAGTCACTGCCCCTCTCGGAGCCTGGACTGGCCCCTTGGTAGAGTGGGGCTAAGGATACCTTACGGGGAGGGGCTGTGAGGATTGAGGGAAGCTGGAAGAGCCTGGGAACAGAACGCAGCCATTGCTGGCTTCCAGCTCTCTGCTCCGGCTGCGAGCTAATGCAGCTGTCTGCTGCGGCTTGGCAGAGCTGGGCTTTTCATAGCCACAGAGCAGGCGTCAGGGGAAACCAGCGAGCAAGAACAAGCTGAGGCTCCGGGGAACAGCCTGACTGCGGCCCAACTTGGCAGCTGGCTTGGGAGAGCCCACTTAAAGGGGCCCAACATAGAACACAGCCCTGGCAGCTCCTGAGCTATCCCCACCACGGAGCCCAGCTCCGGAGGGCGCCAAGCCTCTGAAGATCCCTAGGGCCCTTGTCCCCATGTCAGCAGGGAATGGTGCATAAGGGAAGTGTCCCACATCCTGCAGCAGGTTCCTGAAAGCCCGAGGCCTCCGCAAGGGCTCAGTAATCACACCAGAGGAATGTCTTTAGGACGAGGCGTTGTTGAGATGAGGTGGTCAAGAAAGCATGGCAAGAGTTTCCAGAGGGTGACTGAGAGCCCCCACCTCCGAGCGAGAGAGTCAAAAACCTCATTCGGTTCCTTTACGGGACAGATTCTGAGCTTAAAAGGAACCTTCCTCCCGACCCCCGGCTTTGGCAGCAATGGCCAAACTGGGCGCACCGTGGGAAGCTGGTTAGCGAGGCAGAGACTAGCCCCCCAAGAGCGTGGGCTTGCTGGCTAACTTCAGGAAGGGAGCGCCAGTTGTTAGACCACTGGTGTGGGACTTCAGAGACCCAGGGCCAATTCTTTGCCACAGGCTTCCTGTCTGACCAGGGGCAAGTCACTTGGCCTCAGTTCCCATCAGTGGGCTGGGGCTAACAGCTCTGCCCAGAAGGGTGTTATGGGGAACAATGCAGTAATGATTTTGAGGACCTGCAGCCCCGGGTGCCCCATAACTAGCTCTGCTAGAGAGAGGCCCTGTGTATGGTCAGCGAGGAGTTAATATGAGAATTTCCAATATTGCACAACTAAGCAAAAGGAGAACTGACACCAGGTTTCCCTTCCGTGTTCCACTTCAGGAGACGTCACATCAAAATGCTGCAATGTGACTACCAAAGGGCACCGAACCTTTAAGCCCAGATCTTCAAGGGTATTTAGGCTCCTAACTTCCACTGATTTCAAGTTAGGAGCCTAAATACCTTTCAGAATAAGGGCCTTGGCCCTTATGGCAGTGAGAGAAGAGCAGACTTGTTAACTGTACATTGAAATATCCCAATCAAACATAGACACTCAGCAAGGCCCCCTAGGGTGTCTGACGAAAACCCCACGTCCGGGAGCGGTAACTGATGCAACCTAGACATTAACGTGTAACATCGCTCACATCTTCACCCAGAGCAGACATTGCATAAGGCCAGCGGGCAGGTCTTAGAAACCTATCGTGGGGCTGGTGAGCTTGCAGGGGCCGAGCCGTGCTGCGTAACAATGCGGGGAATGAATTCTGGCATCTTCTGGAGCAAGAAGCGCTGACAGGATTCAGGGCAGGGGCAGCTGAAGTGATTCTGCATTTGGAAAGTGGAGAGTGAGGAAAATGTAACCTCCCAGCTGGTCCTGGGATGGCATGTCTGCCCGGTCAGGGACATGCAGGGGTGGAATGGCCAGCTCCTCTCTCCTGGAGAGCAGGCAGCCAGCCAATGACCGGGGAAGCCCGGTGAGGCCTGGAGCAGCTGGATGACTCCCCTGATGGCGTCTCCTACTGGTTGTCTGGGAATTAGCTTCAGCTGTTGGAGCGCCCTCTGCTGGTCGCGGTCCCACTCGGCCCCCGTGTCTCTCCCAGACCCCGGTGCCCTTTCCTGTCAGGGTTGTGCCCCCAGTAGTCACCCACTATCGGGGTCTCCCCACCCAGGGGAACCCCCACCCTGCCTCAGTGGCTACTGCCAGTCCCCATCTAGCCCCCTTTCACTGGGGCAGGCTGCAGTCTGTACAAGCCAGTCATCATTGGCAGGGGGGTTTGGGCCTGCTGCCTTTCTCTGCAGCCCAGTACCTCTGTGGGGCCTGGGACCAGGCCCTGCAGCCTGGGGAGTTGCCAGCTTGGAGCTCCCCAGCCCCTCTGGCCTTTCCCCAGCCCTGCCTCACTCTAGGTACCCTGATGAGCCCTCTAGTAGCCAGGCCCATCTCTCTTAACAACCAGAGAGAGACTGCCTGAGCGCCTGGCTCACAGCCTTTTATAGGGCCAGCTGGGGCCTGATTGGGGCGTGGCCTCAGCTATGGCTGCTTCCCCATCAGCCTAGCCTGGGAGCCCTTACTCCCCCCAGCCACAGCCCTCTGCAGGGCTGGAGGGGGTGACCACCCCACTCCAGGCCCTGATCCACTGCATTCACCGTGCAGCCGCTCCATCCCCTTGGAGAGAGAAAAGCAGCTGTTCCTTGCCATGACCCCCAAGGGAGGGCAGTGATGGAAACCCAGCCTGCCCTTCCTGGTGATGAATCCCCGTGCCATGCAGGCAGTTCGGGACTCAGCAGGGGTGAACTTCTCCCTCTGCTGCCCCTGGATCTCAGCTGCTCTGCGGTGGACGTGTCGGTACGAAGCGGGCCGGTGCAGAGCATGTGCAAGCTGAACTTCACACCTCCTCTGAGTTTCTCCGGAGGAAGCTGCACGTCAGCACTCTGACAAAAACCCCTGTTTGTAACCAGAGCAATAGTTCAGTGCTGGTTGTTTCTTGACTCAGCTCATCAGATGGCGCCTGCAGGACTCAGGGGTTGGTAGCTGGAGTCTGGCTGGTGGGGATCGCACTGAACAACAGGTACCTTGGGACTAGCGTCCAGCGGGGCTGTGACAGGGGAACACTGACTGCCATGGCTCTGGGGTGTAGGTATTACTGCAGGTGGCCAGCCAACCCATCCGGGGTACTAATCAGGGACAGGGATTCCCTATGAGGAGCTGCCAGTGGGAGGAGGTCCCCTGGAGCAAGGGGAAAGCTGGAGAGGAGGCCCTGGAAAAGGCCATGCCCCAGGGCACTAGATGGGAAGGGGCAGACAAGGAGAAGGACGCCGGAGAAGAAGCTGTGAGGGTCAGAGGTTCGAGGGGAGCTGGGCCTCCCGGGAGGCAAGATTCTCTACAAAGAGCAGGGAAGAACTGGGCAGGGCCTGGGAAAGGGTGAAGCGTCTGCAGAGAACTGAGCCCAAGAAGGGGGCAGACATTCTGTGCTGTTTGCGGTGGGCACTGGAGAGTGGAAGTGAAGACAAGGCCAGGTGGGGCAGAAGCTTTTGATTTACGGGAGGCTGTGGGTTTGAAAGATGGGGGAATGGAAGGGGATGTCCGCTGTCTGGAGGGCGCAGTCCCCCTGCAGGCCGCCGGTGTCCCAAGGAGAAGTGTGAGGGCGTGTGTTGGTGACACTGCTGTTCGTCATAGCGTGTACGGCCAGACACGAACACTCAATGATCCAGTCTGACCTGTGCAGCACAAACCAGCCCCCACCCACAAACCCAACCCAAAAGCATGGGAGAGAAGTCATTAACCACAGAGATCTCCTCAGTGCAAAGATGGGTCATGAGGCAGTCTCTTTGGCAATGCCCACAGCCAGCTCTCTTCCCCTCCAGGGAGGAAGGCTGAGAGATCTCTCCTCTCCTCTCTTCTGCCAGGGCCCCTGCAAAGCTGCCTGCAGTGGGACCAGCCTGTGCAGTGTCTCACCAAGTCAGCCCCTTTGCCTGCCCCTAGCCACAGGGGGCTCGTGTCTGACTTTGCAGAAAAGCCTGAGCGGACGTGACACAGCCTCCGTGTCTGCCTGGAATGAGAGGAGGGCAGAACGAGGTGGACTCCCATTCCCCTGACTGAACAAGGCCCAGTCTCTGAAAGAGCCAAGCCTGATAGCCATGAGCGATGCCAGGGTGCATATGAATAATGAAAGGAGCCAGGCACCTCTGTGTACCCCCAACATACACCATGGCCTTATGACTGTGCCCAGAGCCCAGGGGGGAGTTCCTAGGTGACTCCAGCTTCCCCCTTTGAAAAAACCTCAGTGCCCACAAAGAGGCCATTTCCTCCCACTCTGGGGGCAAAGCAGTTGCCTTTAACGTTTGAAAGGTTTTTCAAGCCCGGCTTATAAAATAAACCCTGTGGAACAAGCTCCAGGAGAGCCCCGGGAATTCGCCTCGCGCGAACCGAGCCGGCTGCTTCTCAGGGAGTGATCTAACCACCCGCCAGCCTGTGCAAGCTGAAGGCCAGCTGGGGAAAGCTCCTTGGCTCTCTAAAATACTGACTGTATTGGTGCTGTTCCCCATTCATCTCATACAGGCCCTGCCCTACCCCTGGTCACTCTCAGCCACGAATAAAAGGCCTTTGGAAATATTGCTTTCCAGGGAGTGATTTTTTCCTCTTTTCAGCCATGTATTTGATATGACTAATTTCCCCAGGGTTTCTTTGGCAGCGTGTAACAATAGAAGTGAGTTCAGGAGGAGGAGGAAGCACATCACATGGTGGGGGAGTCAGATGGGAAGGGGCTGGACTCCAGTGATAAGTTACCAACCACCCAGCTGCTGCTCTGTCTTTATGCCTCAGGGAAGGTCAGGGGCCTCAGCTAACTCCTTGTTATGCCTAGGTAAGGGCTACAGTGGCCTTCCTAGTACAGCCCCAGCAGTGATGCCGTGTGTGTGGCACACACTGGTGGGAGACGTCTCTCACCCTTGTGAAACTGGGCAGGAGACAACTTGCGTGAACAACGAATCTCTTTCCTTCTGCAACTTCAGCCACTTCTGTCCAATCCCTGAGCTAGGAGCACGGCAATGCTGAGTGTGTGGAAATCGCCTGGGTTCTGATCCAGTCTGCCCGCTCGCTAGCTCAGGGCTTCTCAAATGTTTACAGTGTGACTCACAGTGTAGTCTCCTGGCTAATGACTCCTCCATCCCAACCACAGAGACCATCTGCCCCCCCAGCCGAGACCACATCCCTCCTCTGTAACAACCGACACGGGACAATAATCCTAGCAACACTCTTCAAGGTTGGTTGGTTGGTTTGTTTAGCTTTTTAAGATGTAATTTAACAGCTGGAAACAAAGAGAAGAGCGAGCTTGTGTTAGCCAGCAGGTCATCAGCCGTGGTCTGTGAGTGGGGTTGCCATAGGTCTGGGTTTCCCCAGACATTGCTTCTTTTTTGATGCTCATCCTCTAACTCGGCGGATTTTTAAATATAGTAAAACCTCCGAGCTCCAGGCCCCGGGGGAATGGAGGTGGTTCGTAACTCTGAACAAAACATTAGGGGGGTTCTTTCAAAAGTTTACAACTGACCATTGTCTTAATACAGCTTTGAAACTTTACCATGCGGGAGAAAAATGCTGCTTCCTTTTCTTCGTTTAGCAGTTGACGTTGAACACAGCTCTGTACTGTGTTGGTTTTTGGTTTTTTTGGTCTCTGCTGCTGCTGTTGTGTAATTCTGGTTCCAGATGAGGTGTGTGGCTGACAGGTCCGTTCGTAACTCTGAGGTTCTTCTGGACGAGGCCTGTCCATAAGCAGAGGGTGCAGGTCAGAAAGAGCACCAACTGGTCACCTCCCAAACGACCCTTCCCTGCAGCCACATCTGATTGGACCCCGGCAGCTGCTGGATCCCGCCCTCCCAGTCCCCAGTGCTAGGGAAGGGGAGAGGCACCCGCAAGGTACCCCTCCCAGGACACACACACACCCCAACAGCACCTCACACAAACCCCACACCCCCCCCCCCCCCCCCCCCCCCCCCGGCAGATACTCCTCTCAGGACACATCTAAACCCCCACAGTACTCCAAGATACCCCTCCCAGGACACACACACACACTTCAGACACCCCACAGGTACCCCTCCCAGGGGACACACACACACCCCTCCAGCACTCCCTCGCTGTACCCTCTCTTCCCCCACCCCCAGCAATGTCCTCTTTTGGGAAACTGAAGCATGGTTTTTAAGGCCCGCCTTGACCAAGCCCTGGCTGGGATGATTTAGTTGGGATTGGTCCTGCTTTGAGCAGGGGGGTGGACTAGATACCTCCTGAGGTCCCTTCCAACCCTGAGATTCTCTGATTCTCTGGTCTGTGGGACCCTTGGGAGGGAACTACTCAAGGATGTTTCAAGGGCACCGCTCCCCATGCCATGTGAGTAGCTACATACTACCAACCCTAGGGCCTTGAGAGCCGTCTCCGCCCTTCCCCTCTGCCAGGACTGGTGGCTTTTGCTTTTCTTGTTTTCCTCTGTTCTGGTTGCTCCTCTTTGGTGGCTGCCCTGAGGCTTTGCAGGAGGGTGAGGGCCACCTCCTGCATATGCCTTCTCCTCCAGTAATGGTCTCTCTCCTGTGTAGCTAGTTCCCTTCTTCCTCAGATGGTCCTGCAATTAAACAAGCCCCTCTCTGCTCCCAAAGCTCCCTGCATGTGAGTCCCTCTGAGTTTCTCTTTAGTCTCTCAGTGGCTTTCACCTGATCTCTTTGTTTTGCTTCAGGGGAAATTCCACTGCTCTAAGCCCCAGCCATGCACACAGACTGAGGTCCCTGGGCGTCACCCAGCCCTTTGGCCTAAGGTGTTCCCCCTTGAATGGGAGCACCTTAGACTCAGTGGCCCTCTATTGTCCCTGGTTGGGGAGATACCTAGCCTGTGCTTACAGCATTGGGGTAACTCTGCTTACACCGAGGCATTCAGTGCTACCTAATTTCATAACATCAACCAGAATTCCTAAGTTGTACACAGACAGCTTTCCCACGGAGACTTGCAGTGTTTTCTCACAGCCAGACACCCTTGCTGGAATGCCATTACTAGATAAGGCTGGTAGAACTGTCAATAACTGCTGAAAAGGCAGACGTAGCCGGTAAATATTTCTTCTCTGTGTTTGGAAAGAAGCTGGCTGACACGTTCGCAGCAGACCGTCACAATGAAATGCTTTCTATTCTGACAGTCACTACAAATGTTAACCTGCACTGCTAAAGTTAACCTTTGTCAATCAGCGGGACTGAACAACTGGCACCAAAAAGTTTTAAAAGACTTAACTGAGGAGTTCTCTGGGCCCCTGATGTTGATGTTTGTTCAGCATCTTCATTAATTATCTGGATGATGGAGAGATTGCACCTTCAGCAAGTTCGTGGATGACACTAAGCTAGGAAGAGAGGTAGATACGCTGGAGGGCAGGAATAGGGTCAAGAGTGACCTAGACAAATTAGAGGATTGGGCCAAAAGAAATCTGATGCGGTTCAACAAGGACAAATGCAGAGTCCTGCACTTAGGACAGAAGAATCCCATGAACTGCTACAGACTAGGGACCGAATGGCTAGGCAGCAGTTCTGCAGAAAAGGACCTAGGGGTTACAGTGGACGAGAAGCTGGATAGGAGTCAGCAGAGTGCCCTAGTCAACAAGAAGGCTAACGGCATATTGGATTGCATTAGTATGAGTATTGCCAGCAGATCAAGGGAAGTGATTATTCCCCTCTATTTGATACTGGTGAGGCCATATCAGGAGTATTGTGTCCAGTTTTGGGCCCCCAACTACAGAAAGGATGTGGACAAATTGGAGAGAGTCCAGCAGAGGGCAATGAAAATGATTAGTGGCCTGGAGCACATGACTTACAAGGAGAGGCTGAGAGAACTGGGATTGTTTAGTCTGCAGAAGAGAAGAATGAGGGTGGATTTGATAGCAGCCTTCAACTACCTGAAAGGGGGTTCTAAAGAGGATGGATCTAGGCTGTTCTCAGTGGTACCAGATGACAGAACAAGGAGTAATGGTCTCAAGTTGCAGAGGGGGATGTTTAGGTTGGCTATTAAAAAAAACTTTTTCACTCAGAGGGTGGTGAAGCACTGGAATGGGTTCCCTAGGGAGGTGGTGGAATCTCCTTCCTTAGAGATTTTTAAGGTCAGGCTTGACAAAGCCCTGGCTGGGATGATTTAGTTGTGGTTGGTCCTGCTTTGAGCAGGGGATTGGACTAGATACCTCCTGAGGTCCCTTCCAACCTAACTCTTCTATGATTCTATAGCTAACAAACTTGGATGACTGTAAGTTCCAGGGGACTGAACAAAGCGAGTGTTATGCCAATATTTAAAAACGGTAAAGAGGATGACCCGGGCACTATAAAACAGTTAACCTGGTGTGGATCCTGAACAAAGTCTGCATCAATAACACATTAAAGGGTGACCGCATCATTAACGACAGTGGGTTTATGGGGAATAGATCTTGTCATATGAACTCAGTACTATTCTTTGATGAGATTAAATTTCCCTTGGGAGGTGCTAGATTCCCAGTTACGTGAAGGCTTTAAATCCAGCTGAGACACCTTTTGAAGAGCTAAACTGTAGATCAGCCAGAAGTGATTGAAGTAGGTTCAGAAATTACTGAGTGACGTGCTCTGGCTTGTGTTATGCAGGAGGTGAGATTGGATGAGCCTTGAAAGCTTTCCTGGGTGGGGGTGGGGGGAGAGGGCAGACTGTCCCACAGCTGCATTGTCCCACGTAGTCAACGGAGGAGCTATGTCTGGACGTGGTGGGTTTTCTACCCTGTGAAATCTTCACATCAAGACTGGGTGTCTTTCTAAAAGATATCGTCTAGTTGTACTCTAAATCATGGCCTGTTATTCAGCAGAATGGTCCCTTCCAGTCTTAGAAGCTGTGATGGAGCCAGGCTAAACAAATTGGGCATCAGACCAGTCACATGGTATCCTGCAAAATTCCCTTTACTTGTGCTGGGAAATGCCATTTATTTAGCTTTCCCCTTGACTTTGACTCCTTTCCCCATGCAAAGCCAAACTTAATCCTCCCCTAAGGAGCCCTCGAGAGGAAAACTGAAAGGGTTTGAAGAGGATACTCTGCCACTGATTGTGTAACTCTTTATCTGCATTACTATCACACTTTATCTCACACCTTACGTCCGCTGACATTTCACTACATCTTGAACAGGGATCATTGTAGCAAGCGTGTTTCCTGCTCTAGCCTAAGAGCGAGTTTGTTTATTTGCTCCTTTCGGATATTGCATTTGAGAGTGAAATCGCACTCATGCTTCAAGAGGAAATCATTCACTGTGCAGGAGTTGAAGGGTATTTCAAACCTCTTTTCCTGGTGCTGTGACTAACACTTCTTAAAAGGGGAACGCCCATGTTCCTTTATTTTCCTTGTTCCTTTTTTTAACTTAATTCTCCTTTCCTTCCTCCCTTGCAGCAGTCAACACTGTAGGGCCACACTGGCCATGCTTACCGACTAGGGACCAAGTGGCTAGGCAGCAGTTCTGCAGAAAAGGTCGTAGGGGTTACAGTGGATGAGAAGCTGGATATGAGTCAACAGTTTGCCCTTGTTGCCAAGAAGGCTAACGGCATTTTGGGCTGTATAAGTAGGGGCATTGCCAGCAGATCGAGGGACGTGATTGTTCCCCGCTATTCGGCATTGGTGAGGCCTCATCTGGAGTACTGTGTCCAGTTTGGGGGCCCACACTACAAGAAAGATGTGGAAAAATTGGAAAGAGTCCAGCAGAGGGCAACAAAAATGATAAGGGGCTGGAGCACATGACTTATGAGGTGAGGCTGAGGGAACTGGAAAACGTGCTAAGCAACATGCTTTAAATAGCACACTGTTAAAGCACAATTTTGCCCTTAGTGTAGACAAAGACACTCATATTTAGAATGATGTTGGTGAATGCCAGGAGCCCAGCTAACGTTTTTTTAAAATAAAACTCGTTCCCATCTAGACTAAGTCTTAAGACATTTTCTATCATGGTGCATTTCCCAGACATGGCCTATGACATGTTATCATGTCTCACCTGGTTATGAACAGTCATTTTACCTGACGTGCTGCTGAACACAATTTACCCAGCTGAATAACATGTGATCATGGGGAGGGGAGTATGGAAGCAGTGGGGGCCAGGGCAATGAGGGGTTGGGAGACCAGGGGGAGCCATCAGGGACCACAGGCAATGGTGGGGGGTTGGGGGAAGCAGCAGGGGCCAGGGGCAATGGGTGGGAGGCCGAGGGGAGGCAGCGTGGGCCAGAGTGCCAATATACAAGTTTGCCCAGGGTGCCATTTTCCCTAAGGCCAGCCTTGGCAGGGATGGCCTTAAGGATGGGCGACGTGGGCAACCGCCCAGGGTGCCATGGTCAGGCGGGTGCTATGGTCAAGAGGGTGTTGCTGGCGAGAGCTTGGCTCTCACCAGGAAGTTGCTGGTGGCTGTGGTAGCGAGTGGGGGCCCTGCAGTTATCACTCGCCTACAGCTTGATCTTTATTTTTCTTGCAACCGTTTCTGCCTTGTATGTCTCATTACTTGTACTCACTGAAAATCCACCTCCCTGCAGTGAATTCACTTGTTTTCCTGCTTTGTCTAATCCCACGTGTGTGAACTGACGGGTCTGGGAGTAACAGGGTTTGTTCATATCACTTCTATTAACACAGGATGGACTGTATACAAGCTCCTACGTGCAGAAGAGGGCTGGGCGGTGCAGGACATTTCTGGGGAAAATCAAAGACTGGGGTGTGTTGGGGTCACCCTGCAATATAACCTGGTGGCTGTTTGTGAGCAGTCTGGGTCTGGAGGCTACAGCAGTAAAGCTGGGTAAAGGGTCCCCCAAGTTCGGGGCCAGGGGACACGGCTCCTCACTGGTCTCCATTGTACCTGGCTATGTCTCAATGGTAGCGGGGGAAGACTTTAGAGAGGAGAAAGGAGCAATGAGGGAGCAGGAGCTCCTCAGGAGAGTTCTCCAAGCTCCTTGACTGCTGCCCTGCAGCCGACAGTGGTGTGTCTGTCTCAGTTTACCCCGCCCTGGTAGCCACTCCCTTTGGCCCCATGGCTCGGGGCACGCTGCCAGCTGAGCCGGGGCTGGCTCAGGAGAGGGGAGAGAAACGCCCCTTCATCTCAGGAAGAGCTGCCTCCCCCACCGTCCCAGCCAGCAAGTTTAGAAATTCTCCTCTCATGTTTGTGGTGAGAGGCCCACAAGCAGGGCGCTCGGTGTGACCTCAGGGCAGGAAGTTACAGGCCTCGGGCACCGCGGAGGGCCCGGAGCACAGAGGAACCATTCTGCCACGTGACCCCCCTCCACAACCGCAGAGATAAACGCAGTCTCTCCCACCCCGCCAACGGGGCAGGGCCTGGCTCTTCTTGGCGGTCGGTTCTGCGCAGCCAGGCGGATGTGGCTTCGCGTACGGGGCTGAGGGCAGGTTTGTGCGGATGGGTTTTATTTTCTGTTTTCCAGGCTCACGCGTGGCTGTCTCAGCCCAGGGACCCCCCACAGGTGGCAGCCCGGGGCGGCTCGCTGGCTGCCCCCAGGGGTGGGGTCCGTGGGGTGGCCGCTCACCCGGCATTGGCGGAAGCGCTCCGAGGTGCCCCATGGCTAAGCCGGGAGGTGCCGGGGGATGTGTGCCAGGAGCAGGCCCTTGCCGGCGGTTCCAGTTACTCGTGTTTTACTCGACCCCTGTGGGGAAGGCAGACGCAGGGAGCCCAGAACAGCCAACATTGTGGGGGGGCCAAACTGCCGTCGTGAGCTGCCTGCAGCTCTTTCACAGTTAAGGTGCAGCTCCCAACCCACCACATTTTCCACCTCCCAGACGGCAGGAGGGTGGGGGAGAGGGGGCTCGGGGCTTCTGCCTGCAGCTCCCAAACATTAGCGCCGCAGGGAGAGGCAGCTGCCAATGCAGCTGGGGGTCCCTGCAGCTCCCAGCTCTTTCCTGCTGCCTCTTTCCACAGCCGGCCGCAGCGCCCAGCTTGCCGGCTCCAGCAGCTGCTGTGCAGGGAGGGGGCCCTGTGGCAGGTGTCAGAGCAGGGTCAGCCAACCCTGGCCGAAACACGACCCCACGTGCCATCCCTGGTGTTGCACCTGGCTTCCTCCCAGCAGGGAGGGAGTCTCGGGGCGTCGGCCCCACGGGGCGTGCCTGCCAGGGCTCCCGGCTCCAACTTCAGCAGGGCTGAAGTTTGGCCTAAAGGGTGGGTGCTGGGAAAGGCCAGCGGAGGTGGAGGGCTGAGAGGGAGTGGGGCCTGGGATGCCTGGGGAAAGGGAGGGGCTGGGAGAGGGGCCAAGGGGGGGGCTGTGCTGTGATTGCAGGGTCCCCCCTAAATCAGCTGGGGCTCCACCTCCTGTTGCCAGCTGGGGACAGGAGACTGCAGTGTGGGAGGCTGGGAGATGCCCTGACCCTCCTACAGGCTCTGAGTCTGAGGGGCCCTTCCGTGAGCGCCCCGGGCCCAGGCCACATGGCGATCCAGGCCCAGCCATGGGATGTGCTGCTGGGGAGCTAGAGAGGAGCCAGGTCCTCCATGCGGCACTTGGCCTGGTGGCTATGGGGCCCTTCCAAGGCCGGCCGCTGGCTCTGACCGCCTAGAGGGCTCCCTGACCGCTCGGGCCACTGAGCCGCAGACCATAGAGGCTTCCCTGGGGCGAGGCAGAGGACGCTCCTGCCCGCGCTGGGCAGTGCAGCTGGCGACCTCCTGGCACCACATGATCCCAAAGGCTTCTCCTGGGGGGCTCTGAGCCCGGAAACGTCATTGTGGCGCTTTTTATCCTGCAGGCGATGGCGCGTGATGGCTGCCTCCTGCTGGCCGTGGCTGGGCTGCTGCTGGCGACAACAGGTGAGCTAGTACTTGTCTCCACCGCAGAGTAACCCCCGAAGTGCGGTACGCGGTGAGTAACGCATAGGCAGAGGGAAAAGAACCCCCGAGACGTAGCATCTCTGTGACGGCGGGGTCCGCACTTTGCATCCTCCACATTGCTGTGTGCTCTCACTCAGCTGATGTGTCCTGACACAGTGCCTGGCTGTGAGGGGCAAACCAGTTCACAGAGACCTCTCGCCGTCGCTCTGTCTGGAGGTTCTGATGATATCCACGCAATGAACTGCTGAGATATGCATTCATTACCTTTAGCATGCTCCTTCGCCAGTCTCCTCTGCCCAGTCTCCTGCTGCTGGGACGACGTGTAACACTGCAAACCACCGAGAGGCTCCCAAGTAGCTGCCATGTAAAAAAAATGAATACCCTGCCGCAGGAATTGTGCTCCCAGATGACCTCTGCCCAAGGCTCGAGATGGACCATACTCACCCCTGAACCAGTGACTCATTTACACGCCAGTATCTCATGAACCTTCAGGGCTGGAATCTGTAGCCTCTTGTTTATAGCCCTGGCAGGTGACAGACCTTAGAGCTGTGACTCTGTGACTAGAAAAGAGCTATTTTAGATCATTTTCAGAGGTTGCAAAACGTAGGCATTTTAATTTTTCTCTTCTTCTGAGACCAATGCAGTTGGACTCCCACTAACTACCTGAGGCTGGATTCATGGAGAAGGGAAATTGTGCCAATTAAAAAAACTCTAGTAAAATTTAAGTGTCAAAAGTTTCCTTTTGAGCATCTCACACAAACAGAATTTGTGACTGTGTGACGTAGAACTAAGGCTGAACTGGCTCTCGGGCAAGAAGATGACCTGCCAACTCAGTTGTGGCTTTGCCACTCATGAGTCTTGTGCCCATGTGGCATGCAGGCATGCCAGGCTTGTTCAGTTTAGCGAGGAGATTAATAAGAAGGCCCCATTCAGAGAGGCTCAATTTAAATGCACACCCTAAATTAAAAACCAGAGTAAGAGAACCAAAAGAAAGCCACCGTGGCATCCTTTAAAAAGGGGAAGTAAAATCCTAGTGAGGAAAATAGAAAGGAGAATAAACTCTGGCAAATGAAGTGTAAAAATATAAATTAGGAAGACCAAAAAAGAATTTGAAAAACAGCTAGCTAAAGACTCAAAACGTAATAGCAAAAAGTATTTTTAGTACATGAGAAACAGGAAGCCTGCTAAACAACCAATGGGGCCACTGGTCAATCCAGATGCTAAAGGAGCACTCAAGGACAATAAGGCCATTGCAGAGAAACTAAATGAATTCCTTGTATCGGTCTTCACAGCTGAGGACATGAAGGAGATTCCCAAACCTAAGCCATTCTTTTTAGGTGCCAAATCTGAGGAACTGTCCCAGACTGAGGTGTCATTTAGAGGAGGTTTTTGGTCAAACTGATAAACTAAACAGTAATAAGTCACCAGGACCAGAGGGTATCACCCAAGAGTTCTAAAAGAACTCAAATGTGAAACTGTAGAACTACTAACTGTGATTTGTAATCTATCATTTAGTTCAGCTCCTGTACCAGATGACTGGAGGTAATGTTATGCCAATTTTTAAAAAGGGCTCCAGAGGTGACCCTGGCAATTACAATCTGGTAAGCCCGACTTCAGTACTGGGCAAACTGGCTGAAACTACAGTAAAGAACAAAACCGTCAGACACACAGATGAACATAATTAGACGAGGAAGGAGTCAACATACTTTTTGTAAAGGGAAATCATGCCTCACCAATCTACTAGAATTCTTTGAGGGGGTCAACAAGGATGTGGACAAGGGTGATCCAGTGGCTATAGTGTACTTAGATTTTCAGAAAGCCTTTGCCAAGGTCCCTCACCAAAGGCTCTTAAGCAAAGTAAACTGTCGTGGGATAAGAGGGAAGGTTCTCTCATGGATTGGTAACCGGTTGAAAGATAAGAAACAAAGGGTAGGAATAAATGGTCAGTTTTCAGAATAGAAAGCAGTAAATAGTGGGTCTGTACTGGGCCCAGTCCTACTCAACATTTTCCTAAATGATCTAAAAAAGGGGTAAATAGTGAGGTGGCAAAATTTGCAGAAGAAATAAAACTACTCAAGATAGTTAAGTCTCAGGCAGACTGTGAAGAGCTACAAATGGATCTCTCAAAACTTGGTGACTGGGCAACAAAACAGCAGATGAAATTCAATGTTGATAAGTGCAAAGTAATGCACATTGGAAAACATAATCCCAACTATACATATACAATAATGGAATCTAAATTAGCTGTTACCACTCAAGAAAGATCTTGGAGTCATTGTGGATAATTCTCTGAACACATCCACTCAATGTGCAGCGGCAGTCAAAAAAACCAAACAGAATGTTGGGAATCATCAAGAAAGGGATAGATAATAAGACAGAAAATATCATATTGCCTTTTTATAAATCCATGGCATGCCCACACCTTGTATACTGCATGAATTGCCCCATCTCAAAAAAGATATGTTGGAGTTGGAAAAGGTTCAGAGAAGGGCAACAAAAATGATTAGGGGTATGGAAAACTTCCGTATAAGGAGAGATTAATAAGACTGGGACTTTTCAGCTTGGAAAAAAGATGACTAAGGGGGCATATGATAGAGGTCCATACAATCATCACTGGCATGGCGAAAGTAAATAAGGAAGTGTTATTTACTCCTTCACATAACACAAGAAGTAGGGAGCACCAAATGAATTTAATAGGCAACAGATTTAAAAAAAAACATAAAAGGAAGGTTTTTTTCACACAATACACAGTCAACCTGTGGCATGCCTTGCCAGAGGATGTTGTGAAGGCCAAGACTATAACAGACTTCAAAAACGAACTAGATAAATTCATGGAGGATGGGTTCATCAAGGGCTATTAACAAGGATGGGCAGGGATGGTGTCCCTAGCCTCTGTTTGCCAGAAGCTGGGACTGGACGACGGGATGGCTCACTTGATGATCACCTGTTCCGTTCGCTCCCTCTGGGGCACCTGGCATTGGCCACTGTCAGAAGACAGGATACTGGGCTAGATGGACCTTTGATCTGTGTGGATCAGTGTGGCCTGTAACAGGGTCTTCCTGCTGCCCCACTTCCTGGGGGGGCCCTGACCATCCCAATAAATTTAGGAGAGGCTTTAAATGTGCAGCACCCGTGTCTTTTACAGCATTGTCCCACCACCAGTGTCCAGCTATGTACAAGGCTTACCAGCCAAGCCAGCTCCTTCTAACCACAGAGTCAGGCCCTGGTCACCAGACAAACCTTTCCCTGGCCATTCCCCCTGTCTCCTGGCCTTTTCCCAGCCTTTATAGCCCTCAGACCAGCAGGTGCAGCCAATCCTGAGGCCAGGCATCGGGCTTTCCCCAGCCCCAATCTATCTCCCCTGATTGGGGCTGGCTGAGCAGGGGCTAATTAGGTGCCTTCTGCACCAGCTCCCTGCTACGCGGCCGTTCTTATGGGATGTGATGCAAGAGGAGAAGATAAGGAATGTGAGACAGAAGGTGGATCAGGAACTTGCATTCACCCTGTCGTGATACAAGAACAAGGGAACATTCAATGACATTACAAGGCGGCAAGTTCAAAACAGACAAAAGGAAATTGGCTTTTAGCCAATGCACAGTTAGTCTGCGTGGCTACAAAACATCCCTGAGGCAAGACTTGGAGAAGGACGGGAGAGCCCGAGTATCTGCAGTGACATTAGACCGGCGGGAAAACCTGCCAGCCTTTGGAAGGGCAACAGACCCTCCCTCCTGAGGCCTTGCTGGGTTTAGAAAGCAGAGTCCCCCTGTGGGAGGTTATTGCTTAACTGCCACGTCAACGTCTTGTGCACTTCACTCTGAGGCAGCTGGGACTGGCTACTGCTGGGGCCTGGCCTAGAAGGAGCTAGTCCTTTATTAACTAGACACCCGTCGGCTGTCTGTTTCCATGTGCCACATCTGCTCTCCTCCCTGCTGGCTGAGAGACATGGGATGCAGAGGATGAGACTGGGGAGGAAAAGGGGATGGGTGGGAACTGACGTGACACACCCATCTGGACGATGCCCCGGGAAGAGGCACACCTGGGAGTCCCAAAGAGAGGTGACCATGGTTTTCAAAATCCAAGAGCAGGACACTTTTGTGACATATTTTAGGGTCATGAAAACTCACACAAAAGAGGCACTCATTAGAACTATGTGTTGGGCTCCGCCACACGGCAGGCGCAGTCCTCTGGGTGCAGGCCAGATCTACACAAAAACTGGCACCACTTTACTAGAGGGTGTTTTTAAACTGATTTCATTACACCAGCCTCAGTTTGTGTGTAGACACCCTTACTTCAGTTTAGCATAATCAGGTATGAAACTAAACTGGAATACGCCCCTTGGAGATGGAAATAAGAGATGTGCAGCCTTTTGCTGAGTGTGTGGTGTTTCAGTACCGGGTTTGGTTTGATCTCTAAATCACCTTGGGGTATGTCCGCTTGGACTTCCCACTGCCAAGCCACACTGTGATTCGCAAGGGGCCTGGCAGGACTGGTTCCTCTCCCGATCTCACACCTGGCTTCAGCAGAACTGCTGTTCTTCGCGTTGGTGGGGTGCGTGGTCTGGGTGAAGAGTTTATCGAGGTGGCAATAAGCTGTCCCCGAGGGTTGAGCCTCTCCCGCGTGGGCCGGCCGAGCTCCCGTCATGCTTCTTCCCCACCCGTCTCTGTTACAGCTCTCGCTCTGGAATGCCCCAAAAGCAAAGGGAACACATGTAAGGACTGCATCCTGTCCGGCCCCGGCTGTGCTTGGTGCAAGAAACTGGTAGGTCTGCATTTCCGTTCATTGCACCAGCTCTCAGCTCCTGCGCCGGCCTCCCACCTCCACCCCACCCCTGCGACGGTGCTTGGTCACACTCACTCCTCTGCAGAAGTTGCCCTGCTCTTGGGGGAGGAGGCTGGGCCAAGGGGGTCCCCAGGAAGATCTCCCACTGTCCCAGCCTGAGGCAGAGGGAATCTGTTTCCAGTGGCCCCATTGCTGTTCCAGGGGGAGACGTCCCCTGGGCTCAGGGAGCTCGGAGGGAGGCATCCCAGACCCCCTACGGCCGTTTCCTGCGGTGGATTCTGCTCTCACTTGCTAACCCGCGGGAGCAGCATCTGCTTCCCGTAACATTAGCGACAACTCTGGCCTGGTCTAGACAGGGGACTGGTTTTTCCCACAGAGGCTGTTGGACTAGCCGTCGGCGTGCTGCGATCCCACGGCGCGGACGGCATTCCCCTGCGTCCAGGCTGGTGCTCAGTGGGGCTTTGGGCTGGTTCACAGTAGCTCCACTGTGTTAACTCCCCTTTTCCCCTCGCCGGGACAAGGCTTCTCCAGCAAACTGTATGGCCGAACCCCTGCCCGGGGCACCTCCCCGGAGAGTGATCTAGGCCCATGGGGAGGTGAAGGGTTAATGCAGAATGCACGGAGGTTTATTTCCTGGGAGCCAGCTGAGGAGAGCCCCACTAATCCCGTGGCCAGGCGAGTGCAGGACGGGCAAGGCAGATGGGGAGGCAGAAGATGAGATGAGCAGTGTCTGAGAAAGGACCTTCCCGGTTTCCTTCCTCCATCTTGATGGCCAGGCCAACCCTGCAGCTGCATGGCTGCGGGGGGCAGGAATGGAGAAGCAGGCGGTGAGCTGGGAGGTGTCTGGTGGTGGGAGGCTCTGTAACCTTCTTTCCTGTGCTCCTTGGTCCCGGCTGGCTGAATGACTCGCTTGGGCAGAGCTCTGAACTAACACGACTTGGGCTCAAGGATTTTCCTTTGTCCCGCCCTTTGGTTTTGCAATGTGCAGAATTTCACCAAAGCGGGCGAGCCGGACTCCATCCGTTGTGACACCAGAGAGCAGCTGCAGCAGAGGGGATGTGACGCACAAGACATCGTGTTCCCCCAAAGCGATCCCATCCAACTCAAGAATGACCTTCTCCAGGACAAGACGCAGCTGGCTCCTCAGAAAGTACGCCTGATGTTACGAAAAGGTACAGTCAGCTGAGAGGCCGGGTTGGCAACCTAGTCTGACCCCGGGTGTGAGGGGGGTGGGGAGCTAGTGTGGAGAAGCAACGAGGCGTGGAAGAAAGCACAAGCGCAGATGGGACTGGTTCAGGCCCAGAATGTGTCCGGTCCCTCTTTTCCTGCAGTGTGTTTAGAAAAACACCCGCTCTCGATTTGAGAATGGTCACTGTCTTGGTGGCACAGTGGAACAGGCGATAACCCACCGGGATCCTTGGGAAATCTGTCCAGCGGCTCCTTACTTTCAGTGGTTAAAACGTACACTTTATTTCCAGTCTGAATTTGTCTAGCTTCAGCTTCCAGCCATTGGATCGCGTGACAGTTTTCTCTGCCGTCGGAAGCTCACTAGTAAATACTCATTCCCCATGTAGATACGTATAGACTGGGATTCAGTCGCTCCTTAATCCTCTTTTTGCTATAAGGCCGGTTTTTAAGCCTTTAATGGCTCTTCTTGTGGCTCTTCTCTGAACCTCCTTCAATTTTACAACGTCCTTACTGAGTTGTGGGTGCCAGAATTGACCCCCTGTTCCACATGACCCCCCCCCCCCCCCGAGCCGTTCCCATGCTCTGCCTCTCCCCTGGCAGGTCTGCCGGCTGAGTTCAACGTGACCTTCCGCCGTGCTCAGGGCTACCCTATCGACCTCTACTACCTGATGGATCTCTCCTACTCCATGCACGATGACCTGGAGAAAGTGAAGAAGCTGGGTGGGGACCTGCTCGCAGCTCTGAACTCCATCACCGGCTCCGGCCAGATCGGTGAGTGGGTCTCCGGGCACTCACCTCTCTTGGCAGCGTTGCAGAGCCACTAGGTAAATCCAGTTCTAGCAAGAACCTAGGAAGACGCACCGCACAGCAGTGAATATGGCCAGCCGGCCAGCTGGCAGTAACCAGGCCGGGAGGGACATCAGGGTGGAGGGAAGAGGTGTTCAGTAAGCGCACAGGGATAATGCGTATGAGCTACCCCTCTTGCTCTGCCCGGCCCCTCTGTGGAGAACAAGGGGGCCCATAGCCACGAGAAGCACTGGCTCCACACGGGCTTGGCTCAGACGCTGCCGCTGTGTTCGGGTTTGGTTCTGTTCTCCGTGAGATCATTGGCAAAACTCTCCCTGGCCGCCGGGGGCACAGGAAAGGAGCCTATTGACTGCAGGCCCTCAGGCCCCACGAGTTTCACCTCAAACCAGCCTGGAACATGCGACCCATTTGGATCTCTGCCAGCACAGGAAACAGGCGCAATGGAGAAGGAACTGGGGCTGGCCAGCCGGAGACAGCAATGTGGGGGAACGTGGCCCACCCAGGCTTCTCAGGGCTCTCCTAGTCAGAGCCCTCTGCCGGGGAGAGGATCCATTGGAAAGGGAGAGGGAGCCTCCAAGGGAGGGGAGAGCAGAACAGAGGGGCCAGCGACATCCCAGGGAGGAGGAAGGGAGAATGGGGGTCACCGAGGAACCACGGGGGAGGGGAGAGGCAGCAGCCACCAGTGGGACATGAGGAGATTCCCACTTTGCCACTTGACCGCGTCCCCAGGGGTGGGTTAAGCTTTTGTGGGACCCTGGGCCAGAGCAAGTGGGAGGCCTCCCCACCCCTGCCGCCTGAAGTCCCCCTGCACCCCTCTGTGCTCCTGCTGGGGAAATGGGGTTGGGGTGCAGGGGCTTCCCCCACTGCCCGGCCCTCCTGCTGGGGAGCGGGATCTGGGCATGGGGGCTTCCCCTGGTCCCCAGCAGGAGGGCCGGGCAGGCGGAGTGGGGTGCCAGGGTGCCCATTTTTTCCAGGAGCCCCCACTTGGCCATTGCTCCTGGGCACGGGCCCTGTTGGCTCAGTGGCTAATGTGTCCCTGCATGGCTGGTTGCTCTATGGCTGGGCAGGATGCTGGGATAGCTCCCATCTCCATGGATGGGGCTGCACTTAGCCCAGCCCCGGCTTTCCCCAGAGCACTGTCAATCCAAGTGACCCTCACGTTCCTCCCTGGATGAGCGGCTGCCTCCCACCGCCCCTCTCGTTTGCCCTGCGCTGGTTCCTTGCACCTTCCACTCACGCTCCGGGCCCTAGCAACCCCGGGGAATCATTACATCCCCACAGCTTCACTCGCCAAGCCTCTGGCCGCGGCTGCCTGAGGGATGTGGTACGGGGCACTGCTCCCTAATGCTGCGTCCCCCTGTGCACCCAGGCTTCGGCTCCTTTGTGGACAAGACGGTGCTGCCCTTCGTGAACACGCATCCCGAGAAGCTGAAGAACCCCTGCCCCAGCAAGGCCACCACCTGCCAGTCGCCGTTCGCTTTCAAGCACGTCCTCTCCCTCACTGAAAACGCCAATGTGTTTGACAGAGAGGTCAAGAAACAGTCCATCTCGGGGAACCTCGACGCTCCCGAGGGGGGGCTGGACGCCATGATGCAGGTGGCAGTCTGTGGGGTAAGTCCAGGCGCCATCACCCGGCTTAAGCTGGCTGCTAGGTGCGGGTGGCTCAGAGCCAGGTCTTGTTCTTACTCCCCAGCTCTTTCCAGGGAACTTGCATGCCAGTGGCCTGTCTTTGTGGTATGAAGACAGAGTCTCTCTTTCGTTAGGACGTGATACTCTGTATTCCTGAGGGGGCTAGATAGGGTGACCAGACAGCAAGTGTGAAAAATCGGGATGGGGTTGGGAGGCAATAGGAGTCTATATAAGAAAAAGACCCAAAAATTGGGACTGTCCCTGTAAAATCAGGACATCTGGTCACCCTAGGCCTGGGCTCCCCCTCTTCTCGGGCTCTTGCTAACCCTGTTGGTTCCTTGTTCAGATAGTGACAGCCGGCCTTACCAATCCACCGCAGTAAAGTCCTGTCCTTTCTGCTCTCAGGAGAAGATTGGCTGGCGCAACGTGACTCGCCTGCTGGTGTACGCCACGGATGACGGCTTCCATTTTGCTGGGGATGGTAAACTTGGAGCCATTCTGACCCCGAATGACGGCCAATGCCACCTGGAAGACAATATGTACAAAAAGAGCAACGAGTTTGTAAGTGTCCTTAGCAGCCTGTTGGCTCCAACTCACCCTGGCTTCCCCGTGAGCAGCCGCTTTGGAGATTTGCTGGAGCCACTTCCCCTCCAGCTCTTGACCCTTCCCATCCCTGGGCACTCGCCTGGTACATTCCTAGGCCAGCAGTGAACTGCATTCAAATGTAAAATCTGCCTTTAAATCTGCATTTCTTAGCGTGCCGTTGGCAGGCACTTACCTGCTGACCAGGGTCCCCTGTGGTATCAGACTGTGAAAGACTGTAACGCAGACCACGCTGGCACTGCGAGTGGATCTGGAAACCAAGTTCGTTTATCTTCCCGCAGCGAAGACGTGTCTAAAGTATAAACTCACTGCTGCTGTTCCCTTTCGCCCACAGGACTACCCGTCCGTCGGCCAGCTGGTGCAAAAGCTCGCTGAAAATAATATTCAGCCCATTTTTGCTGTCACTAGCAAAATGGTTCCAATATACCAAGTAAGTAGCACTTGAACAGCCAGTTCAACGTTGTCCAGTACTTCTGAGAGACGAGGCTGAAAAGCGACCGGCCACCCAAGTCTCTCCTGCCATTCTCTGACATTAGTGCAGCTCATGCTCCCTGTTCCGCTGTGGTACAAACCCCCGTGAATTGGGAACAGGTCAGCGGGCTGGTTGAGGCCAGTCATCCCTGCCCTGCCCTGCCTGAAGCAGGGCCCTGGTTGGGAGGGAGTCACTCCAGTGGAGTCCCCGCTCAGCTGGCGCCTGCGGTGGAGAGAGAGCAGTGGGAGAGCCGGCCGGCTTGGGGCAGGGACTGAAGACGCCGCCTATCCGAGCTTGCTGGAGGGCAGGTGCGCTGGCATGAGACAGTGACTGCCCTGGGCTGGGGTGGAAGCCAGTTTTGTGTGGGTGCTCTGCAGAGACAGGGCCGGGGATGAGTCAGAGGAGCAGGAAGCCCATGAGAGGAGGCAGAGTTTGGACTTTGGATGCCCTGTTCCGGGTGGGATGGGTTAGTGGAAGACCAGGAGGGAAACTGAGGCAGAAAGCTGGTCATGCTGCACAACACCTTTGGCAGTGCCTTTGCTCATGATTACGTCAGCGGACGCTTTTCCTACGTGTGTTTCCATTGGTAGAAGCTCACTGACTTGATCCCCAAATCGGCAGTGGGGGCGCTGCGCGAGGACTCCAGCAACGTCATCCAGCTCATCAAGGACGCCTACTACGTAAGTGTCACATCACGCTCGATGCATCCTTCTGCCCCTTGCCAGGCAACCTGCCCCAAGACCTCGGTGCCTTCTACTGACTGCGGGGCGGGGAAGAGTAGTTCGCTCAGCTAGTCATACAAAGTATAAACATAAACGCTGCCCCCCCTTCTCCATGTAAACATACCCTCTGCCCCCTTCTCCGTATAAACATACCCGCTGCCCCCCCCTTCTCCGTGTAAACATACCCGCTGCCCCCCCTTCTCCGTGTAAACATACCCGCTGCCTCCCCTTCTCCTTATAAACATACCCGCTGCCCCCCTTCTCCGTATAAACATACCCTCTATGCTCTTTTCTCCGCCAGCTCCATATAAACATACCCACTGCCCCTGGCCCCGTCCTTCCCTCTGGCTCTGTTTATTTCTATGCCTGTGAATTGCTCCGCCATGCCTTCTCCATCCCTCTGGCAAGGACCTATTGCACTGAGAGCAGGGCAGTGCTGTGACCTGCTGTGTCCTCTGGCCGCGCCAGCCGGGGCTGCCTGTGCCACAGCTTTGCTAGTGAAGAGCAGACCTCTGCTCACTTACAGCCACCAGCTGAGTGTATCAATGCTAGGCCCAGCCAGCCAGACACCCTCATATTGCACAGGCCTTGCCCCCCAAGAAACGTGTCTCTTGTTCCATTCACTAGCCCACTGGTTTGAGTTCCTAACTTTGTAACATGTTAAAGTAAAATCATGGTTATCGAGTAGAGTCTCATCACTTTACCTACAAAGTTGCCACACATATTTTACCAGGCTAATAATGTCCAGCATATTATGAATTTTCAATTGATACTGCACAAGGCATGCTTTGTACAAAATAGATCATAACCATAGAAAAGTGGTGAACATGGGGTACAGTGTGTCACAACCACTACTTTGTATGGTCTTCCTAGGGGTTTCAGCGTCTCAATCAAATCAATTCCTGAGTTATATGGCTTGCCGTCTTTCTGTCTCCTGGCTGTTTTCTTGGAGACAACCTGGTGTGGGGTTGTCGTCCCTTTTCTACCTCAGGCCTTTCCAGCTCCTTTTCCGTCTCTGTGCTGTGCCCTTTACAGCAGGTCTTGTTTTCTCTACTGATTGCAGCTGTGGGTTCCTGCTTCCCCAACTGGCTGTTCTGGCAGCTGCTTGAACATGTGATCAAGCTGCTTGCTTGTAAACAGGAGACTTTCCTTCCCCCACATCCATCCATGTAAACCCAATTACTGAGCACCAGTAACACTAGCTAGCTCTTATACAGTAGTATTCAATAACATCGATACTGGCTCAGGATAAATGAGAAGCAAAATACAACATTTCAAAACCTGCACTGAGAGGTTGCAAGGGACAATGGAAATGAACATGGTGTAGCAGAGCGGAGACTCACCCCTGCGGCGCCTCTCACTGGTCATCCAGGGAATAAACTCTTTCCAGCCTCTGAAGCACCCTCTGCAGGCCGATGTCCCGCTTGCCACTGGCCCCGTGTCCCTCCTGGACCCCGGTGCTCTCTTCCCTGGGGTGCTGCACCCCTGCAGCCCCCCAAAAGATCACAGGGTCTCCCCTCCCCGGGGAGCATCCACCCCCTATCCCCACCTTGTCTCAGCCTATGGGCTACTGTCAGTCACCATTGAGCCCCCATTCACTGGGGCCGACTGCAGTCTGGATAAGCCAGTCATCACAGGCAAGGAGGGTTTGGCCTGCTGCCTCTGCCTACTCGTGGGCTGCCCCCTTCAACCCCAGTACCCCTTTTTGGCTGTCTCCTAGGCCGTGCAGCCTGGGGGGTTTGCAGGCTGGAGCTCCCCAGCTCCTCTAGCCTTCCCCCAGCCCTGCTCCACTCCGGGTACCCTGCTTAGTCCCTGCAGCCAGGCCTGTCTCCCTCTACAGCTAGAGGAGACTGTTTCTCTCTAGCTCTAAACCAGCAGCCCTTTTATAAGGGCCAGCTGCCTCCTAATTGGGTTTGGCCCCAGCTGTGGCTGCCTCCCAATCAGCCTGAGAGCTGCTTGCTCCCAGCCACAACCCTTTCCTGGGCTGACTTTAACCCCTTTTCTGCAGGAGTGGGGCAGCTGCCTCACTGCACATGGGTGTCACCTCCACATTTTTTAGTGCAGTCTTTGTTTTTGCAGCAAACAATTAATTACTCACAGATCGTTAATTTTGTATATGAGAATTCGAACATGCCAAGTGTCTGACATGCAGGTGCTGTGCACAAACATTACACTAAATATGACTCATTGCCAAAGCACAATGTTCCTCCTTGTCCTTCCACTGTGTGCTCGCCTGTTGAATAAGGGGCATATTTCCCGTCTGGAGCAGTGTGGAGTCCAAGCTGAAGTCCCCAGTTATGGTTCCTCATTATCACAGAGCAGGGGGGATGGCTCTGGGGTGGGATAGACTGACCCACTCTTCCCCCAAACAAAGCATAGCCCAAATCCCGACTCATACCCTAGCAATCCCGTTACCAGAGCTAAGATCTCACTTCCTAGTCCTCCCTTGTATTGAACTGATTGCAATGACACCCAAAGGTAACACAATAGCACTCGACAGGAGGTATAATACACTGCGACACAGGCAAGCCATCCTCAAGAAATGTTTATTCTGAGGCGGTTCTCGGACATGATCCCCTCTTTGTGATGCTGACATATTCCCGTGTCATTTTCTTTCTTGTTTTCCTCACAGAACTTGTCCTCCAAAGTCATCCTGGACCACACTCCCCTGCCGGACCATGTGAAAATCACATACGATTCTTTCTGCCATGGCAAAAAACCCACCCTGGACGGCGTGAGAGGGGAATGTAGTGATGTCAAGATCAATGACAAGGTAGGAGAGCCCTGGCTCGGTCCTTTCTGTAACCTTCGTTTCTCGCAGAAAGATCAGGAGCAATACTAACGTTCTAGAGCTCAAAGTGAACACACCGTCCTGCGGG
The DNA here is from genome assembly GCA_007922305.1 of Dermatemys mawii. Classification (NCBI taxonomy): domain Eukaryota; kingdom Metazoa; phylum Chordata; order Testudines; family Dermatemydidae; genus Dermatemys; species Dermatemys mawii. Next base: position 5,603,211 of record ML677394.1, on the reverse strand, counting down.
CTGCATCCCTGGATGCTCTTGTCTTAGCAGAACCCAATTTGCTGCCCCCATCTCCACGTCCAGGTGGAGTAAAGGTTGAGGTTGCCTGTCCCATCCGGAGGGAGAATCAGAAAATGGGGACTTCTTTTCTTTTCTGCAAAATTTTTTGGCAAAACAGAAACATCTCCTGCAAATCCTGCAGGCCTCCGAGGGTTGGGCCCTGAATGGCAGTTGAAGAAGGGCGGCCTTCACAATGTCATCTGTCAGAGCTGATGGGGAAAGCTCCAGCCAAATGTTCGTTTGATGGAAAATGTCCTTTCTGCAAAATCAACACGTTTCCAGTGGAAAACACTGATTTTACAGATTTTAGTTTGTTCGTTTGTTTGTTTCCAACTGGGGAAAAGAAACTAAATACTTTGTTTTGAGTTGGATTGTCCTGAACCAAAAATTTCAGTTTGTTGAATCAAACCAAAATGTTTCATTTCGGGTCAGTTAGACACTAATCTGTGTCTACATGAGCTGTTTCATGCAGCACATCATGGGAGTTGTAGTTTGGGTGCCTCATGCCTCCATTGTCCCCTATGGATTGGATTCTCTGGCTAGACTTCATCTCCTACCATGCAGCGTGGCCTTGCCTCTTAATATGGTGCATCATGGGAATCCTATGACAGCAGTGTATCATGGGAAATGTAGTCCAACCCAGGAGCCCGGCCTGTAGAGGAGAATGCGGGCATGAGACACGTGCAATACAACACGGCAGCTTAGGGTACACTATTTGATGTCAAACTGATCTGACACAAAGTGTTTCAGCCTTTCTGGACCTAACATTTTTTTTCTTTGAACTTCTAAAGTGTGTGTGGTGGGGGTGGTGGTTTGATATTTTGACTTTTTTCCTGATTCAGGATAAAAACAAATGTCGAAATAGAAGCATTTCCCATAGGACAGACGTTCCAATGTTTGACCATCTCTACTGTGTTCTAGTGAGAGATTTTGAAAAGCACCCCCGCAGACCTGATTCCAAAAAAGTCCTATCTCCTGGAGGGGACATTTCAGGACAGAGGCAAATTTAAGTTTGGAGCTGGTAGCCTGACACCTTTACCGTGATGCTTGCCTAGAAAACAGTCCCATAACCTGATTCCTTCACCTCCTTCCAGATTACCTTCCGGGTGAAAGTTACAGCAAAGGAGTGCATCGAAGACAAGTCCTTTAACATCCGGGCCCTGGGCTTCACAGATACACTCACTGTGGAACTGGTCAGCCGGTGCAACTGTGACTGTGACGAGCGACAGAGCCCCACTGCCTGCAATGGGAACGGCAAAATCGTGTGTGGCATTTGCAGGTAGACGATCCCAGTAACTCCATGCCACAGAACCAGGGGTCCGAGGGCTCCTCGGGAGCTTGGGGATCACTGGGAACGGGCAGCTTTCCAAGCACCAGGCCAGCTGATGGCTGCACTGGCATTTGTGGCGATGATGGGACAGTCTTTGTGCACAGAGACCATGAACTCCACAAAGTGTGAGGCACAGCCTCCTACTTCAGTCAGTCTAATGTGCCCATTTCTTTTCTTCCCATGAGAACTGTCAGCAGGCTGTTTTTATTTTCAATGACTGGTGAATGTCAGAGTGACAGGACACAGTTAATAGGCCAAGTTTCACCTGTCAGGATGTCCTGCAGTGGTCAAAGGGTTGCAAACAGATCAAAGCCAATTGATAATAAATGACAAAGCCAATAGCAAATAATCAAAACCACAAATTAAGCCTAAAATACTAGAAAGAGTGGAGATGAATTAGCAAATTTTCACCCTGGCTGAAAATACAAGCAGGTTGGCAGATGCTTAAGGTACAAGGTGCATTTGCATCGCAGTTTGGAATCCCCAGGTGTTTCATACACAGGCTAGAAATCCCGTCAGCCTGGGTCCCGCACTTCCCTCAGTTCAGACTTTGTTCCTCAGGTGTTCCCAGGAGTCTTCTTGTGTGGGGAGTGAAGCACAACTGAGGATGTCACTCCCTGCCTTTTAGAGCTTTAGCATATGGCGGGAACCCTTTGTCCCAAATTCAGTTTGTGGGAAAACTCTGACATCCCAAGATGGAGTTCAGAGTCATGTGGCCTGGTCCCATGCCCTTGCGTACCTTGCTGAGTCCAAGCAGCCATTACTTACGGGCTGTCTGGAATGTTCAAACAGGAGGGTCGCGCTCTTCTAGGGTCCATTGTCTTTGCCGATGGGCTGTCAGCACTGCCTGGCTTCTTCACTGTTGTACCAGGAAGGCTAACTGTGGGTGTCACCCAGACTAAGCACGACTGAAATACAGATCCATAGTCAATATTCCTAACTTTAGAGACAAAAATAATGACATATGCATAGAAACAGGATAACCATATTCAGCAAATCATAACTTCTCCAATGACACCGCACATGACCTGTCTTGCACAAACTGTATCATGATTATGCCATAACCATATTGTAATTATATCACTGTGAAGAATATGGGGTGCCGGGGTCACAGGGGTGAACAATGGAAAACCAAGGGGGCTTCGGGCGCCCAGCATCTCTGAGAACCAGCACCTAGGCACAAGCTGTGTGTGTTGCTGGGCCAGGTCAGAGGATGGTCTGACCAATGCACTGGTTTCCATCCCATACCGCCTGCCACTGACCCTAATTTCTGGGTTCCTCTTCTCTCGCACCAGCTGCAATCCAGGCCACATGGGGAAGAACTGCGAGTGCGAAACGAAAGGCAAAACCAGCAAGGATCTGGAAGGGAGCTGCCGGAAGGACAACGCCTCGCTCATCTGCTCAGGGCAGGGGGACTGCGTGTGTGGGCAGTGCACTTGCCACACTGACGACGTGCCCAACAAGCAGATCTACGGGACGTTCTGCGAGTGCGACAACGTGAATTGCGAGGTCCACAATGGCCAGCTGTGCGGCGGCGAAGGTGAGTGAGGGTTCCGTGGGCTGACTCGGCCCCTTCCCCTCCTGTCCCATGGCCATTGTTCCAGGGGTGCACTCACACGGCAGTGCGTTAGTCTTAGCAAACGCCTGAGTTAGACCTGGGCCTTATCCCAGAGAAACAGCCGGGTTAGCCTCATTCAGAGCCTCTGGACTAGCCTGCTGCGTGCCGGGGATCGAAATCCAGTGGAGCGGTACGGGAGAGACAACCCATTTCCCAGCGCTTTGCAAGCACAAGAGCCTGATGCGCTCGCGCCAGCTGTGCAGGCGGCAGCATCCCATGCCCTGGGGCAGGCTACTATTTGCAACAGGAACATTGTTCAAAAGCTTCTGTCCGCTCCACACGTTCCCTTGCTGTCCTCACACAACACACCCATTCTCCGCAAGGCCGTTCCGTAACACCAGGGCTTGGTGTGCTCCAACAAGGGGTGTGCTGTGAGAAACTAGTGAGGGAGCACTAGTGTCCGGCCTCTTTTGCCTCCCTTTAAACTGCCCACCCCGGTGGTGGCCCTGCGGGAACTAGCGGTATTGGGGTGCTCCACTGAGAAGGGAGCTGCAGGCTTCCAGTGTGGCCAGGATTTCTGCTGACCCAGCCTAAGCTACCCGGCTCACTAAGGGAGATGCTGTAGAAATGTGCCCGCTGCCTGGGGGGAAGGAGGTGTGGAGCCTCGACGTCGCTCTAGGGGCCTGCAGGATGCTGCTTGGGAAGGTTTTCTGCCTCTGATCCAGGTGGGCTGAGCCCTGCTGAGCCAATCAGCGCTTGCAGGTTAAACCTTCCGATTCTGGGAAGGGAAGAGCCCTTGGGCAGGGTGTAAATTCAGTCAGAGCTGCCCGGAGCAGAGCTCTGATACATATTTTCAAGCCCAAGCTCCACAATGCCCCACAGAGCAGAAGCTTGGAGCCCTGGCACACCCAGCAAGGCTGAAGCCCCAGTGCACTCACGGAGCCAGTGCACCCCCAGCACCCCCCTTGCTGAAGCCCCGAGCCTCCAGGAAATAATCTGTAACTCACACATGACCGGTGCCTAGATTCCTGTTACTGTAGAGCCGAGGTGGCCAACATGGGGCTTTTCAGAAGTGAATCTGCGGCTCCTAGTACAGTCACCAACTCCGGGGCTGGAGCTACAGGCGTCAACTTTCCAAGGTGCTGGGGGGTGCTCACTGTTCAACCCCTGGCTCTGCCACAGGCCCTGCCCCCGCTCCACCCCTTCCCGCCCCCTCCCCTGAGCCTGCTGTGTCCTCACTCCTCCCCCTCCCTCCCAGAACCTTCTGCACACCACAAAACAGCTGACTGGGAGGAGCGGGGAGAGAGGGGAAGCGGGGAGGGTGGAGCTTATGCGGGGCTGCTGATGTATTAGTGTGTCTCTTTGGCTCGCGGAGGCCCCACCCCGATACCTGCCAAGAGGATTTGTCCCAGAGCAGCTGTGTTGGCTCTAAAACCTCTGTTTGCCCCCCAGAGAGAGGGCGCTGTGACTGTGGGGAGTGCAAATGCAATGCTGGCTTCGAAGGCAGCGCTTGCCAGTGCAAGAAGTCCACAGACGGCTGCGTGAACATCCTGGGAAACGTGTGCAGCAAGCGTGGGCACTGCCAGTGCAATACGTGCCAGTGTAAGCCAGGCTACCAACCCCCGTTCTGTCAGGAATGCCCTGGCTGCCCTTCGCCGTGTGCCAGATACATGTAAGTGAGCCGCGGATGCGCCCGAGCAGCCCTGTGTTCGGAGGCCTGACTGCTCTCCGTGCTCGCGGTTCCCCTGGCCGGAGCAGGTGCGGGGAGCCCAGGCGCACAGCGCGGTGTGGTTTCCTCTCTCGTCCACGGTGGCTGTTTCTGTGCTAACCTGGGGCTAATGGCCACTTCGGCCCCCCAGTTGTGAGGTGGAGGCACAAGAACCTGGCTCTGCAGCTGCCCTTGGCCCATGAGTGCCCCCAGCAACTCTGCCCCCCAAGAGGCTTCTGTGGGCTGTGGAACCCTGGTCACAGACAGCCCCTCCTCCTCCTCCCAGGCCTCCGTCTGCCTCCTCCTGCCCGGGGTGTCTGAGTCAACGCTAGCCAGGCCCAAAAGCACCAGGTTGTCCAGTCTGACCTCCTGCATGTCACTGGCCCCCAGCACCACCGGGCGCCTACTCCCTGCTCCCGGCAGCCCACAGGAAACAAGTCTCTAATGTGCCCCGGCAGAGCCTGGGAGTCCAGGGGGGCTGGGTTCCCACGGCTCTCCTAGGCTGTGTTGGTTAGGGAGGCGGTGCTGGGTAAGTGCGTTACACCCAGATAATCCTGTGCACGGAAGGCAAAGCCCCCCAGCTCACTGCCAGTCAGAGCTGGGGAATATTCCTTCCTCCTCCCCGCTCACGGGTCCCTCCTTCCCTGCTCTGCGGCCAGCCTATTGCCCAAGACATGCGCCTCCGGTGTCTGTCTTCCAGCTCCTGTGTGGAGTGCAAGGCCTTTGAGAGAGGCGCCTTTCAGAAGAACTGCACAGCTGCCTGTCCGAACATCGTCAAGAATGAGTCGGTGGCCAGCAGGTGGCAGTGCCGGGAGAAGGACTCGGAGAATTGCTGGATTTCCTACTTCATGAGACAGGACGACGGGGAAGATCAGTACACCTTTCAAGTCAATCCCAAGAGAGGTACAGGAGTCTCGTCCCGCACCCCTCTCTGTACGCCATAAGGGGGGGGCGCATTTCGCACCCGAGCCAGCCTGCCAAACCCAGGAGAGGTTACAGCGCCCCCTACAGAGGGGGATTTTCAAACAGAAAGAATAGTGGGGATTTTGTTTCTTTTCAAATAAATAAAGATGCCACGAGAAACACGCCCCGGCCTTGCGGGTGGGGAGTCCCCTGCCCATCCCAGAGCAGCATCCCCCACCCCAACAGAGAACATTCTGGAGACAAGCATGGGGAGTGCTGGTCCAGAAGGGCCCAAGCCCACAGCCAACGCTGGGTCCCTTGGTGGACATAGACAGGCCTTTATGGCCCCTTCTCTTTCCCCATGCCGAGTTCTGAAACCTTCGCCCTTCCTCCCCGTGCTGTCTTTCCGGCCGCAGTGCCTGCCCCCCAACCCCTACAAAGCTGGTCAGGGCCCGGCGGCTGGATGCTGCGGACAGAACAACAGCAAACAGCCTGCCGATCTGGCAGCTGAATGGCCGCCACCCGCTGCCAGGTTTTGGCGGTGCCCAGCACACGCTAGCTGCAATAGACCAGCCCCCTGCCAGCTCTCATCACTCACTCCAGGCTGTGGCCCGTGCCGGTCAATGAACGCTCCATCCCGCGCGCTGACTCCTGGGCTCTCTCTGACCCCCAGAGTGTCCGCAGCCCCCCAACATCGCTGCCATCGTGGGCGGCACCATCGCGGGAGTGGCCCTGATCGGGCTGCTGCTCCTGCTGATGTGGCGGCTGGTGATGGAGGTCTTCGACCGCCGGGAGTACAGCAGGTTCGAGAAGGAGAAGATGAAGGCCAAGTGGAACGAGGTGAGCTGGGCCTGCCTTTCCCTTAGCACCCCTCTGACCGCCGGCCTGCTCCGCCTGCCCTGCCAGCTCCCCGGCTGGAGCCCTGCCAGCCTGACGGGGTCTGTTCTTAGTTGTGGAGCGGCTGGCTCTTGGGAGGAGCCCTCAGGCTCTCTTGCAATCTGTAGGTGTGGGAAATATCTGAGCGCAAGCCAGTGCCAAGTGGTTCCCAGGCTGGTGTCCTAGTCCGTCCCCAGACACCGGGCCAGTGGTTCCTGTCCGCCCCAGGCTTGTGGTGTTGAGATGCGGAGGAGCACTCCTGGTGTGGGTGCCCGATGGGGTGGACTTTCCTTTCTGCAGTGTGGGAGACACAGGGGGCCCAGAGACCTCCCCAAAGCAGGATTATCTGGAGGCCCCTGGCTAGCTGAGACGTCTCCCATTGGACATTGCTGGTGCCACTCATGCCCGGGGTTGGTCTCATGGCAGGGAGGGGGAAATGCCCCTGCAGCCCTTGCCAGAAATCATCAGCACAGGGCTGCTGTGGGGCCCTGAAAAGTTAAAAGTTGCCGAACGGACTGTTCAGCCTCTCCGCCGGCTCCCACTCCTCGGAGAGGGACAGCCGCCTGGACAGAGCAGGGTCTTCACAGCCCAGGAGCTCTCACCGGGGCAAACGCGGCTGCACCTGCGGCTGGGCACTAGAGGGGTGGACCAGCATGGGAGCGACGGCTCACCTGTCACCACACCGTGGGGAGACCTCCCCGTGGCTGGGGGAGGCCCACATGTCACAGCCCCGTCTCTGTCCATTTGGACGCTTTGCTCGCTCCGATCCTCAGCCAGCGGGGTGAACAGAGGCTCTGCTTCTGGACAATCCAGGCAGCACTAACCCCCGCACCTGTCTGGTGTTTCTTCCCAGGGTGACAATCCCCTTTTCCAGAGCGCCACTACCACCGTCATGAACCCCAGATTCAATGGAGAATGAAGTGGCTCCACCCTGCACAGCCTGGGGAGGCTCGACTGTTAAGCCAGGAAATAGCAAACTAAGGGCACCAGCATTTTCTTCTCTGTGCACAGATCTGCTGCACGCTGTTGCCTTCTGCCATGACGCTGCCAGCGAAGGGCAGGCTCTGTCCAGCAGGCTGCGTCGTGCACCTCCAGCAATCTCGCCCCTCTGCGTGGCTCCTGCAAGCTGTGTGGACGGGGCCGTGAGAAGGCAGCAGTGTAGCTTTGACGGTGGGATTGTTTTCAGTTTGCATGAGCGATCCACCCATCCGTCTCAACTCACGCGGTGAATACTTGCCACATGCTGGCGCCAGCACTGGCTGCTCTTAGAGCTTGAAACGAGCCTGCCTTGTTACTAGTCTTCAACCTGCCTTCAACCACTATTGAGCTTTGCTTGGCATTGTTCCAGATCCCACCTTCTTTCTGGTGTGAAGCTCTCTGCTCAAAGGCTGCAGTCACTCCACTTCCCTGTCCAGCTGTGCTGTGCTCTGGGAACTCCTGCAGGTCTTGGGGAAGAGTCAGTGCTAAGCTCATTCTGGGGTCGGGCCAAGGGCCGGTCTCCGGAGCTGTAAGCCTGCTGTGAGGAGGGCGGCGGCCATGCGGTGGGTGGATGCTGGTGGCTGGAAGGAGAGAGCAATCGGAGATGTGCCCCACAACTTCCTAAATCATTGCTCTTGGGCCAGCAACTGGCCCCCTCTGAGCTTTTGGCTACATTTCTGCGTGGGTCTGAGCCCTGGCCTAACCCTGGGGGTCTGAGCCCCATAACCCTGGGGGTCTGAGCCCCATAACCCTCGGGGTCTGAGCCTTCCCAGTGATGGGTTAGTGGCAAAGAAACTGTTCAAAGGTGAAATATGTCAGGCGCAGCGGTACAGCAGTCCGATTTCTATGCTAACTTCATCCCTGCTCACAAGGATTCTCCTCCCCTGCGCAGTGAGTCAGTCGGACACGCGCCCCCGCAGGCGGAAGCGACAGGCACATCCTGGGGGTTTCTCCGTGCTCGGTGCTAGCTAGACGTGGTGTATTGACTCACTAATTCTTATGTCAGAGGGTCATGCCTGTGAAAGTCTGTATGGATCTAGAACGGGGATGGGCAAACGTTTTGGCCTGAGGGCCATATCGGGGTAGGGAAAGTGTATGGCGGGCCAGGAATGCTCATGAAATTGGGGGTTTGGTTGCGGGAGGGGGTGGGGAGCGCTGGCTGGGGGGCTCCAGACAGCATTTATCACAGGCAGCTCCTGTGAGGATGACCCCCTTCGGCTCTGAGGCACGGCCAGCCGGTTCTGCACTGTCCTGTCCGCAGGCGCCACCCCTGCGGCTCCCATTGGCCAGGAACCACAGCCAATGGGAGCTGTGGGGGAGGAGGGGCAGAGTGCAGAGCTGCCTAGCCATGCCACCCCCTACTACATAGGAGCTGGAGGGGGATCATGCCGGCTGCTTCCTGGGAGCCGCGCAGAGCGGGGCAACCCCCCACCCTGCTCCCCAGCAGGAGCTGAGAGCCACATTAAATGCTCTGATGGGCCGGCTGTGGCCCGTGGGCCGGAGTTTGCCCACCCTGCTCTAGATCTTGCTTTACGTGTGAGAACAATTTGCCTGTAGCCTCATGTCACATCCCCACCTGGTCTATTAATAAAAACACATCAAACCCGGCAGCTGGCTGCAGCGTGTCCCCAGCCTGCCCGATGCCGGCTGCCACCCGCCTCTCGAGGGGGGTTGAATCCAGCCGCTGAGCCCACCCCCGCTCACATCACACAGCTCTTCCAGATACGAGAACAATACCCGGTCAGAGGTGTCGGGGGCTTCCCCTGTTCCGCCCCTTACGGAGCGAGGCCCCCTAAGACCCGCTAACCCCCCCCATCCCCCACCCCCACATCTGCCCAGGTGGTGGAGTGGCTGGTGGCGGCAGGAGAAGGTTTGACGGTTGACTGCTGGTTTGCACAGTGCAGCGGCGCTGGAGCTGCGTCCATTGTTACACACGGCGTGTGTCTCCCCCGAATGCAGGACGCTTTGGGTCCCTCACAGAACAGGTCGCGTGCACAATGCTGCAGTTACACGCAGGGCTGCTGAGTTCACGTGGGCCTAGGCCGCTCTGTGTTGGGGTGCCAGACTCCAGGAGAGCCAAGGTGGCTGCTACATAGCTCCAAACGCCAGCGGCTGGAGAAACCTCCTGCGATGCCGAGGTGCAGCCAGGTGCCGTCTCTGGGGCTGCAGCCAAAACCCAGCCCAGGCTCAGGCCACCCATGGCTTAGCCCGTTGGGCCCCCGTGCAGCGGGGGGTACGTTTAACTATGTGGCTGCTGCCCAGTGACTAGCCCGTGCTGAATGACACCATTACAGCTGCTTTGCTGAACTGGGGCCTTTAGCACCAAAGCCCCTGAGAACAGCTCTGAGCACCTATGAACAAAGCAGCAACCCCTGTGTTCCCGGAAACTAGCCCCACCTCTCCCTAGGCACAGCTGCCCCTTGCGGGGCTCAAACTCACAACCCCGCAAGCCCCTCAGGAGCAGCACCAGAGAGCGGGGTATGTAATAGTGTGGGGCTCCAGCAGGGGGCACCGAGCGACCCATACGCCCTGCCACTGAGATTGTGAACCCATAGAAACAAACCAACCGGACGAAGCACAACGCAGTCCCTCGGGAGAGCTACTCGCAGAGCAGTGCCTGGCCATTTCCACCCCCAACGCCCATCCGCCCTTTCTGCTGGGCGGGGGCTGGAATGGGCCCAGGCTTTTCAAGCACATCCCTGGGATTTTCTACTGACAAGCTGTTTCATTTTCAAAAAACCCACAAACCCGTTTTCAGTTTTGCAAGAAGGAAGCCGTTTGCTTTTGCAAACTCGCAGCTGAGATCTCACACTCGGCGCTTCTGCAAAAGCTAGTACTAGCACCGAATGAGAATCCCAGCGAGCGATCACTGTGCCTGATTCCAAACCCAGCGCGGTGCACCCACGTTTCTGTGAACAACCACCAGCCACGTTGTGCTAGTGACTAGGAGACCCCGCCAACAGCCCAGGCGGGGCCGAGCACTGGCTAGCTGAAGGAACACCCAGTGGCAAAACATGTCTGTCTCACACAGGTTTCTAGGTTCCATCTTTTGATTTCAAACACCTTTTATCTGAGTCAACAAGGAGGACAAAATAACAGGAGTTTACCGATTAAAAATCCCATGTGTTACATGAGTAATCCCACTGACCTCGATGGGACTCCCTGCTTTGCCTAAGGACCCATGTCCCAGGCCAACCCACGGTGGTTGTATCCTAGTGCTCCCCCTTTGCAGGGAAATCCTTGACCTGAACACACCCACTCATAGGAAACTTTCCAGAGGGAAATAGAACTGGCTCTTTCAGCAACAGTGAGACCTCCAGCCCCACAGCCTGCCTGGGGCAGCCCACAGAGCACAGCTGCTGTGCGCCACACTGGGCAGAGTCCCCAACAGGCAACGCAGGTGGAGGCTGCCCGGGAGAGTGTGTTAGTGGCTCCACACATGCCAAGGGGACTGGAGCAGGTAACGAGGGATGGGATGGGAGGGGGAGAGCGCGGGGTCCCCCGGGCTGGGGGCGAGGCAGGGATGAGTCACATGGAGGGACCACATGGGGAGCAGGGACGAGTCATGGGGGGGGAGTCATGTGCCCCCCTTTGTGCCTCTCCCACTTGTCACATCTCCCAGTTTACAGCCTAGGCTGTCACCCTGTGCCCCTCCACGGCTCCCCCGGCATTTATGCCAGTTGTGTTTCCGGTGGGACGCTTCCAATTGTCTTGAGACGAAGTATCCAGCTCCCCAGCTTTTCTGTGCAGGAGTCAGACTTACGGGAGACCCACTTGATGAGCGGGTAGCTGCCACCCAGGGCTGCTGCTGCCCCAATGACGAAGAGTCCTTGATTAATCACCTGCAAGTGTAAGGAGAAATTTAGCCTGGCTCCAAAGCTTTGTTTTGATCCTAGCAGGGAGAACACGTAAACCACGCACCTTCCTGGGGCGGGATTCTGTCCCATCTAGTGGCACTGAGACCATGTCGAGAGAGACATCAAAGGAGTCTGTTCTACAGCCTAACCTAAGAGCCAGCTGGCTTTTAGCTCATGCACTGCGGTCTCAGGTTCGATCCTGCCCATCGACGACCGGGTCTGTCAGTATTACAAGCAGCTGGGATTACAGGCATGTGCCACCACACCGGCTTGTTACAAACACCCCACTTGATAATACTCCCTCCTCGCCCCTGCCCTCGGACAGGGATGACACCTCCCCCAGCACGGAGCCTTTCCCGCAGACTGGGGCACTCCCGAGGAACGCATGGCTGCTAAGCCAAGCCCCGAAGCCCCAGTGTGACCCGGACAAGGAGTCTGATGAGAGGACGGAAGTCAGGCCAGGCTGGCCGCGAATCAGCACAGAGCACTGCAGGCCTCTCCTCGGGTCTGGAGCAGCCTCACCGCTGCCCGTGGAGACGTCTCAGGGGACTTGTCTTCACGGAGGAAAAGGGACGTCCTCTGCTCTCGTTAGTGGACAGGATGGAAAGTCCTCGTGAGAACGGGGCAGCTTGTGGTGTTCACCTGTGAGCAGGTGGAAGGAAACCGTACGCTCCCCATGGTTAAGTCAAGCTGGGGGAGGTTAGGGTTTGCCTCAACCTGCTAAATCCTGTGAAAACCACACACCGCATTGTCCTCCCTAGGAGGTCCCTCATCTAAGCTAACGCCAGCTGAGAGAGCTCCCTTCCCTCCTCCCCAGCCAAGGATACAGGACAGCCAAGGACACTTGCTGCTCTCGGACCCTCCGGTGGGGTTCTGAGACGGGACGCTCACCCCACGCTGGCCCCGGAAGGGCTAAGGCAGGTTGAGAAGGGAGCTAATTAACCCAACAGGCCACAGCTGGGGGGAAGCAGGTGCTCAGCCCCCCACCCACCAGGCTGAGGGTGGGCGGAAGGAGCTGGGCTGGGTTTAGAAAGGCAGGAAGATGCTGGCAGAGGAGGCTGCTGGCAAAGGCCACAGTCACTCCTGGGAAAGGGAGGAGTGTTTGGAGGCTGCAGTTGCTCCCCGGGAGGAGGGAGTGGTGGGGAGAGGGTAGAAGGCGGCTCAGGAGGGACCAGACCTTGGCTGCTGGCTCGAGGGTCCCTGAGCCAGAACCCGGAGCAGAGCTTCCTGGCCTATGGCCCCAGGGGGCAGCGCATGGGGAGATTGCCTGACACTGCTTGGGAGGGAGACTCTGGAGTCCCGGAAGGGGACAGCGGGTATTGTGAGCTGGCTGGGGGGTGAGTCCCAGAGAGGCAGCAGCAGCTTGTGGAGCAAGAGGGGTCTGCACACTGGCAGAGAGAGACACAGGGATGGCCTGCAACCGCAGGTGGGGGCATTGAGCCGGCAAGCTATTCACAGAGTGGCCAGGAGGAGGCGCCAGCCTGGCGGGGAGCGGAGCCTCCTGTCCCAGGGATTCTCCAGGGCCGGCAGATGCCAGCCCTGCCCGTCACTTTGTGTAACTAGCCAGAAAGGATTTTATCCGACAGGCCCATGAACCGCTGGCTGGGGGAAGCTAAACCTCAGTCCTGCCCCTTTCACGCTCCCCAGAGCCCACCACAGTGGCTGCTGGCCCCTGCCCCAGGCTGGCTAGTGCCCGCAGCCCCCCAGCCCCAGAGCGCCAGGAAGGCAGGCGGCAGGCCCCAGACCCGGGAGCCCAGCGGCACTGCCGAAGCAGGGCCCTGGGGGCAGAGTGTGGGGGACCCACGCCTGGCTATTTGGGGAGACACAGCCTCCCTGACCCACTGCCCATGTGACTGGCCTACGTTCAGGCCAGGCCTAAGCGCCATGTGCACGGGGGGAAGTAGGCGTCTTTGGGGACCCCCTTGTGCTGAAGTCAGATGAGGGGGACCAGGCTGAAAAGGCTGCATGTCAAACCCACAGCTACCGCAGCACCCCAGGACACCCAAGGAGCCGAGAAGAGGGAAGATTTCAGCCCGCCACTGGCTCTTTCCTGGCAATAGGAAGAGCCGCCATGCACACGTGTGGGGAGCTGAAACCTGTCACCTCCCCAGGGCTTTCCCACTGCCCGTCCCTCGTCCCACCCCCTCTGCATGAACGTACCTTAGAGTAAAAACCATTGGAAGGGCTCTTTGGCATTTTACTCAGTTGTCCTCACTTGCTAGCATAACAACCCCTCCCCACTTCCCTTGTCACCAGGACTTTCAACACGACTAGCACACACCAGCTGAGCTAAAGGAGCACCTCCATCAGTCAGCAGCAGTAATAGACACTTATCCACTAGCGCACTAGCTACTGGCGGGGGACATGATGCACACAGTACAAGCAATGCTGAGCTGTGGGGAGACGTTGCAGAGAACAGAGCTGGAATGCGGCTGAACCAGCGTCTGCCCCTTGCAGGAAGCTGGGGCAAGGCACGTGCTCTCTGTGCAGAGTGGCACAGCTCCCAGTATTAGGGCGATGGGAAATGACCAATCCGCTGCCTGGGAGAATAGCCCACTGAGACAGGAGCTCCCAGGAGCACTGAGCCCCGGCCCCTCCTTACTCAGTTTTGGCTCTGGCAATGCAGAGTCACAGCCAGGGTGTCTCGAGGCACGGGCGAGCGGTGCTGTTGCCCAGGACGGCAGGCCAGCACAGCAAGAAGGGGGCTGTGAAAAGTAGCTACCAGTAGCAGGGATCCGAGCACACCTGCTTCTGTCATCGGAGGAGGGCTAAGAGGGAGGCAAGAGCCACCCTGGACAGCTGGGTCAGTGGAAATCGGCTCCAATCCCCACTCACCTTGTTCTGCCGTTTCCAGCGCTGCAGGGCCTCGTGGTAGCGGATCCTAGTGAACGTGACCTGCACCAGAAGGCAAAGGCTGTTAGTCCCTCGGGGTGACCGGAGACAGCCGGGGGGAGGCAGAGCAGGCAGGGGACAGAGGAGCAGGCCTTACCATTGTGTATAGCGGGATCACGGTGGAGGGCATGAGCCAGTGGAGAAAGTTGTCCACGTACTTGCGGAAAATGAACCACTTGGAAGTGACGTGTGCACGCATCTGGAAGAAAGCGCGGCCTTTAACAGGTGGCACTTGTGGGGACTTCTACCCTTCTGCTGTGGCTACCGGCTCTCATCCTCTCCAGACACTCAGCGCCCCCCTTCCAACCATGAAGGCGTGCACCGCCCTGTCCAGGGGACTGGCACTAGGTCTGAGCCCTTGGCTAGTCGAGCCTGGGCGTGAGCATCCCTGCAGGAAAGCCTAAGACGGCTCAACTGCTGCTTCTGCTCCTTTTCTTCTCCTCCTAGGGCTTTGCCTGAGCCCCAGACCTGCTCACTGGCCTCTAACGCTCACAGCGCCCCCTGGTGGCAGGCGAAGATCCGCACCTCGCGTAGAGCATTGCAGGCACGGCTCTGCTATCTTACCTCTATGTAGTTGTACATGGCTAGATCGGAAATGGCCTGGTCGTCGGGCACGCGCAGCCGGGAGAACTCGGGCAGGCAGGCACCTGGGGAAGAGGGATCAGTTCCATACCAGTTAGAACCAGTCTGCTCCCGGGCTTGGCCTTCTGTCCTGGTCCCTTCCCCAGCACAGGGGATATGGGGCACATCGGTGTCAGCGGGGAACACAGGGTGGCTCCAAGGAAGGCATGCTGCCGCCAGCCCACCAGGGCAAGGGGAAGCGGCGAGAGGAGCGAGAGGGGAGAGGAGCCTGGGGAAGGCTGAAGATGGGGGCGTGGGGGGACTTTGGCACATCTAGTGCCATGTGCCATTCAGACAATAGAAGAACATCAGAAGGGCCAGACTGGGTCAGAGCAAAGGTCCGTCTAGCCCGTGTCCTGTCTTCCGACAGTGACCAGTGCCCGATGCCCCAGAGGGAATTAAAAGAACAGGTTCTCATCAAGTGATCCATCCCCTTCCCATTCCCAGCTAGTAGCCATCGATGGACCTATCTGCCATGAACTTATCTAGTTCTTTTTTGAACCCAGTTAGTCTTGGCCTTCACAACATCCTCCGGCAAGGAGTTCCACAGAGTCTTTTGAATGTCTCCTCCTATGTAAGCTGTTTCATACTCCTAATTATTTTTGTTGCCCTTCTCTGTACCTTTTCTAAGTCCAATACATCTTTTTTGAGATGAGGCAACTAGAACGACACACAGTATTCAAGATGTGAGCCTACCATGGATTTATACAGAGGCACTATGATATTTTCTGTCTTGTCATCTATCCCTTTCCTAATGGCGCCTCACATTCTGTTGGCTGTTTTGCCTGTCGCTGTTGTTGAGCCGTTGTTTTCAGAGAACTATCCATGATGACTCCAAGATCCCTGTGACGTGGGCTCATGATCTGCCCCATGGTCCTAGTTCCTGCCCTAGGGTCACTCCTCTGGAAGCCTGTGGGGGCCAAGGGGTGTTGAGAGAAGGAAGTGGAAACAGAACTGACTGGGTAGTACCTGAATGCGCTTGGCTCTTTCGCTTCTTGTTGTGTGTATGAGGTTCTCATTGTGGTGGGGTTCCCCACTCCCTCAAACACTCTCCCCGTGCTGTGGGATGGAGAGCCGCTCAACCTGGGGGGAGGCAGGTTCTCCCACTGCACTTCTCAGATTGACCCCACAGCTGTTCTCAGGACGGAGAGACCCAGAGCGTGGGCGAAGGGGCAAAGGAGTGCGAGTATAATGCAATCAACCAAAATGCTGAGCCTGTGAGCAGACACTGGCCGGGACTCGACTAGATGGGGTCAGATGAGATCACCCTTGTGGTCCCTAGGACAGCCCCTTCCTGGGGATCATTAGATACCCCGGGAGACTCCTGGCCAAAGGGTTAATTCCTGACTGTCCCTCACAGTAAGCGTCCCCCTTGATCTCCTGGGTAGGTCAGGGGCCACCCCTGGGAGCCCCCATTTGGTGACTGATGTCAGGTGAAAGTGCCCGGAGTTCCCACCCAGGTCTGTTTTCCATGCCCAGAGATTTACTCACTGAGATCGCTGTGGAACTGGTCCATTAACTCATCGAAAACCAAGCAGTCTTCAAATCCCTGGAAGACACAATAAAGGGGAAACAGCTGGCAGCAAAAGCCGGGGTTGGCACCTTGTGGGCAGGCAGGAGCACTGGCCTGGGCCAAACTTGCCACCCTGGCTAAACCAGTTCAGTGGGGTGGGGGGCAGTGTAGAGGTCCCTTAACGGCCTGGGGGCAAGGGGGCTCTGAACCTGCTCTCTGGCTGGCCCCTCCCTTTCTCAGAGGACAGGCCTGGCTCGAAAGAAGGTTGACGCCAGTGCAGGATGCAGCAGGTCTCAGTAGGAATGAGCTGGTTCATCCCCTGGGCAGGAAAGAGAGGTCAAGAAAATCCTCCCTCATCTGCCCTTTCCGAGGACGAGAACCAGCCTCGCCCTCCCGCAGAGAATCCCAGCCACAGTAACAGCACCCCACCCCTTCCTGTGGCCAAGGGAGGGAGACGGACCAAGAGACGGCTGAAGATATGGGGCAAGGCAGAGAACAAGCCGGGGGAAGAGGGGCACCTAGGACTGGGGGGTGGAGGAAGAAAGCGAGGGCAGCTCTGGAAGCCAGAGAGATGCCAGAGAAAGAGACTTAAATATTTTTGTCTATACAAAACCCCCTGTGTTAAGGCTGGTCCGTGGGTTGGCCTGAAGCATCAGGAACAGGCCCGCTGAGGTCTGGCCACACAGCCTTAGCCTTGTCCCTGGTGCGGCTGTGTCCCAGGACAGGGATTATGGCGCTGTTTTCCCCAGAGTTGCTAAGCACCACAACGCCCATTAGCTGTGGTGAGAGCTGTGGCCCTTTAACGGGGTCCTACTGTGACGGAGCCGAATCTGAAACGCTAACCTCTGTGCTACCGTTTTCTCAGCGGGGGCAGCCCATCTACCGCCCACAGTGACAGTGTTGTAGTTAAGGACTACGCAGCACCCAAATAAACACACACAACTTTCCCGGGCTGGGATCCCGCTGCCTCGTGGCTCCAGCTTATTTCACCAACCCTAGCGTAAATGCAGTGCGTACAGACAGCTGCATGGACAGCTGGGGAGGAGGGGACCTAAAGATTCCCTTCCCTCCGTCCTACGCCCAGCCACACGGAGCAAAATAACTCTGGGGAAGGTCCAAAGAATCATCCCATTATGGGGCCCCCCAACACCTCCGCTCAGCGCTCTGTTGGGGAGTGTTCTTGGTGGACCGAAGTCCTGTACAATGCGGGGAGGGGCATGTGGCACACAACTGTGAGGCAGACCCACTCAAAAATGCTGAGGCTGGTGTGAAGCTCTCACATACTAACAGCCAGTGTAAAGAATCCAGCTCACTCGGGGCACTGACGTAGGAAGTACACACAGGAAGTACAGCCAGCACCTTCTCTGCCACCAGGAAATCACAACGATGCAGTGAGACAAGACTGCAGCAAATTGTGTGAGGCGTTTCTCCGGCTGCACCCTGAATAGCTTTATGACATTGGAATCAAGCAAAGAACCCAGTGAGCTAAGAGAGACTCCAGGCTTTGCAGCAGTACCCGCAGCAAAGCAGTTACCGGGATGTGCGCCCGTCTGGTGTCCCAATGTTTGTGACCATGTGCAATCAGTACCCCAGCCAGGCCCCAAAATGGAGCAGAGAAAGCCATTTTGGTGCAAACTTAAAAGCCGTGATTTCCAGCCCTGCTGCACAGAGCCATCCAGAATCACAGTGTGTCTGAGTGGGAAGGCAAGATACAACTCAGAAGAGACTCAGGAGAGCCTGCACACAGGCACCGACTTCAGGGCTGGAGCACCCATAGGAAACAGACCAGATCTCTGGCCCAAAGTGGGTCCCAATCCTTGGGGAAGGGTAGGAAGGACTTCGGCCCCATAAAACTGAGTGTCTGGTTCTGAGCAGAAGGTGCTATGAACTTGTAACCATGGGAAAACCCGTGGGGAGGTAGGAAGGACAGCCAGGGCCCTTGCTGGAGTCAGGGAGTGATTTTTGGTTGGCTTATTACCATGTGTGTAGGGGCTTCTAGTGTTTTAATTTTTTATTTTTTTCTGTAATACTTTTACCTTAAGAATAAATGTGCTTGCTTAGAAAGAGCTGTGCAGTCACTGAACACAGCCCATTACACTATTTACCACCTCTGCGGAGAAAAGTCAGGGGAATTCACAGTGTAGGCAGAAATCAGGCAACCTGGAAATACCCGGCTCAGGAAGAAGAGAGATACGTGTCTCCATGCAAGAGAGGCAACAGCAAATGTTTAAGAGCAGGTGCACTGGCTGGCTCAGAGGGGGAATTCAGGGGGAGTTGCCCTGCACTGTGACAGTCTATCTGAAAAGGGAAGATGCAGCCTTCTGGCCTGAACATGCATTTCCCTGTATCGCTCTCCAGACATCCAGCAACAGCTGAAGATACAGGTGCCTCCGTTAAAGACCTGAGTGACTCTGCAAGGAGCAGAAAGATCCAACACACTTCATACGGTTTAGGGTGACCAGATGTCCCGCTTTTACTGGGACAGTCCTGATTTTTGGGTCTTTTTCTTATAAAGGCTTCTATTACCCCTCCCCCCGCAATGCCCCCGTCCCGATTTTTCACACTTGTTGCCTGGTCACCCTATAAAGGTCCCTTCAGCCTATCAGGGCATCTCAGTCTTGTGTGGATCCAGACCCAGCCAACTCCTCCTTCTCTTCCTCCAAGCCTCAAACCCGGCAAAACCCTGGGCCAGCCAATCAATCGTGGAAGCAAATGGAACCAAGTGGAGCTGAACGTCTGAACTCAAAAGCAATGGCTGTTTGGTCACAAATGACGCAGGACGTTAGGAACTGCAAACTCACAGCGTTCATGCCTTGTCCGTAGAATGGTACCATGGCGTGGGCGGCGTCTCCCATCAGCACACACCGGGAGGCGATGTGGTACGAAGAGCACTTCACCGAGATCATGGCCTGCGGTGGCAGCAAAAAGTAATCGCGCTGCAGCTCTTCCCTTCAGCCAAAACAAGAGAAAGTTGGCATGAAATGAGTGATGTCCTCACCGGAGACGAGAAAATCAGTCATCAGTGGAAGACGTACTGTGCCCGGATGCGAAATCAAACCTACACACTGGGGTACTTGTGCTGTGGGAAACCTGAATAGCTAGATCATGAACTTCAAACCAGGGGATTAAGCAGCTGCATGCCACAGAATGTAATGGCAATTTCATGGAGTTAGACGTTTGCTGTTCCCCATAAGGTAGCATATGACTATACAAGCAGAGGGGATCAGGAAGCCTGTGCCAGTACCCAAAATATGCCATCACAGGCTGACCCATGGGCTTTCCTGCACGGGGAGATCTGCCCAATGCAGGAGCGGGTGAGGGACATTGCCAGGGGGGAAGGATGAACCAGTGGTTAGGGTATTAGCCTGGTAGCTGAGAGATCCAGCTTCAATACACTGCTCCGCCACAGGCTCTCTGCGTGACTCTGGGCAAGTCTCTGTGCCTCAGTTTCCCATCTATGAAAGGGGAGCTGTGAGGATAAGCACATTAAAGATGGCAAGGCACTCAGATACTGGGATGATGGGGGCCTGTGATAGGTGTTTACACCACCCGGCTCCTGAGGGCTAATGGGGGCATCATCTAAACTAGCCTTGGCACCGAGAGAGGAGTTAAGTAGGACAGTCAGCAGGGCCCCCTGGAAAGGAGACCGACTGCCATAAAGGCCCGAAATGAGTTCCTGGAGGGAAACACCCTGGAGGGAGGCGGTTGGGCAGGCCTGCCTCTGAGGGGATAGCTACGTGCTGTGGGGCAGACTCTCGCAACAGCCATGGGAGGAGTGTTTTGTCGCTGCACTTGGCTGAATCTCTGCCAACCCAGCGGTGTCGGCTCTGAGTTACCTCTTCACGGGGGTAGGTTTCCCCTGAGGGACAGAGCTAGGTCAGCCAAGTTTTAGGTGGAGGCCAGGCCTGCAAAGGAGCGGAGTATCTGGGCAGGACTGATGCTCCAGCCCAGGAAGGGCCAAAGGGTTGAGGTCTGGGCTCTGTTGGGGGACTGTGAGTCGTGGACTGGAGGGAGGGGTGCAGTCCCAAAGTTCAGGGGAGTACAGGGACACAGTGGGCCTGGGAAGGGCCTGCTGACGGGGTCTGGCAGGAAGAGGCCCAAGGAGGTAGCAGGGAATGGGTCTGAAGAGACAGACAGTGCCTGCTCACTGCAGGGTTCTTAGGCTGAGGAGAAGGGGGGCCTGGGTTCCTCTACCAACCACCAGGAAAGTTGGCATGAAAATCCCCCTGATACGAGGGGATAGAGACTTCTAAAAGCCCTGGATGAGAAGGTGTTTGAGGCCTGGCTCCCGGCCCTGCAGTTCTAAAACCTGATGTGAGGGTGTTGGATTTTCTGTTACCCTGAGCGGAAGGGGTTGAAATAAAACAATACCTGGCTGGACAGCCAAGTCACGAGCAGGGCCAGAGCAGCCATTGGCCAGTGGGCTAGAGAGGAAAGAGCTGCCATGCCATGCACAGCCAAGGCGAGGTGTGGGGGGGTGCCCCACCCTGGTTACAGCTCCCCTGGTTCTTATGACACACCTGCCCCAGCACCCTGCTCTAGTTTGCACCAGCTAACAGGACCCTCAGGGCCGCTGGGGCCCACAACGCCCCTTCTGCTCTGGGCTGAGTGGAGTGGATGGTGCAGAGAGCAAATCGGGCATCCCTTATGCCGTGCGGACTCTCGGCTGCCTTTTGACCTCTTTGTGCCACCTGAGGATCCCAAAGGGATGCCGTTGAGAATCGGGCCCATCGTCTTTTCCACAGGGCCCCTGCCTCATTCAGTGCTCAGGGCAGACTCTGCTCCGGGAATGAGGCAGCAATTCAAGGCTTTGTTTTATTCTGTGTTGTTTCGGCCTCGTTCCCAGTGCACTGGCACCCCCTGGCTCCGAATACAGACACATTCATTCCCTCACTCTCAAGGGCGCTTTTCTGTGCCACTCGTCACCACAGGACCTGGGTGCCTCCCTGCCACTGCAGGAGAAAAACGAATGGAAAACGTTCCTGGATGAAGTAACTCACGCTCTCCCACTAATTTCTAGGGAAGGCAGCTGTGTAATGCTGGAGACGGGTCTGTTGGGGGCAGCAAGGACGCTCACACCACACTGACTTCTCTGGAAATCAGGGCCCGGTTGGGGATATTGGAGTCAGCTGACAGGTTCACATATCTCCTTGTTCTGCTAGCAAAGGAGGATGTCAGGACCAGCCCAGCGATACTGAAAAATGACACCTCAGATAATCAGCCCCCAGAGGGTCAAACTGGCCACCCAGTGAATGAGGAGCACGAAGTTAGTAGCCACCAGTGACAGCATCACGAGAAATTCTGTGGCAGCGGCAGGGATGGAAGCCAGTTGTTGTAACCATAAGACTGTCCCTTCTCCTCTGGCAATCACTGACTTACTCACTACACACCTTGCAACTGCTGCAACAAATGAGACAGGGTCCTGCAGACACCAGCCTCCATCACTCCACAGCCCTGATTCAGCCCTGAGCAGCTCCATCCTTGGGCCCTGAATGAAGCAAAGGTCTTGTCGCAACCCGGTATGTGATTGTGTAATAACGACTGTGTCGAAATGCACATGCACAAGGGGGATGAATGAAGGTGGCTTAGCAACAATAATTCTGGCATTTCCTACCTTCGGCGAGCTTGACTTTGCAACATGCTTTGGACAGTGATGGGTTTCTTATGTAACCGTGGCAGAGCGGGTATGTTGTCCACTTGGTATTGTGTGCTGAACATGTCTAAACTTGCCCACGGCAGCCTACTGACTGGCTTTCTAGGGAGCCGCACTGCCCAGACAGGGAGTTTCACAGAAGAGTCACAAAGACAACTATCTAAGATTATCAGCTTGACTGGCTCTC
Source organism: Dermatemys mawii (assembly GCA_007922305.1). Taxonomy (NCBI): domain Eukaryota; kingdom Metazoa; phylum Chordata; order Testudines; family Dermatemydidae; genus Dermatemys; species Dermatemys mawii. The sequence continues at coordinate 5,581,096 of ML677394.1, read as the reverse complement.
ATCTACGGACTCACCCCCCATGGATCAATGGGCTTTTCTACACAGATGGGGAAAACCTGCCTGGGGAGGAGGCTGGAACCTTCCCGCAGAGCACATGGTTAAAAAGCGACAAACTCTATTTCAGAGTGGGGTGCTGCCGGCTGGCCCCACCTGGAAGCAGAAGACACAGGAGAGGAGGAACTCTGCCTAGCTGGAAATATGGAGGAACCTCGGACTCACAGGAGGGGTGAGAACAGTCTGCAGGGCCTCAGACCTTTTATCTTCTGAAGACCTGTAACTCATTAGTGCGTATGAGGAAAATGACTGTGGTTAAGACAGCCCTTGGCTACGCCCTGTTCCTTGCTTTCCTGCCATGTTGTTCCTGAAGGCATTAAGCTAGAAGCCAGAGTGACCACAGGCAGGTGGAGCTCTGGGGGCCTCTGGAGATCGGAGATCGGAGACACTGGCTCCAGAGGCTGGAATTGCTGGAACTCAGAGTCCCACATCTCAAAGATGGGCTCAGAAAAGAGGTCAAAGCCTGGGATTGTATGCTGTGGACCCAGAGCTGGGAATGGGGCTAGACTCTGCCCAGATCCAGCTACCTTGGAAGCACATGGGGCCTTGTGGTTGAGTCTGCTTGCTACAGGCTGATGGCCCTACACTTCAGATCCAGAGCTCCAACATCTATCATTGAGCTAAAGCATTAACTGTTAGCAGTAGGAAGCTGCTATCCCCAAAGGTCCAGTCACCAGAAGGGCATGTGACAGACACCTGGCCAGTGGATTACATAACCGGTAGACTGAAGTTGAATGCTGGGAATCAGAACTCCTAGGTTCTGTTTCTGCCTCTGGGAGTGGGGTATGGTCTTCCATTTTGTTATGCCAGTTGGAAGTACAAATCAGACTTCAGTCTCTTCTCCTACTCATCTGTTCTGCAATATATCCGGTGTCTAGGTAGAGAAATACAGAGATCCACCCCCAACGAACCTGTAATGTCCTGTGCTTGTCTTTGGAGGCAGAGTCCCTGCTGATGCACATGGGAGCATGAAGTCACCAGCCCCACGTGAACACATCCCTGTTGAGCTAATTAACAAAGAAACACCAGAAATAACACTTACGCGCCTATGAGGGGAATTGAATCTGGGAAGTAGGTTTGGAAGAAATCCAGCACTTGATCGCCCGTCCTGAGCCGTTCGAAATCCTCGAAGGGCATGAAGAGCGTGCACGTGAACGACTTGTCCTGCGGGTTCAAAGGGACATGCAAAGAGATGCTGAGAGGAGTCTTGTGCGCTTGGAGATACAGTTCAGAGCGTGAGCAATGACCCTAGCGAGGGAGGGAAGGGGGTGAGGACTGCGACAGCTGCCCCGTTTCCCCTCCTGCTGCTGTCACTGATTGTCTGGATCCTCCCAGGCACCCACAACGTCTCGGCCTGTGCCAAGCGCCGAGGAGAGGCCTGTCCCTGGGCACACACCAGCCGCAGCCAGGCGGGAAAGGCGGGAGAAGGAGCTAGAGCACAGCCAGGTCCTGACCAGGACTGGGTAGGGCAGATGGTGGTGGGTGTGGTTACAGGGGAGCTGGCGGGGCAGAAAATGGAGGGAGCGGTGTATCGGTGCAGGGGTCAGCTGGGGAGGCTGGCAGGTGGAAGATGCTGTCCTGTGCGGCAGGACGGGGGAGGCCTGTTAGGAAGAGGAGATTGGAAAGGCCCAGTTTGCTGGCCAAGTCTTCTCCCAGTAGGATGGGCCGGCCCTGGCTTGCTCCTGCCGAAGTCAGTGACCAAACTGCCTTTACTTCCAAAGGAACAGGAGCAGGCCCTTTGCCTTTGAACCCGCGTTATGCAGCATCCTCTTCGCCCATGTGCTGGGGGCTGGAATCCCCTGCAGACCCGGCCGGCCAGAGAACATTTATCACTGCGCCAGGTGTACAACCGCAAAGTGCTGTCTGCCCCTGGGCATTCGTGGTCCTAGCTGTACAGGGCAGGAGGGAGCGTGCCGACCTGCGGAGCACAGGCCAGACACTGAATGCAGCTGCTGGAGGGCAGCTTGGACCTCCTTACCTTGGAACAAGAGAACTGAACCTGGTGCCGTGGTCCTTAATAGGCCGTCTCCAGCCACGCCCAGGACAGGCCCTGGCCGTACATTCTGGGCCTGGCACCATTGCCCAGTTCACCAGAAGTGCTGGTGAGAGGGTGCGGAACCGGGCGGAAGCACAGCCGGGGGAGCGCGGACAGTGCATTTGCCATCCGGGGTTTCTAAAGAGGAGTTGGGTTAAAGTGCCAACGAGCTGCAGGGAGGATCCGGGCTGTGTCTGCCTGGGCTGGGTGTGTCCCGCCAGCCTCTGTGGGGCTCCCATTTCCACAGTGTAGTGGGGCACCCGCCCCACTCCAGTAAAACAGGGCGGGCTGATTGGGGAAGCAGTCACAGCTGACCCACGCCCCAATCAGGCCACAGCTGGCCCTGATGAAAGGGCTGAGCCAGGGGCTGAGTCAGTCTCCCTCCAGCGTTAGAGGGAGAAGGACCCGGCTGTCTGGGAGCTTAGGATGCAGGTAACAGAGCAGTGCTGGGGAACAGGGCAAAGGGAGCTGGGGAGCTCCAGCCTGGCAACTCCCCAGGCTACAGACCTTGTGCAAGGCCTAAAGAAGGCGCCAAGGCTGCAGAGGTGCAGTCTGGGATTAGGCAGAGACGGCTGGTCCAAACCCCCTTGCCAATGAGGAGTGGCCATTACAGCCTGCAGTCTGCCCCAGTGGGCGGAGGGGCTAGATGAGGACTGGCAGTAGCCACCGAGACAAGGTGGGTTTAGAGGGTTGGGGGTTCCACTGGGAGGGGAGACTCAGAGCGTGGAAGCACTGCCAGGGGGGCAGCACCCCAAGGCAAAGGGCACTGGGGTCTAGGAGGACACGGGGCCTGAGGCAGGTGAGCCACTGGCCTTCAGAGGGCTCTCCGTGCTGGAAAAAGAGCTAATTCCTGCCCACCCACGCATTGCTAGACCACTCGCTAGCAGGGTGTTACCCCTGGGTCAGACAGGCCCTTTCACAGAGGGTCTGCACTTTCCTGGTCTGTTTGTAGTTGGCTTTTATGCAGGAGTGGTGCACAAGACCTCTCCCACCCCATCTTGGCCCCGGTCAGCGGCGGAGCACGGATTCAGAGCACCCATAAAGAGTGCACACGGCTCACCATGGCAACACTAGGGTCTGCCTGTCTTCCCAAGCCCCCTCCTCCCCCAGGGCCATCTGCAGGAGCCAGGCCGATGCCCCGCAAGGAATGGCAGCGGTGGGGTCTCACCAGGTTAGGCAGCGCTATCATCATGAAGGTGTTCCTGGGCCAGATGTGAAGGTAATTCTCTTCCATGGCAAACTGAACGGAAGGGACTGGTCAGTGTCTCGTTAGCAGGCCCGTTACCCACAGAGCAGCCCTGCAGAGAAGCAGGCAGGGCCGAAGGAAATGGACCCATTTCACAGGTGGTAAAAGGCATAGCAAGCTGGTTTGTGTCCCCGTCATCCCCACCCCACTCATTCCTGCCTCTTCCTTAGGGTGGACAACTCTCTAATTGTACAGAACCAAACACCCTCGTCCCTCCCCCAATGTCCCTCCCCCTTCCCCGAGCCCCCACCCTTTCTCAAGGCCCCACCCCCACTCATTACATTTCCCCTCCCTCGGTGGCTCGCTCTCCCCCACCCTCACTCACTTTCACTGGGGTTGGGTGCAGGAGGGGGCGAGGGCTCTCACTGGGGTTGCGGGCGCTGGGGTGGGGTTGGGGATGAGGGGTTTGGGGTGCAGGAGGGGGCTCCAGGCTGGGGGGTGCGGCCGAGGGATTCGGAATGTGGGAAGGGCCTGCAGATTGAGGCAGGGGGTTGGGCTGTGAGAGGGGGTATGGGCTCTAGGCTGAAGGTGCAGGCTCTGGGCTGGGAATGAAAGGTTTGGGGTGCAGAGGGGGCTCCAGGTTTGGGAGTTGGGGCATGGGCTTGCCTCGGGCAGCTCCTGGTCAGTGGCGCAGCAGGGCTAAGGCAGGCTCCCTGTCTGTCCTGGCTCCGCGCTGCGCCCTGGAAGCAGTTAGCAGCAGCTCCAGCTCGTAGGCAAGGTGGGGAGGCAGGAGGCGCTACGTGCTGCTCTCGTCCACAGGCACCGCTCCCCCAACTCCTATTGGCCGTGGTTCTCGGCCAATGGGAGTGCAGAGCCGGTGCGTGGGGTGGGGGCAGCATGCAGAGCCCTGTGGGCTCCCCCTGCCTAGGAGCTGGACCTGCTGGTGGCCCTTCCGAGGCGTAGCGCGGAGCCAGGACAGACAGGGACTAGCTGCCTTAACCCCACAGCACCGCCAACCAAACTTTTAACGGCCTGTTCAGCAGGGCTGACCACAGCTCCCAGGGTCCCTTTTCGACTGTCAAAAACTAGACACCTGGCAACCCTACTCCACTCTTCCTCCATTTGCTATCTCGAGTGCCCCGCCCTTGTGGTGTCCTGGACTCTTCTGACATCACCTCCTACTGGCTTCCTGGAGCCATGGCAGCACGTCCTTCCTTTTCCCTTCAGCCCCAGGGACTGAGTGCAGGAGCCCTCCCCCAAAAGGAAAGGAGCTGTCAGTTCTAATTCCAAGTGCTGGTGGGAGAGGAGGGCTTGCAGAGGGGCATCTGTGGGTCCTAAGGTCTCCCCACAGGGATGCTCAGGCATTGAGCAGAGCCCAAATACTCACTGTTTGCAAGTCCTGTGCTAACAGACAATTGCCTTATGCTACCACCTGTTTTAAAGCCAAGATTAACTGGTTCTACCCGCTCTTCCGGACCCTGTGATAATCCTGAAAGCAGGAACATTGCAGTGATGTCTGCCTGAGTCTGCAGGGAGCCTGAAATAATAGCTCTGAGAGGCGGGACTAGCCCCATCCCTCCCTGTAAGCCAACATTCTTCAAAGGGATTTCTAGAAGGGTCGCTGTAGCAGCGACCAGAGCATTACAGCAGAGCACCGGATGGAGGGTGGCTACTTACATTCCCATCCTTGGGTGGGATGGTCAACTCCATGTACCCATGAGGAATGTACACATGGCTGTAGTTAAAGCACACTTGCCGCATGAACTGCTTTCTGACTGTTGAAAAGGCGCCATCACATCCCACTATGAGGTCACAAGCGACTTCCATGGGTGTTTGGTCAGGTCTGAAAAACAAGAGCAACACTTAGAGTGAGGCTGCAGGATTCTGGCCTGGACCAGTGAACTCCCAATGGCCAGGGTGGAGGGGCCGTTTGGACTCTGCTGAAGAGGTGTCTAAGCTAAGCACTCCTCTGGACTCGATTTTTGGCTGCTGTGTTTAGCCGTTAGCGGTATGAAGAGACTGTTTGATCAATGTAGGTTTCATAGAGTTCAAGGCCAGATGGGGCTATTGAGTCTGACTGCCTGCCTATCACTGGCTGTTATATTTCACCTCGATACCTGTGCTGAGCTCAGTGACTTGAGTTAGACCAAAGCATTTCGGGCACCCGGAAACTAAATGGTTGTGCACCACAGGCACTGACCCGGGGAGAGTGAGGTGTCACCTGTCCCCGAGGCCCTGCAACGGACGGGGTGAGACATGCCCAGGTGATCCCTGCAGGCAGCCGATGCCCCGTGCTGTGGAGGAAGGAGCGGAACCTCAAGGTCCCAGCTGTCAGTTCGTAAGCTCTGAGGGTGGAGTAAGGACTTAGTCTGTAGCTTATTAAAGTTGGTGTTTGTGAACTAGCCTCCGCAGCTTTGTGTAAAAGGCCTCTGTTGACAGGGTGACCTAGCGCTGACAGCAGCCGCCAGTATGTCAGGGCCGTGCTGGGTTTCATGCCGTACATCACGCTCAGCTAGAACAGTGTGTGTTTGAATACCCAGACACACACCATGGACACTTTGCGCAATGGCCACCAAGGTCCCCTCGCACAAGGCCACATGCGTCATAAATCTGGCAGACTGGCTCTAGGCTGATGATCCAAACCTGTCAGCTCCCAGAAACCAAGTCATCACCTTAACTCCAAGGAGCCTGTCTAGCCAGGACATGGGTGGAGAACTAAAGGTGGCAAGACAAGCGGGTTTGTTACTTGCACAAACAAATAAATCCACATGTCTGGCTCATTGCTGATGAACTTGCTTTGGGACTTTTAAACTCTTCATGAAAACGGCTGCAATGTCTGAGTCTTCACAAACCTGCTGGCAAGGGTCAGCTCAGAAACAACAAAGTGGTGGTGAACGGCCTTGCCCAGTTGTTTGTTTTGATTAATTATTAGGCAAAAGCTCTAGGAAGAGAGCACTCTGAGGGACGGGGCCTGCATTACCCTTGTAAGGTTAATCGCCCTGATTCAGTGTGGCAGCGGAGTAGCTTGTGTCCAAAGTACAACTTAGCATTGGGGTACTTCTCAGCAGCTGTGAAAAGAAAAGACGTTTCAATGCACTGGATTGTAGTAGTCCACACAGCTATCCCAAAGAGCGCCCCTAAAGTACAGAGCCTTTCATCTCTTTGATCAAATTAGGTTCCTTCTAGAGCGGGAGCTGAGGGGGAGATTTTATGGTTACAGCTTGAGAAAAATATTTACCAAATGCAATACAGCCTGGCAAAGTATTCTTGTTCACCGAGACAATGGTAATCTTCACATACTGCCAGGACTCCTGTCCCTGCACTATAGGAATCATCACAGACACTGGGCCTCTGTGACCCCCCAGCAGCCAATGGGAGATATGTGCACACATCTGAGGGCAGAATGTGGTGGCCCAGCTCTACGGCTGATGCGTAACCTCTTTTTACCATGCTGCAAGTACAGACTTTTCCCCTAGTAATGTTGTTAAATCACTCCATGTTGCCCTCCAAACTCAGTGTTCAGTTTGACTCAGTAGAATGCAAATCCACTGAAGAGATGGGTTATTTAACTTTCCTGACAACTCTGCCCTTATTTGTACACAAAGCAGATAATGAGGAACAGTTCAGATTATTTTACCTAATCTTCAACATCCCCCATTATCAAAATCCCACCCCTGTGATATCAGCTGTTTTTCAGTGAATGGTTAATCTGTAGGCTCGGTTTCCATGTGCATCAGGATGCTGTCTCAGAGCTAGTGCCCTGGAAATCAGTCCTTAAAACACATTTACATATCAGGGCAACAGAACTTTGGTTTAAATGCTGTTGCTGGTTTCTCCCTTAAAAGGTACCAGACCAGAATTCGGGGAGTTTGGAATCCTAAAGCCTCTTCCGCAGCGGCCACGCACTGGGAGTGAAAGCCTGGCCACATAATTCAGGGCCAAATGTTCAGATGGGCCTGCTAATTCTGGCACCCTGTTTGAGACAATTAGGCAGCCTCAAAATGAGGCACCCCAAAGTTTGTAGCAACTTTTGTAACATTGGACCTTGCTCTCTCTAGTCCAAGTTTATTCCTCTGTCAAACTAGCACAGTGTTTTCCTACCATAGAGGTGTGCTTTGGGAGGCGGGGGTCATGTTTGTAAAATGCCTTTCTACTTTCAGATAAAAAACACTCTAGATAAGTTTTAAGTGTTATTCAAGACATGTCTTCACAAGTCACATGTTAGTCTTATTTGTAGGCTCTGATAGTGGCTTTTGACTATCGTAGAGACCCAGAACTCTTGGAGAACCAGAGCAGCATTTCCAGAGGAAATCCATGGAAACTTAGCCCCCTTAAAACGTAGATCAACCTAGCTACGTAGCTCAGGGACGTGAAAACTCCCTATTTAAGCCAACCTAACCCCCCCCCACACACATGCACCCCGCCCCTGTGTCAACATGGCTAGGTCAACAGAAAAATTAATCTACTGACCTAGCAACCGCTGCTTGGGGGGTGGGGGGGCTGGATTGCCTACATTGACGGAAAAATCACTTCAGGCAATGCAGGAAGGATCTATACTATGTCTCTACAGCACCATAGCCTTTAAATTAGGGCTGCCAATTAATTGCAAATAATCACAGATTTAAACACACTGTTAAACAATAGAATACAAATTGGAATTTATTAAATATTTTTTTATATTTTTCTACATTTTCAAATACAAGAGACCAAGTGGCTAGGTAACAGTTCTGCAGAAAAGGACCTATGGGTTACAGTGGACGAGAAGCTGGATATGAGTCAACACAGTGTGCCCTTGTTGGCAAGAAGGCTAGCAGCATTTTGGGTTGTATAAGTAGGGGCATTGCCAGCAGATCGAGGGACGTGATCGTTCCCCTCTATTTTGCATTGGTGAGGCCTCATCTGGAGTACTGTGTCCAGTTTTGGGCCCCACACTACAAGAAGGATGTGGAAAAACTAGAAAGAGTCCAGCAGAGGGCAACAAAAAAGATTAGGGGCCTGGAGCACATGACTTATGAGGAGAGGCTGAAGGAACTGGAATTGTTTAGTCTACAGAAGAGAAGACTGAGGGGGGATTTGATAGCTGCTTTCAACTACCTGAAAGGGGATTCCAAAGAGGATGGCTCTAGACTGTTCTCGGTAGTAGCAGATGACAGAACAAGGAGTAATGGTCTCAAGTTGGAGAGAGGGAAGTTTAGCCTGGATATTAGGAAAAACTTTTTCACTAAGAGGGTGGTGAAGCACTGGAATGGGTTCCCTAGGGAGGTGGTGGAATCTCCTTCTTTAGAGGTTTTTAAGGTCAGGCTTGACAAAGTCTAGGATGATTTCGGTGGGGAGTGGTCCTGCTTTGAGCAGGGGGTTGGACTAGATACCTGCTGAGGTCCCCTCCAACCATGATATTCTGTGATTCTAAGAGACTGCACTACAGTATTTGTATTAGGTAAATTGAAAAATACTATTTCTTTTGTTTTTTTACAGTAAAAATATTTGTAATAATGAATACATATAAAGTGAGCACTATGCACTTTGTATTGTGTTGTAGTTTTTGAAATATTTAATTTAGTAATTTTTGTAATATTTGAAAATGTAGAAAACATCCAAAACATTTAAATAAATGGTATTCTATTATTATTTAACACCATGATTAATTGCGCTATTGATCACGATTACTTTTTTTAAATCACGATTACTTTTTTCAATCGCTTGACAGCCCGACTTTGAATCCTTGGTCCAACCCTACATTCTCTTAGGTAGGAGAAAGTGAAAAGGGGCGAGGAGCACTCAGAAAAGGCCAGGACACTTACCCGTTAGCAGCTCTTTGTTTAAATTCGCTCTGTCCACAGAGAGGATGTACTGCAGGAAAACAGTTTAAGGAAGTGAGTCTTTCTGAAGCATTTTTTGCAAAAAATACTAGGAGGATGACGTGAGAGGCAGCAGTCCTGCAAACCCTGACGCGGGTCCTTAACTGTAGGCACACGAGCCTTCTCCAGTTGTTCCACCAGAGCTGGACAAAGTCTTCCAGCAGTACTCTCTTTGCTATGGGGGGCAGTGGAGGGGGCCGCAGGGCTGGGGGAAGGGAATGCGGGGTGAGGCAGGGAGGCTGCATGTGGGAGAATGTGGTGGAGCAGAAAGACTGGGTGTCAGGGCTGTGCCTGACAGGAGGGGGGAATGGGGTGGGCCCACCGGAGGGGATTGGAAGGCACAGGAAATGGAAGCCATGTTTACACAGATGGATGGTGAGAATCACACCATCGGGACGGTTTTTGTGAGGACCTGGAGGTGTTAAAATATTTGTGTTTTATGGTTGCAAAAAACATTACAATGTTCCTTGGCCACAAGGTATTTTTTGCACTGGAGGCAAAACAGCCCAAATATGTACTTTGTTCCATCATTACGGTGCCAATGGTGCACAGTCCCTTCCCTGAGGGCTCCGGGAACAGCCCCGGCAAGACAGGCGGCAATGGAAAACACAGAGAGGGAGATAAGGACGGCTCTGTGACTTGCTCCCCAGGGCACCCTTTCATCCACACATGCTGGATGCGAGCAGGGATCATTACCCAGTACTGTAACACAGGCCCAGTGAACGAAAACAAAGGCCCTGCCCCCAGGGCGTGTGTGGCAGGACAATACCTGGCTCTTTGTTCCATAGGGGATGGAATAGGTTTTCCCTGAGGGCGTGTGGATCCTCCTTGCCCGCATGGGGATGCCTTTGGCCACAATCTGAAATCAAAAGAGAAGAGATGTCCATTACCGTCAGTCCTGCTAGCGAGGCTGAGGGGCAAGCTTGTGACTCCCTGAAGCCCATTAAGTCCAAGGGGACCTAGGCCCAGCCCAGTGAGTCAGGGATCCCTACTCTGGCCCTGCCACACTATAAAACTGAGTAGGAAAGGTCTGAAAAGCCCCCAGCGCCCATGTGGGAATCCAAACCCAGGTGCCGCACTGGGAGACCAGCCGTGCATGACCTGGGCTTTATTCTCCCCTCGGAGCTGAGCGGCACAAACTGGAGCGGCTGCGGTTAGCCCCCACTCGGGCGGGGGCCAGGGCATGCCCTCAAGGGGGCCGTGCGGTGCTCGTGTGCCTGAACTGAGCCCAGTGCAGTCGGTGGAAAGGCTCTGATTTCCGTGGCCTTTGCAGCAGGCCCTGGGCTGAGGAGATCTGGGAAAATTCAGCTCTATCCCTGGAGGTCTTGGGGCCTAGACCTGAGAATCAGCTGCCCTGGTCTGCTCCCTGGCACCACGGCCCCCACCTGGCTTACTAGCGATGACACTACCACTGACTTCATCGTACTTGTCCCATCTTTAACCTCCCTTCCCCTTTTGTCACCCCGCCCCCGGCTGCCAACGAAGCCCCTCGCCTTTTAAATAGCCAGGCGGCACGGGCCAGACAGCCTAGAAGGGGTGACTGGGTAACCCTGACCCCCCCAGTCCCGCCCCTTCTGCCCAAGGCCCTGCCCCTTCCCGGGATGGGTGTGGGGGGAACCAGCCCTGTACCGGTAAATTTTTAGTTTTCCTTTCACCCCTGCCTGTGTTTGACAACAGGTCATCAGGCATTAGCTCAAATCTCCCCACCCAGGAAGCAGAGAGGCTACCTGCTCTTCCATCCCGATGGCCTTGAGGGCCTGGCGTCCTCGGTGAGACAGCGCCAAGTTAATGCTCCGGCCACGGGCCGCTCCGGCACGGCGGAGATCTGAAAGGAAAGAGCAGCTGCCGTTGGTGGCAGAGGACGGGTTGTGCGCATGGCGGGAGGCTTGCCAGGTGGGAGTCCACGCCACGCTTCACCCCAGCCTCCGACGAGACCAGGCATTCACTTACACACAGCTTCACAAGACGGAGGTCCCTGCAGCAGTTGGCGGCAGTCCTGGTGGTTTGCTCCAACGCCATCCCGGAGACACGTGCCCGTGACCTGAGGGGGAGAGGCCAGGGCAGGAGCCTGGCCTCCACCAGGCTTTCTGCCTCCCAGGCCAGCGGCCCCCATCCCAGGGAGAGTCTGGCACGCTCCTCGCTTCCAGGAGGGCAAGTACATCTCCTCCTAAGGACCTGACCTTGCCCCCTTGACACCAACCGAGCAGCATCTTCCCCCAGGACCAGCCCCATGAAACCCTGGGTCTTCCTCTCCGGACAAAGGGCCACTCGGCATGAGTAAGGCAGCAAACGCAGACTCCAGGGGCCTGGTCCCAGGCAGCAGAAAGACCCCTTCAAGTGTGCACATTTCACGCTGCTGTGTGAGGTGGGCTCAGTCCTGCAGCCCAGGCTAGGCCCAGCTCCCAATGGCTCCAGAGGGAGGTTGACTGAGTGGAGCTGGTCAGCAGAGGCCTGTTTTTAAGGTGAACTATTGTAGAGGGGCGGCTGCCCCACTCCCGCAGAACAGGGCTTAAAAGCTGCCCCTGGAGAGGGCTGAGGCTGTGAAAGGCCCAGCGGGACCTTATAAGAGGGCTGGGGGCCAGGAGCTGGAGGAGTCTCTCTCCAGCCCTGGAGGGAGAAGGACCTGCCTGCCCGAGAGCAAGATACCCGAAATGGAGCGGAGCAGAGCTGGGGAAGGGCAGAGGCAGCTGGGGAGCTCCGGCCTGGTAAACCCCCAGGCCTTGGCAAAGGCCTACACAGGTAGTGGGGCTGCAGAGGGGCAGTCCGGGGTTAGGCAAAGGCAGCTGGTCCAACCCCCTTGTCGATGATGCGTGGCCATTAAAGACTGCAGTCTGCCCCAGTGGGCAGGGCCTAGATGCTGACTGGCAGTAGGCACTGAGGCAAGGTGGGTTTAGGAGATTGGGGGAAGAGGTGAAAGTCCCCGGGCCCTTTAACTTGCCGCCAGAGCCCACCTGCTGCTCCCCCAGGGCTCCGGCAGCAGGGCTCGGGTGGCGATTTAAAGGGCCCAGGGCTCCCAACTGCTGCTACCACAGCCCCAGGCCCTTTAAATCCTGATTTAAAGTATCTGGGGAATGAAAGGCCCCGCCTCTTCTGGCAGAGGCCCTGCCCCCTCCTAGGGACTCCGGAGTCCCGGTAAGTCCTTTAGGTTACTTTCACTCTTGGGTGGGGGTTCTCCTGGGAGAGGAGACCCAGAGTGAGGGGGTACTGCAGAGGGGCAGAACCCCAAGTAAAAGGGCAACGGGGTCCAGGAGGGACCCAGGGGCCAGCGGCAGGCAAGACACAGGCCACCAGGAGGCGCTCCAAGGACGGGAGAACTAATTCCCTGGACAACCAGCAGGAGGCTCTGCACCGGTGAGTCGTCACTCCGCTACAACTGTCCTCTTGAGTCTCCCATTGAGGAATCAGAGGGACTCCCTCCCAGTCTGTGATCTTGGCTCTCGGAGGGTGGCCAGGCCAGCGATGCTGGAGGGCCAAAGAGGGTGCGACACAGATTGGGGTTGGCTTTGCTTCACGCGTGTCGCTGTAATTTCAAGTCAGTGACGTTGCTCGCTTGGTTTTCTTCCCTGTGCCCAAGCGAGGTACAAAGGCGCTCCCAGACCACAGCACCAGCCCAGCGACCCCGGCCTGAGTCAGTTCATTCATTGCTTTGGATCTATTGGAACGGGTCTGTAACAGGGTCTGCTGGCCCCCTCTTCCTGCAGCCCACTGGCTGCCCAAATAAAGCTCAGAGAGGCTTTCACTGTGCAACACCTGTGTCTTTATTAGCTTACAATGCAGTGCCCACCACCATTGTTAAACTATATACAACTTAGAGGCTTGTTTGGCTTCTCACAAAGGCAGCAGCCCTCAGCTGGGAGATTGACCTTGCTCTGGCCATTCCCCACTTCCTTCTGGCTCCTTCCAGCCTTTATAGCCCTCAGACCAGCAGGTGTAGCCAATCCACAGGCCAGGCATCAGGCTTTCCCCAGCCCCAATCTATCTCCCCTGATTGGGGCTGGCTGAGCAGGGGCTGATTAGGTGCCTCTGCATCAGATACGGGGTCTTTGTTGACAACTCTGTACCCTCTGCTACAGGGTCATTTTTGACAACTGCACTGTTAGTGGTAAACCACCTTTCTGTGTGTTGTCGTCTCTGACAGCAGGGGTGAGGGTGAGGGTGATGGTGGGCCCTCCCTCCACAGCCGCACCCTCCACAGCCGCACCCTCCACCGCTGTGGCTGAAAACATGAAACCCTGGACGTAAAACCCAAGTTCTCTTTTATGCTGCGTTCGCTGTGTCTGTTTCCTCTGCAATTCGGCTTCTGCCAGCAGAGCGGAGAGCAGCCAATGAACCTCTGTGCTGCTCCCAGCCCTGTGGGAACGAAACGGGCGGCTGCTCTCCTGGACCTAGCTCAGGGAGACGGACAGAGTTGTGGCGAGTGGTCTCTGAGGCCTGCCCAGGGCAGAAGCCAGGCTGAAAGACACCCGCAAGGGAGCTGGAGAAGAGCCAGTCAAGGCAGCATTTGGAAAGAGTCCGTCGGAAGAGCTTAGAGGGGACAGGTGGAAGGGACAATAGCCAGGCTAGGACACAAGACTGTGGTTGAATGCTGAGGGGAAGACACCACCAGTCCAACCCAGAGATGCAGCAAAAAGCAGCAGCATTACTGAGTCTTGTTTAGCTGTTTCTAAGGGTGGCTGATCAGCATGGATAAAGCAAGGGGAACCAAACCAAACCAGGCCCACTTCCTCTTTGGTTGAATGTGCACTGCGGGGGATCTCGATCTCAGAGTTTTTTACTGTATTGTGTTCCAGTCACACATGACTCAGCTTTTCCACGAAGCGAACCGAGAGCTCTTCGCAGCTGTCAGCGCTTGGCACCACTAGCTGAATTACGCAGGGTGTGTGTGTGGTGGGGGCTAGCCAAATCACTGTGCAGAACAGCTCCAGGCTGAGGGTGGAAGTCCTTTCCAACTCTCTTACCAGCCCTGTGCACAGTCTTTGTGCTGCTGAGGAACGGATGCAGAATGAGTTTGGCGCCCCTGGCATCCTAATCCTCTGTCAGTGTCCTACAGTGAACCTGGTGATGTTCTCAGGCAATGCGGGAACAGAGGGACAATTTGGGGCCAATCAATGGTAGGGCCCATCAAGTGGTTGTGTATTTTTACCAACACACTGGCACCCTGGCCTCGTAGCTGGGCGCTTAGTTTCCAGCATGTCCTAAGACAGCATAGAGAAGTCAAAAGCTCAGGGAGCCAAACCAGCTTTATTAACTCCCCTGGAGGGATGAGCCCCTGATCTTTGCCTGGATTAGGTGCTGGTTAAACATTTCAGTGTTCACGCCTAAACTGAAGGATGCCTGGCTGAGTGTGTTTGTCTGGAGCACCCTACACGACTATTACGGTTTCAGGTGAACTGGGCGACTGAGTGCTAATATATACTTGGTGTTAATTATGTGCAAGTCAAGGGCACCCAGCACCATGGTGGGTCCCTCACTGTGACAGAGGGTCGGTACATTAGTTCCTCCTGGGAAGATGGCCCCATTCCACCAACAGGTCTGAAGAGCGTCAGATTTGAGTTAGGGGGACAAGAGCAAGGGCTGTACAAGCTTCCCCAGGTAACTGTCAAGCAGTCTCAGCCCAGACTTGTGGCATGTCTTGTCCACCATGAGCAGAGAAGTGGTGCTGGAACATATGCAACTTTAACTTGGACAAGGGTGCAACAAACCTAGTGTTGTTTTTGCAACCTAAGGACGTAATCCTGCAGACATTCAGGACTGAGGGGTGGTGCTGTGACTAGCTCCACTGGAGTCTGAAACTGCCCCGGTAAGGTGAATTATGCTCAGTAGTAAGCTTGGTGAAGACACAGGACTCTTCAGCTGACCTGGCCTCTGTGTTTTAAAAGGAGAAGCAGAAGAGCATCATGGAGTTCCATCGGACGTGAATTTTAAGTCAGCTTC
The DNA here is from genome assembly GCA_007922305.1 of Dermatemys mawii. Classification (NCBI taxonomy): domain Eukaryota; kingdom Metazoa; phylum Chordata; order Testudines; family Dermatemydidae; genus Dermatemys; species Dermatemys mawii. The sequence continues at coordinate 5,566,029 of ML677394.1, read as the reverse complement.
TCATTCCTGGTACAGGGGAACCCAAACCAATAAACATCTCACGTGTTTATTTTTTCAGTCTATTCTGAATCCCTTAAGCATTATATACTATTATAGGTGTTCATTAGCAAAAGGTAGGGTGTAACCATACTCCACTTTCCTAGTTTTGCTTAATGGCTTTTAAATAACCAGTAATCTTTGCGATTTTTTGGAAATGAACCAGGGTAGTGCATGTGTTTGCCTCTGGGGGAAGAAGGGTCCCTCTTCCTTAGCAAAAATCTACCTGATCTGCAAGGAAGACGGTGTGCATCGTGGCCCTATTTACTGCAGCTTACCTTATGTTGAACCATCAGCTGAGACAGTGTTGCCAGGAATTGCAAAACCCGGGGGTTTATCCATAGCCCTCTAATATCAGCTGGCCTTTTGCCAACCAGTTAGATGAATGGATATCGCACATCTGTGAGCCTCTAAGAAGATCCAAGGTTCCAAGTGTAAAGGTTTTGTCGGGTCACTGCTGTAGCTGAGAAGGTTCCTCAGCAGTACTGGGTATTCATTCACTTGTATGAGGTATCCTCTTTTTCCTGAGGCTTTGTATATAAGAGGCTTTAGTCTCTGTTACCACTAGCCTTGGCCTTAGTGAAAACATGCTAAGAGGGTTTGTTACTTTTAAAAGTTAAACACAAGCCCTGGGTGCAATAAATTCCTCTTCCAGTATCTGTTCCTCTTGCAGCTCTGTCTTCACATGGCTGTGGGAACGAGGGGAATGGAGTCCTTGAACCTTCCACGACATTCAGCCTTGACAAACCCAGATTGGTTAACACTGGAGAATATTTGCTGACGCATTCACTGCCAGTGTTCTGGTGCAGGTTCTGCATCAAGATTCACATCCTGAAAGGAGCCCGGTTGTCAAACGTGGGCGTCCCAATCAGCCCTTACAATTGGTGCATAAAAAGAAGGGCACCTGTCGACATTCAGCCTTGACAAACCCAGATTGGTTAACACTGGAGAATATTTGCTGACGCATTCACTGCCAATGTTCTGGTGCAGGTTCTGCATCAAGATTCACATCCTGAAAGGAGCCCGGTTGTCAAACGTGGGCGTCCCAGTCAGCCCTTACAATTGGTGCATAAAAAGAAGGGCACCTGTAAGTGCCACAGTTCCGAAACGTGGGTTCCTAGCATTACCTGCACATTCAGAAAGGCGCGCTGCAGAGTAAATGCTAATGTTTCAGTCACATATGTTTAGAGTGAAAGCTAAGGAAATATTCTAAACACACATTTTCAGATTCTTTTTGTTCCACAGTCTTTGCCTGTAACATTTCTTCCCCTTCCCACCTCACCCCCTTTTAGAAGGTGGTGGAAATAAAGAAGTGATCAGATTAGTAACAGTGTAATTATAGTAAGACAGGGCTCACCTTCTCTGGCTTCATACATATCAACTTGGAAGCCTCTTCTTGCAAAGAAACAGACATTTAAAGCCCCCACCTACAAGAGAGTTACAGAAACATGTTACCGTTCTAGAATTATCTCCTTGCAGAGATTCTGAATGTGCTTTGCAATGATAAACATCAGCATCACTGACAGGCAGCTTCTTATAGAGGAGATGGTGACAACCAACTGGTACACGGCTCAGCAGGAAACGGGGCCCCTTGACCATGTACCCGAGAGACCTCTTCTCCTAGGAAAAGCTCCCTAGAATCCCTAATATGCATACAGGGTAGCTAGGTAGGACTCAGTGGTCAAAGTTTCCAACCAAAGATCCCTTCGCACTATATTGCATTGAAATGTAGGCCTTGTCTACACTCAGGCACACGCACCCCTGATTCTGCAAGCATTGTAACGGCACCGGTGCTGACTTCTACATGTAGACAAGGGCAAGCTGGAGTTTGCACCGACTGTCAGGCCCCTGTTTACCTATTGCAGGAGAATTTAGGGTGTTGTGGTGTTTCTCTTGTGAACTGACTCCAGGAAACCAATCATTGGCTAACTTTGCCGAGATGCACAAAGTGCTACAAAGGCAAATCTAGACCTTCTATCGTCCGCACACCATGCTTTTGACTGTTGCTGTGATCTAAGAACCTCTTCATGCCAGCTGGTCAAGGCATGCAGAGCGGTTACAGGAATTTCCTGCATCTACCATGTACATTCCTGTTCAAAGAATGACCTTAAGTGAAAGCCGGAGTCACATTGGTTATGAATAGCATCAAGAAATGTATGTTCAGGTACTAGCTAAGGAATCATGTGTAGATAGTGAAAATATGTTCCTAAAGTCTGTATCAAGCCTGTGTACTGGTCACAGCAAAGGCGAAAAACAGTTTTTCTGTCAGACAAAAGATGTTTATACGGCCATCAGTTTAGATGTAGACGGAGTATTGTCTCATTTCATAATGAGTCTTGTCTCACCAGTCTGAACGGCATGCAAATGAAAGACTGAGGGGACTTCAAGAAGAGGAACTAAGAGGAAGAGAAAAACAGCGGGTGTGGGGGAGAGAGAACCCTCTCCAGAGCTGCACATCAGAGGTTTGCTCCACTATATTTGGGAGGCAAAGACGACATGCTGGCATCCTTCACTGAGAAAGTAAAAGGCCAGTGCCTTTGCTTTATGAATAAAGAGGGTTCAGCCAGACTTGGCTGGAAACCTGGAGAGAACTTTGGGTGTGATGAGCTTTTTTAGACAAAAGAATAACTTGTTGGTTACGTCTAGTCTTTAAAAAGCATGTTATGATTTGGATGATTTAGTTGGGGATTGGTCCTGATTTGAGCAGGGGGTTGGACTAGATACCTCCTGAGGTCCCTTCCAACCTGATAGTCTATGGTTCTATGATTTGTTTTATAAGTAACCCTTTGTTTCCAGTACTCCTACTCACTATCACTGGAGTTCCTAGTCTTTGATAATCAATGTAGTCTTGTTTTCCACTATAAGTATTTCTCAATGCCGGTCTATTAAGCAAAGTCCTGGTCCTGGGTTGAAGCTCACAAATTGGCATGTCCTGTTGCTTTGGGAACAGCAGGCTTGGTCATTCGATGAGTGTGCGGTGTGTAAGGAGCCGGACATCGCAGGGAATGCGCCACGTATTCAGGCATTGGCATGCGCCTATCACTACCTGTACGGAGAGCGAGGCCTGGCAGGCTGGGCTGGACTGTCAGAGGCCGGTGGTTTCAGGGCACTGAGCCCTGGCAGGCACAGACAAGACTGCTTCCCATGAAAGGCAGGTGGTGAAGAGGTGTCCACCAACCTGGGAAGTGTCCACAGCTGCTGCCCCTGTTTTCTGCATATCCATCATCATTGCCTTGTGTATTTTCCACAGGGTCTACTACAGACCCACGGCAGAAGACACCCTGGACTCTTTGTTTCAGGACTCTGTTCCACTGACCTGGCTAGTCAAGGAGCAAAGATCTGGCAAACGTGTCAAATCTGCCTTCATGATACCATTCCCCACGTACATTACAGCATTTGATTTTAAGTTCAAGGGAACAGAGATCAAGAGTGGGGAGGAGACATGAATGTCATTCTTATTATTGTTAGTTCTTTCTTTGTATTACTGTCGCGTAGGGACTCCTGTCCTGGGCCAGGCCGCCCACGGTGCTAGGCGCTGCACCAATGCAGAACAAAGAGACAGTCTCTGTCCAAGATGTGCACAATCTTTGTACAAGGCAAGAGACCACACATGGATACAGGCAGATTGTGGGAGCTCAAGGAAACAGACAGTACCATCTAACTAAGGGGTGGGCAAACTATGGCCAGGGGGCCACATCTGGCTCATGAGCTCGCCCTGCCCAGTCCACCTGAGCTCCCGGCCAGGAAGGCTGGCCCCTCCCCCAGAGCCACAGTGCACCACGCGGGCAGACATGCTGCTGAGTGCCGTGGTAAGGGGGCTGGAGCCGGAGGGGTTGCATAATGGGCGAGGAGTCCTAGGGGGCAGTCTGGGAGCAGATGGGGTTGGATGAGGCGTGGGAATCCCGGGGGTCTGTTGGGGGCACGGGATAGATAGGGGGCAGGGCAGGGGGATTGGGGGGGTGGGTCTCGGGAGGGGATGTTCAGGGGACAAGGAGCAGGGGGAGTTGAATGGGTCAGGGATTCTGAGGGAGGCAGTCGGGGGGCGGGAAGTGGGAGGGGGCAGGCTGTTTGGGGAGGCACAGCCTTCCCTACCCAGCCCTCCATGCAATTTTGCAACCCTGATGTGGCCCTCGGGCCAAAAGGTTTGCCCATCGCTGATCTAACGGGACCAGAGAGCGCCAGCATGGGGGAAGGAATTCACCAGCAGAGTGACTTGTGTGAGGACCCGAAACGCACATTAGTGCCACGATTCTCTGGGGGGCGGCGGAGGGGGAAAACTAGGAGGGGATCCGCTACCTGGAAAGACAAGGGCAGGGGAGTGAGGGGGACGGGGCAGGTGGGGGCGGGGGGAGAAGGGGCGGGGTGGAGTGAAGGGGGAGGCTGCGGGGGGCGGGGGGGGGTCTGCATACATACAGAGGGCAGGATGGCTCACCACTCTGTTCCCAGCGCTCCCCAGGCTTCTGCAGCGACAGGATTGGCCGGGGCTGATGCGAGAGGCTCCCGCTCTGCAGCGAATGCGAGCCCTGCATGGGGGAAATACTCCCTCGGATTGGCCGCCTGCCCCACTGCCCTGCCTCCTGGAGCTGCCCCCGTCCTCTGTCCTGAAGAGGGCAGAAGGAACTCCGCTGCAGCGCAGGCTCGAGGGGGGTAGATGTGAGGAACCCCGGGAGGAATGGGAGGGTGGGGGGGCTGGATTAGTTTCTGGGCAGGCCATGGACAGACATGGGGCGCGAATGCCTGCAGCGGAGCAACCCATTCGCTGTCACCCCCATGCCAGGGGTGTTCAGCAACCCAGGCAGAAGGGGAACGGTTAGGCCAGGGGTGGGCAAACTATGGTCCGCAGGCCATTTTTATCCAGCCCGCGAGCTCGGGCCGGGGGAGCGGTGCCAGTGGCTCTGCAACCCTGGCCTGAGGTGCGGGGCCGAGCGTGGTGAGCCACAGGGCCCCGCACTCCCAGGTAGGGGCACCGGGCGGAGCGCAGTGAGCTGCAGGGCCCCGCGCCCGGATGAGCACGGTAAGGAAGTTGGCAGGGGGGGCTTAGGTGGTGGGGTCCTGGGGGTGGTGGTTAGGGTGTGGGGGGTCTCAGGAGGGGGCAGCCAGGGAACAAAGAGCAGAGGGGCTATATAGAGGGTGGGGTCCTGAGGGGTAGTTCGAGTGGGGGGTCTCCGGAGGGGGCAATCAGGGGACAAGGAATGGGGGGGTTGGGTGCGTTTGGGAGTTCTGAGGGGGGCAGTCAGGGGGCAGGAAGTGGGTGGGGGTCAGATCTGGGGCAGGGCCAGGCTCTTTGTGGAGGCACAGCCTTCCCTACCCGGCCCTTCGCACAATTTTGAACCCCAGTGTGGCCCTCGGGCCAAAAAGGTTGCCCACCCCTGGGTGTGGCTGACACAGCTGTAACAGCTGCACAGGGGTGGAGGTCTGTGTAAGGAAACAGTCCAGTCACTGGTAAACATTGTTTAGGCCACATTCCAGATCCTGCTGACAGGCTTCTGGGTTGTATTCGAAGTGTGTTCCCTCGAGGTGTGCGAAGCTGACTGGGAGCTGTGACTAACACTTCCCATCAGCGTCCTGCACACAACAGTCCTGAGGTGTAACACTGGGTAAGGCTCTCTGGGGAGACGGACCGTGGCCTGTGCTGCCTCCGTGGTTCAGCTGCGATGCAGAAAGGGGGCCTGCGAGGGCAAGAGTCTGTCCCCAGCGCTTGTGAGGCAGACCAGGGACTACCGCTTGTTACGCTGCCCGGGGTCAGCAACACCCGTCCACTGGGTCCCACGCAGACTGTTTCCACTGGGAACGTGGCAGGGACTCTGTGCGGCGATTGTGGCTTTTCACATCCAATCCTGGCACTTGTCTCACCCTCGTGTGTTACTCGTTCCTACGCTCTGTCTGCCTGAAACATGGTCTGCAACAGTCTCTCACTCAGCTCCCCAATAGAATGCTTCGACCCAGCAAACACAGCGATGCTTGTGGTGCAAAGTCCTGTCTGCACAAACGCACTAGGCACTGCTCCCCCAGCAGCAGCTCATTCTAGCTTCCAGGCTTCTTTGAAAAGAGCCAGTGCCTTAATGAAGACAGGGGGATAATCAGTAGCAGTGAGGTTTAAACTCACCAGCTGAAGTGTTATTCCCTTTGTTTACAAAACAACTCGTTAGGCACAGACAAGCAAATACTGTAGAACAGAGGCAAAAGAGCTGGGTGCATTTTGAACAGTTGCAGCTCTGACAATCCATCAGTTATTCCCAACAATCACACCTCACCAGGGGCAGTTGCCTTGACTGGAGGAGCCCAGTTTTATCAGTGGTAGCTGCAGCCTGTCCAGTGATTTTCACTCTGAAAGCTGGGCCTGAACTGCCCAGTTCCACCACCCAAACACCAAGCACAGGTCTTGCTAAGAACGGCTTGCCCAGCAGGCTGTTCTCATCCCAGGCTGCTGCCTCGGGTGCCTTCCGAGCAAACACCATCAAACCACAACAGAGGAAAAGGGGAGTTCCTTACCAGACCACCTCCAACAATGGCTACTTTCCCCATCTGAGTGTCAGTGGAGTTCATGATGGCGACAATCTCATTGCCGCATGGCCTTTGTGGTCTTCTGTCCCCCAAGAGACCAGTGACACTGCTCGCCCTGTTACACAAATGTGCTGTGTTTGCCAGAGAGCAGAGAGGGGAGGGGAAGTAGGCAGTCTAGTCATGCTCTGATTCACATTCCTTGGTTAATATTCAGGTTTGACTCCAACCTCAAACTCCCCATTGGATCAGCTCTGACCATGTGACAAGGCCAGATCCAGCCAGAGGGCCCAGCTCTGCTCAGGTACCTGGGGGAGGGGAGGTTATTTACAACTGGGGGGTTGCAAACACAGAGGTAGCTTTCAGATCTCCAAGGGTCTATTGTGTGACTGTTGTGCTTCATATGCAACCCACATCTCTTCTGGGTGTGGGATCTGTCAGTGTTCCACACACACACACAGTAAACAAACCTCTGGTGTCCCACGCAGACACTTCTCAACACCACAGAACACAAGATGTGCCGGGTGTCAGTGAGGGGGATGACTTGCATCTATTTGGCTGCTGAGGAGTGCGCTGCAAGGTTGCAGCTGCAAAGGCACCTTTCAGAGCATGAGCTAATACCTCATATGCATCACAAACAGCTGTCTCTGCGAGACCCCGGCACAAGCTGGGCACAGGTTGCAACACTTTAGATGCTGTTGTGCTTTTGTGGCGAGGCCTCATGCCTCTATTGCAAAGTCCTTCACGGGGTGAAGGTGCTACGACGCAGACAGCCAAAGTCCTAACTTTTCAGCATGTACAACATCACAGGAACAACGCAGGCGCCTTGGCTCCCTGGACAACGAATGGGGAGGGAGACACCCCCGCACAGTAGGCGTGGACCCTCCCCTCTCTCAGCGACAGGTACCTACGTCTGGGCTGCAGGGAGAGGACCGTCTCTGCTAGCACTCGCCAAACGGGAACCCCACTCCTGGAGTCAGGCGGCTAAGGCACGTAAACTGGGTTCTTTGCAGGAATGAGTTTGGCACCTGCCTCACTCCATGCAAAACAGGGGGAAGAGCTGGTGACGGTGGCAGTGCTCACCTTATAACATTTAGCCCAGTGGTTAAAGCGCTCACATATGATGTGGGAGACCCAGGTTCTGTTCCCTGCCTCACTACTAGGAGGACAAAGGATTTGAACAAGGGTTTCCTATCTCTCAGGCAGTTACTCTGGGCACTTTTATATGGCCTTTCTGGCCCCCCAGTGGTCCCTCCAGCAGCCCCTCTGGTTGGTTGAGTCTCTGCATCCACTCTAGGCTACCAAGAAAACTTCTCCGCTACTCTATTCAGTTTGAAATTCACCACTGCACCTTAGCGGTGGATAAGAAACCATGGCTACTATGTGATATATTAGGATGAGGCCCTGAAACATAAACCCTTGTATCAGAGGCCCAGTATGAGGCCTAAGGCCTGAGCTAAAGTAATGGTCAAGACTTTGCTAACATAAAGCAAAGTGGAAGCTGTGAGCAGGCCCTGCTCACAGAAGCTGGCAAGGAAAGTGCTGATGTTACAAAAGGACACAGATCTAAGATGTACCAGAACACTGGCACATTCCAAACAGATAACAGGAAACAGGCTGACCTGTCCTAAAGACAGGGGCAAAAGGGTAATATGATGGATAGAGTTGCTTTGCTTGAACCAACATATACAAGGGAGAGGCAGCACCTTGCTACATAGAGGGAATGCACCTCAGTACGTCAGGAGTGATGTGTAACTTGTTTGTACCTGTGCATAAGAACACAGAGCTGGGGCGGTGTCTACGTTGGGCCTAGGGGGTAGTGGAGAGTCCCGCCACTGACTGAGCCGGTCCAGTGTCAGGCGGCACAAATTCGTAGTATATTTTGTAGAGTCTACGGGAAACTATCACTGTGCTTCGTTTGACAATAAACCTGGCCAGGTACCTTTGTACCTTACTAGAATCTGTGGTCTTTGGGGGTTCTCTCGGGATCTGCTGTGTCAGCGATCTGCACAGAGCCGGGGCAGCAAACAGAGGGAACACACATGCAGCCGACTGTTATCATCATTGAACGAGAGCAGAGCACCACACCGGTAGCTACTGACAACATTGGTGACCCCGACGCTCTTGTTGGTGCTCTGCTCTCGTTCTATGATGATAACAGTCGGCTGCATATGTGTTCTCTCGGTGAGGGCCCTAAATGCCAATTGCACCCCCTTCTCTCTCCACTGTGTAATAGCAGATCTAATTTGGATTCTGTTAGGAGTCTGGTTACAGACTGCAGAGCTGAATTCACATTCGGCCAATGGTGCATCAGTGCTGAGGCTCCCCTGCTATAAGCTGAAATCACGGAGTGCTGTGTTAAATGGCGGGGGAGGCCCGAAGATATACAGGCATCTCGCGTCTTGCACGAGGGTTCCGTTCCGTGGGTTACCATGTAAAGCGGAAACTGCATATAGCCAGAACCCATTGACTTCAATGGGAGGCAAAATTGCGCTCCCTGCAGGATGTTTAAAAAAAAATTTCTCCTTTCTTTTTTTGTTTTTGCGGACCGCGTAAAGCGGAAATCGCGTATGTTAAATACACCTAAGATGCGACATGCCCGTATTGCTGAGCAGCTGGTGGAGCGGAGCCGCTGGCTTGTGGGACAGCTGGTGGAGTGGAGCAGCTTGCAGGATGGCTGGAGCAGCTCATGGGACTGCTGGCGGAGTGGATCCATTTGTGGGATGGCTGGAGCGGAGTGGCTTGCTGGACAGCTGGCGGAGCAGAGTGGAGCAGTTCATGGAACGGCTGGAGCGGAGCGGTTCGTGAGATGGCTGGAGCAGAGCGGCTTGCTGGACGGCTGGCGGAGCAGAGCAGTTCACGGAACAGCTGGAGCGGAGCGGTTCACGGGACGGCTGGTGGAGTGGAGCAGTTCGCAGGATGGCTACTGGAGAGCAGCAGCTGGTGAAGAGGCGCGGCTTGTGGTGAAGGCTGCAGCAGAACCCCACACAGAGGCAGGGCCATCAGAGCATGTAAGGTGCCCCTTTACCCTTCCACCCCACATTTCCACACAGGCTGGGGCGGGAAGGGGGTTTAAAACTCTGCAGATGAACATTTGAACAACTGGTGGAATGGAGCACTGGCCAGGGACAGAGACCTTGGGGTTGTTGGACTTTGGGTGACTTTTGGGTTGTTGGACTCAAGAACCAAAGGGAAGGGACATGGCCCAATTTGCTTGGGGTGGGCTTTTACTCATCATTTGTGTTATGAATCCTGTTTGTGGTGTTTCCCCAACATAATGCCCCACTGTTTCTCTCTGTTATTAAAAGGCTTTTGCTACGCTCAGACTCTGTGCTTGCGAGAGGGAAAGTATTGCCTCTTAGAGGCGCTGAGGGGGGCGGTATATATTTGTCCCAGATCACTGGGTTGGGGCGCGAGCTGGTTTTTCATTGTGTTATTGGAATGGAACCCGGCCCTTGTTGCTGCCGACTCTGACGGGCAGAAGGGTTACAGACATAAACCCCGTTGGTGGCCCAGACTCACTCTGCACTTCAGGCCTATAGGATCAGGGGAGAAATTCCCTGCAGCATGGGTGGAAAAGGGCTTTTGGGGAGTTTGGGTTTGATTTTTGAACAGTTGTAGCCATGTTGCAGCTGGTTAGGGGGTTGGAATGACAGAGAGGACCCAGGTTAAATGGATGAACGATCCTGCTATGGGTTGGGTTCACCTCACTGAAATTGGGGTGGGTGCAGCCTTTGCCCTTCATTTAAGCTAGTCGTAAGAAGCCACTGAGCAACTGCATGGAACCAGGGAGCCGGAACAACAGGGATCTGCAGTCAGAACAGAGGCACATGTGAAGCCACTCAGGAATTTGAAATAAGTGGGCAGAGGGACTTTCCCAGCGTACTGTTCTGGTAGATCTGGGGGCGGGGGCAGGGGAAAGAGAGAAAAGCAGGAGAAATACCAGTGTGATGGCAGCCCATGTCGCCATAGCTTGAGGAACAATAGGAGTAAAGCCATGGCAGCCTGGCCAGCCGCATGGGCTAATCCTGCCTGGCCATGACCCCGGCTGCACTCCTGAGTGGCTGCCACCTCCTGTCTGCCATGACTTCATTACTATTGTTAGTCGTGCCAGCCACATCAAAGCAAGTTTGGTCGTCTACACATGCTGCAATCACACCTCCTGACTGCAGTGTAGACAAGCCCTAAGTGCTTTGGGATCAAGTGCTGATTAATAGAAGCTTGGAATGGTGAGCAAAGAAACTGTCTCCTGTTGTTTGCATCCTCTTGTATTCAAGGAAATAACCAGGATTGCATCAAAGCAGTAGCTGACTCTATTATCAATTTCTCCTCCTAATGGAAACAGCCTTGTGGCCCCAAAGTTTTGGCTAATGCCCAGCTCCAGAAGAGGTAAATGGTTTCTTGCATTTCCACAGTTTATTACACGGTTCTGCCATCTCTCCCTTGGTTATCAGCTCCACTGAAGGCATGTGACTGTTTACAAAGCAGATTCCTGTCAGTCAGAATCTTTTAGGAACTCTAGAGAAAGTCGTCTCCCGTGATGCTATGCTCCATGTGCCTGGGTGACGCAAACAGTCCACGTCCGCTCACTGGCCACCTGCAACAGAACGAAATGGCTGTGAAGTGTATGACAGTAGCCCATGCCATATGCTTGGTGTGACTAGACAAGGGTGGTGTCATGTGCACAGGGGCATGGGACCCTTGTCTAGAGAGGAACTTTAGAGACAAAGGGGAAAATCCTTTTAAAATGTTGCGGCCCAAATCTTCCTAGGCTGGATGCACTGGATGGGGGTGAACTCCAGCAACTCATATTGACTTCGGTAAGACTTACGGGTGCCCAGCACCCCTCGGTGTTTAGCTCTCAGAGACTAGTTCTTCTAGTCTCCAGCATGTCATCTATCAAGCAACAGGGTTAGGAGTGATCTATTTCGCTAATCATCTCCCGGACTGAGATCCCGCGATCAGATCCCACCACGAATGGAGTGGGATGAATGCCAATGTAAACAGACCCCGTCCACCCTGCCCTCATTACGCTTCAGGGTGCAGCCTCGGGCACTTTGTTTGCAAAGCTTTTCCAGGCTGTAACATCAGAGGAATGGCATCAAAACGAAGGCATGGTTCAGGTGAAAGCAACAACAGTGCCATGCTACAAACCCCTCAGCTACTGGGCCAAAGTCTCTCAACGGAGTCGTCCATTGCCATGAGCTCTGTGTCTTCAGATTCCTCCTCAAGGCCTGCTCAGACCACGACACTCCCAAGGAGCTGGCGGGCTAATAATGGCCAGGTTGAGAGGTCACTGGAGGACTGTGCAAAAACTCCGTCTCCCCAGGGGAGATTTGGTCACAACCAAAAGCCGGCCCCAGCAGACTGTGCTGCCATTGGCAATATCCAGTCAGGAGAAGCTGTGGGACAGCAGGGACCGGACAGGGCATACGTGCACTGTGAAAGAAACAGCTGAGCTGATTGGTTACCTTTGCTACAGGCTTGAGGGGTCTACAAACCCGGGGGCAGGCTGTGGAGGAGTCCATCGGTTACTACACTTGGAGAAAGAAAAACCAGTTAGAAAGACGGGTTTATACCAAGGAATAAATTCTTCTTCCCAGGCAATAAATGTTTGCCATCGTGTCTAGTTTTGTTCATAAGCATTTGATGGTTTCTCTGGTGTTTTAGGGAGGTCACACCTGAGGGCGATGTTCACCCAAGGTAGATTACAGTGGACCCACTCATTCAGCGGGGTGTTCTTGGGTTGTAAAGGACTCTGTTGAGGTCTCATGGAGGCCCAGGAGCCACAGAACAACATCCCTGCTCCTCGTTCCAAGCTTCCACGGCGTCGGCGCCTGTCACTACCACAGCTCCAGGCATCGCAGCTTATTTACTTACGTGTGCACTGCAGGGTAAGTGCTAGTTGGGCCAGTCATGTGATGCACAGCGGACGGGAACCCGCCAGTCTGTCCCATGAGGCTGGATGGCATCACAGGGGGCCACATGGAGTAGCCCACTGGCGGCAGCTGAGAAGGAATGGCCGGCACTCCTGGGGGAGGGTAATGGTGGTGATGATGCACCGTTGAGGGCCTGGGTCTTTCTGCTTTCACAACAACTGGAGCAGCAAACTGGGGATCCTCAATTGAAAGGAAAAGGGCAATTTGTTAACTTGTGCCCGTGTGGCAGGTGAGCACCATGGTCTGTTCCTCTCCCGCGCAGGGCCAGCGGGGAGCACTCTCGAAAAGAGCATTCCCTTGGTCCAGCTCCACTCACTACAGCATGATAACAAGTCCAGCATGGCTCTGTCTACACTGCAATCAGACACCAGCGGCTGGCCCCTGCCAGCCCACCTGGGTGAAGGGGCTCGGGCTATGGGGGGTTTTAACTGCACTGTCGACGCTGGGACTCAGGCTGGAGTCCGGATCTGGAACCTCCCCACTTAGCTGAGCGGGTGGGGTGCGGGGGGGTTCCAGAGCTTGTGCTCCAGCCCGAGGTCGAACATCAAAACCCAGTTCAAGAGCCCCAGGAGCCCGCGTCAGCTGCAGGGCCCAGCCGCAGGTTCTAACTGCAGTGTAGACATATCGCACGCTCCCACTCCACTTCCACTCCCCACCTCGGGAACGGCCAGGGCAAGAAACTGGCCCTGCCATGAGATGGAAAGAACAAGAGGGCGGCTCTGCTTCTTCCTGGCTCTTAGCTGCAGGCTCCTGACCCTTTACTCTTCTCGTTTTCTTTAGCCTGCGATTGGGGAGGGCGAAGGACAAGCACCGTCAGGCACCGCACTAAACAAGGCTCTGCCGTTCCATGCAGTGCGGATGAGAATATTCACTCGGGATGTTAAAGCCACCAAAGAGGGAGTGAGGAGAGTACAAAGCAGGTCAGACAGCGTGTGTGCGGGGCAGGCCGGGGGTCAGTCGGATGGGATCTCTGTAGTGCACTACTCCCACTTTAAGACAGTGCTGCAGTGTTCTGGGAACATCTTGATTTACCTCATGTGTTCCTATCATAGAACCATAGAATATCTGGGTTGGAAGGGACCTCAGGAGGTTCTAGTCCAACCCCCTGCTCAAATCAGGACCAACCCCAACTAAATCATCCCAGCCAGGGCTTTGTCAAGCCTGACTTTAAAAACCACTAAGGAAGGAGATTCCACCACCTCCCTAGGAAACCCATTCCAGTGCTTCACCACACTCCTAGGGAAATAGTTTTTCCTAATATCCAACCTAAACCTCCCCCGCTGCAACTTGAGACCATTACTCCTTGTTCTGTCATCTGGTACCACTGAGAACAGTCTAGATCCATCTCCTTTGGAACCCCCTTTCAGGTAGTTGAAAGCAGCTATCAAATCCCCCCCCCCATTCTTCTCTTCTGCAGACTAAACAATCCCAGTTCCCTCAGCCTCTCCTCATAAGTCATGTGCTCCAGTCCCCTAACCATTTTTGTTGCCCTCCACTGAACTCTTTCCAATTTTTCCACATCCTTCTTATAGTGTGGGGCCCAAAACTGGACACAGTACTCCAGATGAGGCCTCACCCATGCCGAACAGAGGGGAATGATCATGTACTTCTATCTGCTGGCAATGCTCCTACTTATACAACCCAAAATGCCTTTAGCCTTCTTGGCAACAAGAGCACATTGTTGACTCATGTCCAACTTCTCATCCACTGTAACCCCTAGATCCTTTTCTGCAGAACTGCTGCCTAGCCATTCGGTCCCTAGTCTGTAGCAGTGCATGGGATTCTTCCATCCTAAGTGCAGGACTCTGCACTTGTCCTTGTTGAACCTCATCAGATTTCTTTTGACCCAATCCTCTAATTTGTCTAGGTCCCTCTGTATCCTAGCCCTACCCTCCAGCGTATCTACCACTCCTCCCAGTTTAGTGTCATCTGCAAACTTGCTGAGGGTGCAGTCCACACCATCCTCCAGATTGTTAAGGAAGCTATTGAACAAAACCGGCCCCAGGACCGACCCTTGGGGCCCTCCGCTTGATACCGGCTGCCAACCAGACACAGAGCTGTTGATCACTATCTGTTGATCCCGATGATCCAGCCAGCTTTCTGTCCACCTTATAGTCCATTCATCCAGTCCATACTTCTTTAACTTGCTGGCAAGAATACTGTGGGAGACTGGATCAAAAGCTCCTATTAGCACAGGCTTTTCCGCCCTCCCCGGCATTCTGCTCTGGGGTGTGGTGCAGATGCCACTCCATGGCAAACTTGGCTGAGAGCAGGCACGGTGGAGAAGATTCCTGCCTCCCCTCGTGCGATACTCTCTGCCAGTTGGCAGTGGCTCCTGTGGAGCTTGTCCTGAAACAGGAGAGCCGACAGCTGCTCTTAAACACTGGAGTACGTCTGATGTTGAGAAGTGGACTGAACAGGTGCAGAAAATGCCAGCTCCCGCCTTGCCCCTGCCATAGCCCATGCGGATCAAGTCACAGAAGGGTGTTGTGTTTCCTAGCAAAGCCCTGGGAACATTGCAGGTGGTGGGGGTGGGTAGCCATCCGTTAGAGCTGGAAATAGCACCCAGTGCCGGTTTTACCAGCCGGTGAGTGTTACAAACTCAGATGTGTGGTGGTGATCGTCTTAACACAAGGGGGCCAGAGAGCCGCACGCCTGAGGGAGGCCGGGAGCCAGAGCACTTCCTGCTCCGTGAGCACAGAGGAAAGGAAAGGCCCTGGCATGCCAGTGTGAAATTGGGAGGGAAGCCCAGCACAGCGTGAGGCGTCCAGGGGAACTCCCAAATTAACTGCCCTTCCCGCTTAGATTGGAAACCCCTCCAGGCAGGGGCTGGGGTCATATTTTCAATCGCACCTCAGTGACTTAGGTTCCTGGGTCACATTTCAGTTTTAGGCACATTTTAGGCAAAAGGATTTAGGCACCTAACTCCACCACTGCGTTCAATGGGAGTTAGGCGTCTTGATACCTTTAATAATCCGCACCTTAGAGCCAGATTTGTAAAGGGATTTAGAGGCACCTAGGGGGATTTTCAGATGAGCCTAGAAGCCTCACTCCCATTGACTTTCAATGAGACAGGCTCCTAAGTCACTTAGGGACAGGGTTTAACGGTGTGAAAGCACCTGACTCCTGCTGATTTCAGTTGGAGTTAGACAAATCTTGTCAAATCTGCTCCGTAAGTGCTTTTGGAAATTCTTCTCTGCCTCAACACGTGTGGGTGTGCCCAGCCCCCGAGCACCAGCAGAGCCCATCTCATCCCATAGATCAGCCCGTGTGTGCCCTGCCCTATGACGTGCTTCCATAGGCCAGGGTTTCTGAGGCCGCATTCAGGCCCAAATATTCACAAGGGCTCCCCACCTCCGTGGCCCAGCACTCTCCCCATCTCCTCCCCAGAGGCTGCTTGCCCGGGGAGCTCTTTGAAGGGGCGGACGTCATTACCTGCTGGGTGTGCTGCAGCATGGAAGACCCCGTCCCAGTGAACGCCATGGGGGGCAGAGCTTTCAGCATCATGTTCTGCATAATGATCTGGTGCATCTGAGCGTTCTGCATCAACATCATCTCCACCATGTCTGGGAATGGACAAATCCCAGCGGGAAAGGAGCAGTATTGCCAGGGAGAGACAGAGGGCAAAGGGGCATCTCAGCAGGTCAGATCTGTTGCAGGGCCCCCGCACAGCTCCGACTTAGGGAAGGCAGCTGAAAGGGGATCCTGAAAGGGCCTTTCACACTTGGAGGAGGAGCATGTTCATAGGCACCACGCTCTCCTTGGCCAGTGACTGCCCTTTATGGCAGATACCTAGGGCTGGAGGAGAGTGTCCAGGCTCTTGGCCCAGCTTAGCTTTCCCCTGTCTCTGCAAAGAAGACCCAAACTAAGACAAGCCCTGGATGGTTCGGGCTTGTCCAGACTCTCCAATGGAGACGGATTCAGAGGGGGCCAACCCTCACTGACCAAAGCCCTGCACATGCAGGTCACAAGTGTTTGGGTAGGAACCAGAGTGTACAGCTGTACAGGGCAGAAAGTCCCACGAGGTTGCTGCTCAGACACCTGGTTTGCCTGTGGCTGAAACATGCCACTGACCCACATTCACAGTTCAGTGTCGCCAGATCCCTGCCCATCTGGGCCAGGAGAGCATTCCCCACATGCAGGATCACTGAAGGAGGTTGGTACAAGGCTGACACAGCCGTGGCGGCTGGGACACTGTGCTCTGCTCTTTGCTCTCCCAGATTAACAAGAGAACTCAGCCTGAGAAACCTGCTGACAACGGCTTCGGCTGGGCTGGGCTGGGGTAGCCCTGCTGGCCAGGAGCACAAGCAGAGCTAGCCAGGATACAGGAGGGTACTACACGCTTTCCACTGAGTGACCTAGCCCAAGAGACCAGCCTCGGGCTGTGTGTGGGAAGCCCGGTGGAGACAGTGTTTCCCCAAAAGCTCCTTGTGGGCAGTCTGCAGGAACGAACGAGAGCCTGGCAGCATGGCTGGGGCCCCGACGTTGCTCAAACATGAGCTGAGGCGGTGGGGAATTTTGCAGGTTAAGGCAAACAGTTCCCGGCATGTAGTGAAAACCCCACAAACTGAAAGTGAAAGACGGTCTGCACTTGCTCCTCCCTGGAGCCCAACCCTGCAGTGCAGGCCTGTGTCTGGGACCTTCCTTTGCTGCCATGAGAATGACCGAGGCTCCTCAAAGTGAGCATCATCCCTTCCCCACAAGATCACCCAGGGAGAGCCGCTGAGCTGCCGAGGGACAAACTGTTAATCAGCCAGGGCGCCTACAATCAGAAAACATGACCAGAAATTCTAGGGGAAAAAATTCTTTTAAATGTTTGTTTAAACATCTTCCCCAGCTTTAAGAGACATTAAACTGTCACCCTGGAATTTCTTTCCCTGTGGCTTTAAAAATGCATCTAGGGTATATGTCCATCTTCAGCCGATCACCCTGGTATCTTGGCCCCAGAACCAATTCAACCATAACACAAAGACAATTAAAATAACCAGGTTTTTCATTTAACTGGACACATTGAGCCAAATTCATCCGTGGTGTAAATGCATCATCTTCAGAGAACTAGAGAGACAAGATGGGTGAGGGAATAGCTTTTATTGGACCAACAGAGCTCTGTGTGGCTCAAAAGCTTGTCTCTCTCACCAGGAGAAGTTGGTCCAACAAAAGCTATTACCTCACCCACCTTGTGTCTGTAATATCCTGGGATCGACATGGCTACAAGAACACTGCATTCAACTTCAGGGTGATCAGACATAAATGTGATCCATAAATGTGGGCACCTGGCATTGGCCACTGTCAGTAGATGGAATACTGGGCTGGATGGATCTTTGGTCTGACCTAGTACGGCTGTTCTTATTTTGTTTTAGAAAATAAATTGATTCAGATAAATCAGAGATTTTATTAAATCCCCAAGCCACGGACTGTGGAGTTGCTCTCTGATTTTTCCATTTCCCTGCAGTACCAGGAAACCCTGTGCAATATTCTGAGTTTGGGAAAGAAGCCCAGATATTAGCTTCATATGCTATTCCTGGACCTTGCTCACTTCCATTTAGAAACGCGGAGCAAATTTGTTTACGTGCATGCAGGTTTGCACGTTCAGCTGCCTCCTCTTGTTTCCAACAACAGGCCGTTCCTACACATTTTAAAATAAACGCTTATATTGTACTAAGGAGAATGGACAGTAGGTACAAAACCCCCATTTGCTCCTTTTGGCATTATTAGTTGTTTGTAAAGTTTTAGTTGCAAAAGTCCTTGTTAATACTGAACCCGTATTTTCCCTTGTTCTGTTCTACTTCCCCCAAACCCTCTCCACAGCTTAACCTGGTTTTTGCCAACTGTAAGTGTCTCTTTGTCTGTTGCAAGATAAAGTTCCCAGCAGCGCTAAAGTTATTCTAAGTTCCACGGTCAGAGGGCCCAGATATTTGATTGGCAAGACCAGTAATTCCATTGACAGCTTGGTTGTGCTAGGTCACAAGGTAACTTGAGTGCTGTCTCATGTCACCACAGTGATACTTCCTCCTGCTTTCCCGAGCTCCCGCTGATCTCAGCTCTCTGAATGACCCAGCAGGTTGGGGTGACTGACGCTTACCTTCCTTAATGCTTCCCGAGCGGGGGGCCGGGAGGGGCTGTGGGGGTGGGATCTGTGTGATGAGAGGTGGCTGCTGAGGTAACTGTTGGATGATGGTTGCCGGTTGCTGAGGCATCTAGGAACAAAAGGAAAACAAGAGGAGTCAGGCTTGCCATCTGCCCGCAATCCTGGGCTCTCTGGGCTACTGTGTTTCATTTTCTGATGCCATGCATGCTTCACAGCAGAGCCTCCAGTGTCCCCCAGCTCATAGATATTAGTGTAACTCTATGCCCCATATTCTTCATAGAGATATGCTTATGATAAGAATATGGCATAACTAAGATATGTTTTATGCAAGATGGGTCGTGTGAGGTTGTAATTGTGCCCTCGTGAGTCACAACTGAGACTACCAAATTCAGGACAAACAGCTGAGAAATAGAGCAGTCACCCCCCCTCAAAACGGGTGGTTATTCTCCCATAGTTGATACCAAACCAGCAGCAAAAGTCAATTTCTGTTTCACCACACTGGCTAACAAGAAGTCAGAACAGCAGTTTCCTCGGGCATCCCAGTCCTTGCATCACCACCAAAAACACTAGACTTTAAGATGAGTGGTTCTTTACAACCAATTTCATCAAATGAAAGGTTCTTCTGATCCCAAAGGACCAGCCAGACACCCAGGTCAATATACAACTCAGATCTTACCCAATAATCACCCCGTTGCCAATCCTTTAGTATCTAATATCTAAAGGTTTATTTATAGGACACGTCTACACTACAGAGGGGATCAACGCTCTGAGTTCGATCCACCGGCGGTCAATTTAACAGGTCTAGTAAAGCAGTGCCCTCATATGCTGGCATTTACCATAACATTTCTAGCTGGGGTAGATAGTATTTATACCAGCAGGCTTTTGATATCCTGGCCAGGGAAGACCCCCTGCTGCTGATGGGAAAGGAAGGTGCTAACTTCCAGGTGGATGTCACTCAGGGGCGGGCTGGTTCCTAGGATTAGGAGGTGGTCACTGCAGTGTCTACACTGCATTTGGACACCCACGATTGGCCTGCACCAGCTGGCTCGGGCTAAGGGGCTGTTTAATTGCGGCGTAGAGATTCAGATTTGGGCTGCAACCCACGACCAAACACCCACACTGCAATTAAACCGCCCCTTAGCCTGAGTCTGTTGGCACGGGCCAGCCGTGGGTTTTTAGTGGCAGCATACACCTCACCTTTGGGTACGTCCCATACTGCAGTCAGCCTGGGTCACCTGACTCAGCCTGAGCCTGACTGTCTCCACTGCAATTTAATAGTCCTACAGCCTGTCAGCTGACCCGGCCTGCTGGTGGTCTTTTACTGCAGCGGAGGCATGCCCTGAGGGGAGTGCCCAGGAGAAGGGTGGGTTATGGCTGCTGGGTGGAACAAGCTATAATCTGCCTTGCCTCTCTCCACCCAGGCACCTGCTCCTCCCCCGGCACCTGCTCCTTATGTGACCCGACTCCCCTCCTTTACCTCAGGCTGAGAACCTGCAGCCGGCAGGGAGGGGAGAGGCAGGCTGGGCTGGGTAAGAACTACCGTGGACCCAAGTAGTAGCAGGGAGCCTGGGGATAGGAACATAGTTCATCTCCCATAAAGGGAGCACTGGAGAGAGGCACAGGATCACTTCGGGTGGTGGAGGGAGTGGGGAAGAGGCAGGGCTCTTTTTCGGGGCCAGTCAAGGGGCCGAGGCACTGAAGAGGAGCACGGTAAACAAATGCCATAGCGCAGGGATTGGGCAGAATATCACGTATGTTCGGCTCTCTGTGAGCATGATGAGAAAACATCCCATAATTTGGTAACGAACAAGGGATGGGGGGGATATGGGAGTGCTTCTGTAATGACACTGTATAAACCGCTTACCCAGCCCAGGTTGTGTGGATTTCTCCTCATGTTCCCCCTTCCAGTGCTGTGAACACAGATGCTCAGGACCCGTCCTAAGAACTAGTCTCTGTGCTGCTGCAGGACACAGCGGGCTCAGAACGGAGCTGGTGTTAATGTGTCTAGTAACAGTGCTATCCCCTGCCGCCATTGCAGCAATAGCACATTGTGTCTGCAATTCAGTGACAGCCTCTGTCACAGACACACAATCAGATGCAGCTTGTCTCCTCTGAGTACTGAATAACCGCTTCAATAACAACTTGGGGACCTCGAGTATTCTCCGAGAAGGGAGCTAAGAGAAATCTCAAGAGAAAACGCTGAGCCAAAGCAATAGAAGAACTAATAACCAAACAGTCACAGCCTCTATCCCTGTGACACTAACTGGGAACCTCCACAGACTGTGTGGTTAAAAGAACACACAGTTCCCTGTGGGACCTCCAGTGGTGGTGACTACTATCCTTTGGGATACGGTAGCAGTCTGTAACCCAGACCCAAGCCAGGAAATAGGGAGTAGTCCTTCAGCAACACTTCTGTCTCTCACACGTTGAGTGCTGGGTAGAGGGCAAGAGCATGTGTGATGACCATTGGTGGGCAGAATCAAACCTGGGAACCTCTGAAGCTTAGTGTATGAGACTCTGCTACAGGTGCTAAAAGCCCCGTGGCTCATAGCCAAGGCTGTAGCAGACTCATCAATCTCTAGAAGGTCTAGATCAGGCCTCCACAACTCGGAAAGGAGCGAGGGCCACATTACTGCAAAAAACCCAGCTGCGGGCCGAAAAGCCCCGCCCTCGCCCCGCCCCCATCTGCTTCCCCCAACCCCACCCATTTGGCTTGCCCCTCCCCTATTCACCCCCCACGAGCTGCACAGTGAGCCCGTGCGGGCTGCATGTGGCCCCGGGCCGCATGTTGTGCAGGCCTGGTCTAGATGGAAGGGGGACAGTGTGCCACACCAATCAGGCCTGGGTTGCACATGTACTACTAAACAGGAAAGAACTAGAAGCACAAACTATGAGTTAGCCTGCCCTCCCTGCAGTGGTGGCTCCTTTGCTCTAATATGTATTGTTGTAACCTCTAAATGTATGGAGTCTTCCACACTCACTCCATCTCAGCCCTGCTGGGACTATTCTGTCACTGCACAATGTGACTGCTTCCATCTGGAAGCAACTTTTTTTTTTTTTGGGCAGGTGAGAGCACAGATCTCAATATAGTCCCATGTGGCCTTTGAAAGATTAATACAGAAATCCAACACTTTGGATGACGTAGGCATGAAAAGGTCATTTATCTCTATCTTGCCTCTAAATCTCACCCAGCAAGGCGGTCTCAGCACAGGGGTGTGTCAAAGCCTGCTCTCAGAGTTTGGGGGTAAATTCTGTTGTGCTGTAATAGTTTGCAGTCAGAGGATTATACCAAGCCTGAACGTTGTTGCAGATACTGTCGGGCAGCCAGATCTATCTGTTTCAGAGAATCTGGGCCAGATTTTAAAAAGCAGTCTCTAAAATTGCAGACAGTTCTTCCATCACTGAGTTTTTGCATGTGAAAAGCTCCAGTTTGATCATACAAACTGCATTTGCACAGCAGAATCATGTGGTTCAATAACGCACCCTGGTCAAAAGCTGAGACTCTTCCTGTCTCTCCCCTATTCAAATCCCATCACCACCTGCAAAGCTCCATGTTACAGTCACCATTTCCCCAACCAATGAGATTCAAAGGCTCAGGTTTTAAGGTCCAAAGGGATCATTAGATCATCTAGTAGTATTTCCTGTATAACACCAGCAATAGACTTTCCCCCTGATACCTCTGTACTGAGACCAATAACTTGTGTTTGGGCTAAAACTTATCTGCAAGAAAAAAAATCAAGTCTTGATTTGAAGACTCCCTTGAGGTGACGGGCTAGACTGAAGGCTACAGTAGGCCACAGCGGCAAGTGGCTGGACTAGAGACAGCGGGTCCCCCCGGAACGGGGAGAGAAAGTGGAGTGGGGCACAGTGTGGTCCGGGGAGTGACGTGGCTCTTAGAGGTGGAGCAGAAGAGACAGCGGTGAGACACCGCTAGAGGAAGGTGCACCAACAACCAAGAGCTAATTCCCAGCATGGCCAGCAGGAGGCGCTGAGGCGGTAAGTCATGCCCCCTCGCACTCATGTTATGATTTTGTCACGGTTATTTCAGTAAGAGTCAGGGACAGGTCACAGGCTTCTGTGAATTTTTGTTGATTGCCTGTGACCTGTCTGCGACTTTTATTAAAATTAACAGGGGAGCTGGCTGCTGTGGGGAGACTGACAGCTCTGGGGCTCCTGCTGCTCTGGGCACAGGGCTGAAGCTGAGGCAGAAAATGTCTTGGAAAGTCACAGAATTCATGAGCTTCATGACAAAATCCTACCCTTACTTCTAGCGTGTACTGTGTGGGGTACGCACTGGTACTGACATGGGGAAGATCTTACTGGCTGCTGGATGATCCTTGGTGGTTCTGGTGCAGGAGCCGGAGGGGAAGGCAGGTAAACAGGTATTGGCTCCGGCTTGTAGTTCTTTCTGTGGCCTCCTGCCAACATACAGGGCTGTGATAATTCTTCCAAAAGGTGCTGCTCCTGGAAGATCAAAGTGACACAGGAGTGAGTGAGAGAGAGAGAGAGAGAGAGAGAGAGAGAGAGAGAGAGAGAGAGCAAACTCTGTGCCATAAAGGCAGGAAACATTAATATGTTCAACACTTGGCCCTGCTGTAACTCTAGTGATGTCACAGCAGGGATGAATTTGACCCACAGTGGCCCCACAGCCACTCTGAAGATTGGGGAGGGGGGTGGGATTCCTTTCCCTCTGCCCCACAGGGAGACCCAGCTGATGGCCTAGTGCTTGAGCCATGTACTGAGGGAAGGGATCTGCCCCAGAAATGCTGGCTTTTCCAGGTGAAGTCACAGGACATGACTGGCTAACTGGAAATGTCCCAAAGCCTGGTCTGCCTCTGCACTGGCACAGCTACAGGGTGCATTGATTGCCCTTTTGGGCAAACGCTGCTTTCTCCTCCCTTCCCCACAGCTCCTCTAGGGATACTCAGTTCCCTGGCTACCTACAAGCCCCATAATACTCACATGGCTCCACTAGCAGATGCCCATACAACAAGGTCTCAAAGAACCTTAGAGGCTGACTTGTTGGTCTGGAGCATGCCCTAGGGCAAAAGGGTTGGACCTGCTCCCGCAGCATTTCCCCCAGTATCCCAGGAATAAGTTAAAAGAGCACTCATGGATTTTTTGCTTCTCCAAGCTCAATCATGCAGTCCTTGAGTCTCGCAGTACCAGCATAGTCTGGTAACTGCTACTGCCATAATCCATGTGCGATGCACACTCCAGGATACAGTTTAATACTGAAATCCCCTGCGGCAGTCACCTCATAGTACAGGGAAGATCTTACCCTAAGCTTCTGCAGGAGGTCTTTCCTTCGTCTCAGTGCATTCTGCAGTGCATCCTCATATCCATCGTGACTCCCTGAAAGAGGAATCTGATAGGCTCTCTTGGCTCCTTAAAGGATATTTAAGAGAAAGGGCTGTTCTAGCAGTGACAGTAGTGGGTTAACTCTAGAAAATGTGATGCTCTACTGTTACAATTACTTTCCAGGCAAAAAAATGTATTTTCTGGTCACAAGAACGAGCAACGATTTTATTGTAGCGAGTACAGCTCCAGCTCCAATCACTGTGCAAAGATAATATCACCTCTCACTGCCAGATGGTTTCAGTAAGGAAAACACAGACTAATGGGATGTTTCACTTATACACTGAATTCCCAAAGACAGGAGGTCCTCTTGGCCCTTATATCACCCCAGTATATTTGTTATCTCATAGACTTTAAGGTCAGAAGGGACCATTATGATCGAGTCTGACCTCCTGCACAACGCAGGCCACAGAATCTCACCTACCCACTCCTGTAATAAACCTCCGACCTATGTCTGAAATCCTTAAATCATGGTGTAAAGACTTCAAGGTACAGAGAATCCTCCAGCAAGTGACCCGTGCCCCATGCTGCAGAGGAAAGCAGAAAAGCCCCAGGGCCTCTGCCAATCTGCCCTGGAGGAAAATTTCTTCCCGACCCCACATGTGGCGATCAGCTGAACCCTGAGCATGTGGGCAAGACTCACCAGCCAGACACCCAGGAAAGAACTCTCTGCAGTAACATTGATCCCACCTCATCCAACGTCCCATCACAGGCCAATGGGCATATTTACCGCTAATAGCCAAAGAGCCTTATTTTGGCAATTAATTGATATCCCATTATACCATCTCCTCCATAAACTCATCAAGCTTAATCTGACATTCTTTGCGCAAGTTTCACAGCAACCTGGGGAATATGGATGTTGGTTTCCAATTGCATCCACTTGTCCAGTGCTGCTTACTCCCTGGGCTTAATAATCTGTTGTCCTCTCTCCCCCATTTGATTCACATTCTACGAACTGTGATCTGCGTTCTTCTCTGTGCAGTGTTACTAGTGCAAAACAGGCCAACACTGACTTAGCAGGTGACGGAAGGATTATTCCTGCTTGGCTCTGCCCTGCCCACGGATTCCTCTATCATTGTGGCTCCTTTACATACACCCTGTCATGACTGCTGGACTACACTAAGCAGTGCTCAGAAATAGCTGAGGATCTATCACTGTCTGCTCTTTTAGACACACACAAATGAAATGGAGGGGAAATTCCAGTAATCAAAATCGAATGGCTGCATACTGCACTGTGCCCTTCCTCATCACCCATGGGAGTCATTGGTATTTCATTCCAGCACTGATTTCAAGATGGATCGCTGCTGAGTGGAGAATGCTTTCCTCCCATTAAGGGCTGGGTCTTCACCCTGCCCCAGCTCCTGCTGGCCTGTGGACTGAAGGCGGAGCGGCGGTCCTAGTGTAACTGGGAGAACAGGCCCACTGTTGTGGGGAACTTTCCTGGTTTATATTCTTCCCCGGTGAAATGGGCCAGTGAAAGGATCTGAGTCCTCGCTCCCACTTCCTTTACCCACAGGCCTCCCTGCCCTCGAGGGCTCCCCTTCAATTCTCCTGTCTGGCAGAGTCCTCGTAACCCCAACAAGACAGGGCCCAGGATTCCTGGGAGGCTCGACCTCCAACTTTGCCCTGGTCACTTGGGGCAGAGGCCAAGGTATCCCCACTCCAGAGTGCTCTCTGCACTGGGCGCTTCCCTGGACCGCTGATCATCACATACAGTTCAAAGCAAATACAATTTATTTAAACAGCAACCAGTTTAAAAAAAGTAAGAGAAACATGGGAAAGGCTAAAGGAAAATGCCACACTCTGCTCTGTGGTCTGGGGACTCCAGAGCTGGCTGCTTCTGGAATGTAAGAGCAGTTCAGTCTGTTCCTCACACACCCCAGGCCTCGTGCCCAGGCTCTGCCTGTACTGCAGGTCAGACACTTGCTCTGGCGGTAGCCACATGCTCTCTGGCTCTAGGTGGCAGGACCCTTCTTCCCAGCATCAGCTCCTCCTGTTGGGGTTACGACCCCGCTCCAAGTCTGGCCTGCAAGGCTCTTGGCTGAGGGCATCTCCCTGTGCTGGGCCCATTGCCCAGGGTCCCACCTCGCTCTTCCCAGCTGCTCCCCACACCCGGCTCCGGACTGCTCCAGCCCCAGCTCCTGCTCCACTCTGCCTCAGTACCAATGCTGCTGCTCTGCCTCTAGCTCCCTGGGCTGCTTCTCTGGCTCTGGTTGCTGCAGCTGTCCTCTCAGCACAGGTCTGCTCTCTGGGCTGTGTCTCTGCTCGGCTGGCTGTCCCAGCTCTCCTCCCAAGCTCAGACCAGGCTCCTGCTCTCTCCTTCGCTCAGCCCCACTCTGTGACCCAGACAACTCCAGCTCACACGGAGGAGGGGACCCATCCGGCCTCCTGACTCCCTCATTATCCTACCTGTCCTGTCAATCAGGCTGACCTGGAGCACTGGCCTCTCCCAATGGCCACTTTCCTTTCCCACTGTTAATATTCCGATCACCATAACAAGCATAGGGTGCGTCCTGACTGCCTTGCTGGGTGTGGTGGGTGAGAGCAGAGATGCCTCTTCTAGATCTGAAGGCTGGAAGAGACCATTGACCTCCTGCGTAGCCCGGGTCAGAGACATCACTCAGTGATTGCTGCATCAAACTGTCATCTGAACTAGAGTAAATCTTTGATCTTACTGGTTGCAGAAAGGGGCGACTCCATGTTCTCCAGGCTCTCGCGTTCGTTTTCTAGTTTCTGTGGATGAAACCATTGTGAGAACTGATTAAAGTCCGGGACTGAGGCTCACAAGAACATCCAGCCCTGCATGACAAACACACTTTTTGGGACACAAGGAAATAAAATGGAGTTGGAGAGAAAGCACATCTCGCACTTCCTGCTAGTCCATACTTAGTGTGCATCTGCAACAGAAAAAGGAATCCCGTACAGAGCTACTGGCCCACATCCTTGGCTGTGGCTGGGAAGTCCCAGGCTAGGGTTGCAGGGAGAGGGGCCTTGGTGATTTGCCTCGTATGCACCATCCCCACAGTGACAAGTTAGGGTACTCTGAAGACAGTTTGGACGTGTACCTGCTGCCAACAGCCCCAAGGAGTTAATAAAACAGGCAAGGAAGCCTCAGTCCTATCTCCTGCAGAAGCTGCTCACTCAAGCCTCCTCCTTACGTCCCCCATGGGAGGTTGTTGCCCAATGCTAGAACCCTGTGGGGCCTCCTCAGGAAGCTCTGCCTGTTGCTGGAACTCTGCTCCCCCCAAAGCTAGAACATTACCGCCACCCCCTCTGCAGGGAGCTGACATCTCTGCTTGCCCCCTTTGCACCACATCCCAATTTTTTTTTTTTTTTACAAAAGTGGGCATTTGTCCCATTGGCAAGAGCAAACTGATGAAGTCAGCAAGAGCAAACGGGACAAATGGCTCCCTTTGGGGGAAAAAAGGTTGGGATGGCCAGGACAGGGTTTAAAAAGGGGACTGTCCTGGCCAGAATGGGACGTGTGGTTATCCTACCCCTTTCCCTTTAGTTGGGGCTTGAAGTGACTCTCCAGTCCTTCTGAGTGTCCTCCAGCATACACAGGGAAGGGAAAACTTGACTATCCTTATACCCCTAGGCTAAAAACCACGAAGAACCTTGGTGTGTACACCCACCCACCCCTCATCAAGAAAAAAATGATTGATGCCATTTTTAAATATTACAGAAAAGCAAGAGAGTGTACAGGCAAAACAAGTACCCCTTTAATACACAAACGTGGGCAGCTGGGCTGTCCACATGGGATGATTACAAGTGCAGGTACTTTCCTCTGGCATATCTTGAGGTAAAATATAATCACAGTTTAAAAAATAAAAGTCTAAAACCCCCACCTAGACATAGGACAATATCTGGGTCTTGGTAGAATCTCCTTTGCCTAAGGCAGAAGAAAGAAAGGCCCTGGATCTGGCCCTGCACTAGAAAAATTAAACCCCAAATGATCAAGACCTGTGTCTCATCAAAAAGTGCGTATGCTTCCCTAGGGAGCATTTCCAGGGAATACAAGCACCCAGATGATTTTGTTGTTTGCTAATCCCAGGGAATCATGTTACAGAGCTGAATTCTAATGGGAGAACTGCTCCAAGCAGCAGATCAAATCAAAGCAGACTATCCCCACAGCACATCCTGGGTTTCGTTTTAGAGGTGTCAATGAATGCCTGCTGACTAGGTTCAGCAGTGGCCTAGAAGAACTGCATCACACTGCTGAAGAGGCCATCGCTTGGCTAGATGACTATGCACATGCTCAATAAATAATCCCTGCAGTCAAATCTGCTCCACACCCATGGACCCCCAAGCCAAATAGCATCCACCGATGCTTCCATCATGGCTTTAGGCAGGACTCCCTGCAAGCCTGTGCCTAGACAGGGTGACCAGATGTCCTAATTTTATAGAAGACATCTAACTTGTCTAAGTTTTGTCTAAGTTTAAGTATTTCTTAAACTGGTCTTTCTTTCAGATCCTACCCCATTTACGCTGTTGTTCTTTATTAGTTGTCCAGTCACTGCTTTTTGTTGTTGTGAAAACTGGAACAAAAAGGGCAATTAACATGTCAGGCCATTGCAGTGTGTTCTGTTATTGTGTTTTCCTCATTGAGTAATGATCCTATTTTGTCCTTGGTCTTCCTCTTGTTTCTCATCAATTTATAAATATTTTGTTGTTCCCTTTATGTCCTTAGCTAGTTTAATCTTGTTTTGTGCCTTGGCCTTTCTAATTTTGTCTCTACATGCATATGGTAGGGTTTTTTATTTTTTGTTTTTTCATGTTTATCCTTTGTAAGTTGACCTACTTTAGTATGACTCTCTTTTGAGTTTCACGTCACTGAAGATCTGTTGGTTAGGAAGTATAGTAAAAGACCACCCGGGCTTATTTTTCCTACATGTTGGGATAGTTTGAGTTATGTGCCGTTAATAATGTCCCTTTAGAAAAGTGCCAACTCTCTTGAACTCTTTTTTTCCACCTAGACTTGCTTCCCATGGGATCTTAAACCTAACAATTTCCTGAGTTGGCTAAAGCCTGCCTTCGTGAAGTCCATTGTCTTTATTCTGCTGTTTTCCCTCCCACCATTCTTTACAATCATGAACTCTATCACTTCATGATCACTTTCACCCAAACTGACTTCCACTTCACATTTTCAACTAGTTCCTCCTTATTTGTCAGAATCAAATCTAGAAGAGCCTTTCCCTTAGTCCAGGGGTAGGCAACCTATGGCACGAGTGATTTTCAGGGGCACTCACACTGCTCGGGTCCTGGCCACTGGTCTGGGGCTCTGCATTTTAACTGAATTTTAAATGAAGCTTCTTAAACATTTTAAAAACCTTATTTACTTTGCATACAACAATAGTTTAGTTCTATATTTTAGGCTTATAGAAAGAAACCATCTAAAAATGTTAAAATGTATTATTGGCACACAAAACCTTACATTAGAGTGAATAAATGAAGACTCGGCACACCACTTCGGAAAGGTTGCCGACCCCCGTCTTAGTCACTTTCTCCATCTTCTGTAATAAAAAGCTGCTCCAGGCATTCTAAGAACTGGTTGGATAATCTGTGCCCTGCTGTATTTTCCTAACAGATGTCTTTGGTGATTGAAGTCCCCCTGCCACCGCCAAGTCTTGTGATTTGCATGGTTTTTTAGTTAATAACTATAATTATCATTGTTATAATAGCAATCGTTAATATAACTATTTGAAGTTTTACAAAGATACAAAAATATGAATGCTGCCTTGTTATCTTACCTTCTCCAGGAGTTTGAGTTTCAGTCGAGTCATGTGATCTACCATGGAAGCATCTGTCATTGTGGCAAATTTTCAGAGTAATAGGTAGGTAGATGTGGATTACACAGCTAAACTAGGGGAGACAACTTTTAATTTCAGTGCTTTTTGTCCTCAAGGATCTTCAAAGAAGCATTCCAGGAAAAGTCTCCTCAATATGAGAGGGTGACAATAGAAGAAAATATTAATAAGAAAGAAGTTCCCAGGTGCAAATGGATGACTAAGGGCAACACAGATATTCCAAGCACAGCTTTCTCTGCTATTTCTTATTGCAGTCCTTTGTGCTGGGGATAGGTCATGGTTGCTGCACTGTTGATCAGCTTGAAATTGTCACTCCTTTCTTGTTGCTATCCTTTGCCTCAAAGCGTCACTAAGCCCAGCCCCATGCGTTGCTAGCATGCTCTTATGACTAGCTCTGAGTACAGGCCATGTAGCCTGGTTGCTAAGTTTATAGTGCCTATCTACAATCTAAACAACTTATCTCCAGGCTTACACGACTTGCATACAGTGTACTGAACTACCAGCACATCAAGTAGAGACAAAAGCCAAATTGGACAAAACTATTTGTGGTTTCATAACATGAGGCCACTGCTGGTGATCAGATTGCATAGATGAGTCAAGGTGGCAGTGCTGTTGTATCTGAATCGGTCCCCTGATTTGAGAAAGACAAGGTGGGTGAAGTAATATCTTTTATTGGGCTAACTTCTGGTGGTGAGAGAGACAAGCTTACACAGAACTTGGGAGGAGCGGGTGGCTTTAAGTCACCTTCATATCTCCCTAATACTGAGCCTCCCTGCAGTTGTAGAGGCTGAGCCTACTCATGTAAGTAAAGTTAAGCCTGTCCGTAAGTTGTTGCAGGATCAGGGTCTAAATGAGGTTGCAATGATGATGTATGCTGTGTATACCAAGTCTGCTGCTCCAGGGGATGTCTGGGGGCCCATTCCAGGGCCCACTGATGGCATTCAGGGGCACAATCCATGGGTCCCCAAGGAATGTTCAGGGCTCATTCTGGTGACCTGAGATTATTCAGCCCCTGGCCCAGTGTCTGTGGAGCATGTTCAGGGCCCCTCCATGTCTCCAGGGGCCCACTCCGGTTGCCCCAAGGGTCCATCCTAATGTCTCATGGTGTGTTCAAAGGGTGTTGAGGGGTCACCCCTGCAGTTCCTTGTCTGTCCCTGGACCTACAGGCAGTGTACAGGAGTCTGTCCCAGTGTTCCCAGAAGTAGTCCCCAGTAGTTATTCTGGTGTCTGTTCAGAGGTTCCCAGCAGGTCATCAGCAGGCCATGTCAATGCCCACAGGACGTGTTCAGAGGCCCATCCTACCATCAACAAGGCTGGGCAGTCTCTACCATGACATAACCACTGCATGAAACTGTTGTCTCAATTTTCTCTGCATGATTCAGAGGGTTTGATTCTCCTTTTACAGCAGTGTAAATCAGGAATAACTTAATTCATAGATTTTTTTTTTAAGGCCAGAAGGGACCCTTAGATCATCTAATCTAACTTCCTGTATAATACAGGCCATAGAATTTCAACCACTTACCCCTTTATAGAGTCCAATAAGGTGACCAAAGCATAACTTCCAGGAAGGCCCCCAGTTCTGATTTGAAGTCTTGAAGAGAGAGAATCCACCATTTCCCTTGGTAGCCTTGGCAAGTGGTTAATCGCTCTGTTAAAAATTTGCATCTTCTTTCTAACTTGAATTTGTTTGGCTTTAGTTTCCAGCTTAGTGGTGGGCAACCTGACGTCCCTGCAGCCCACTCCACTTCCTGCAGCTCCCATTGGCTGGGAATGGTGAACCGCTGCCACTGGGAGCTACAGGCAACTGTGTCTGCGGACAGTCAATATAAACAAACTGTCTGACGGCCCGCTAGCAGATTGCCCACCACTGTTCCAGCCCTATACCTTTCTCTGCTAGGTTCAAGGGCCCTTTAATATCTGTATTCTCTCCCTGAGCAGATACTTCTACACCATGATCAGCTTGCCTTCTTTTTGATAAGCTAAGCAGCTAAATGCTAGAAGTCTCTTGGTGTAGGGCAGTATTTCCAGCCTTCAGATAACGTTTTTGTGGCTGTTTTCTGTGCCATCTTTACTTTTTCAACATCCTTTTGAAAATATGGACACCAGAATAAACACCAGTATCCGTCGTAACAATATTCTTTCTTCCTAATGTATGACCTTGTATTTGACTCCATTAATACATTTTGTTGGAATGATCTCAACTGCTCTGCATGATGGCTCTTATTTACCCCTCGGACTGTCTTAAAATGAGTAGATAACATAATCAGCAGTGATTTTTATATTTCAGATCATTGATTAAAAATTTTAAATAGCATTGGGTCTAGAATGGATTCTTCCAGAACCGCATTACGAACACCCATGTTTGATAATGATTAAGGCTACATTTTAGTCACGGGCATGTTTAGTAAAAGTCATGGACTGGTCACGGGCAATAAACTAAAATTAATGTCTGGTGACCTGTCCAGGACTTGTACTATATACCCCTCACTAAATCTTGGGGGGCACCATGGGGATGTGGGGGCTAGGGTGACCAGATGTCCTGATTTTATAGAGACAGTCCTGATTTTTGGGTCTTTTTCTTTTATAGGCTCTTATTAACTCGCATCCCCCCCCCCCGTCCTGATTTTTCACACTTGCTCTCTGGTCATCCTAGGGGTGGGGCATGGCCTTCGGGGGTGCCGTGGGTGCTGGTGGGGCTGGCAGGCTTCCTACCTGTTTCTGCCTCTGCTCAGAAGCAGTGACATCCCCCTCCCTCAGCTCCTAGGCGGAGCCATGGCCAGGCAGCTCAGCACGGTGCCTCCAGCCCAAGTGCTGGCTCCACATTTCCTATTGGCCAGGAACTGCAGGTAAGCTCCCAGAGCCCTCACCCCTCCTGCACCTACAGCCAAACTCCTCTGCTGTTGGGAGTGGGGGGCACATGTGGCCTGAGACTGCCCCAGCAGTGGCCAGTGTGGCTGGCCGGGAGCTGCCCGAGCTGCTCAAGCAGCCCCCGGGCCTGCTGCAGCAGAAGCTACGGAAGTCCTGGAGAGTCATGAAATCTGGGACTTCTGTGACCTCTGTGATAAACTTGCAGCCTCACTAATGATTCCCCATTGACAACTACTTCTTTGAGATCTCAGTCACTTATTTACCAGTTTTAACAAGTGCTTTATTGATGTTTATAATTAGACAAATGTAAAACCAAGGATGGAAAGGGGAGGATCAAGCACAGTTCTGTCTAAACAGCACCATTATTTTCAATGGAACCGTGCCTGCACACCCTGACAGATCTCATGCTAGAAGCAGTATCTGAGTAAGCTGTATTCTGAAGCCACACACGTTTTTCTATCCACACTGGGAGCAAAAAGTGTTGCAGCCGTGCACTAGGGCTACCTGGAGCTGAGGCAAACCTCTTGTCCCAAGGACTGCAACTAACCAATGCTATCTCATAGTTAGGATGTGGATGAACAGGGCTGTAGAGTTGCGGAAGGCTTCTATTATGGAAATCTGTAGCTGCTTGCAATGTCTTTAGGGCATTTGTAGCACACAGGGA
This sequence comes from Dermatemys mawii, assembly GCA_007922305.1. NCBI lineage: Eukaryota > Metazoa > Chordata > Testudines > Dermatemydidae > Dermatemys > Dermatemys mawii. The sequence goes on along the minus strand of ML677394.1, from coordinate 5,532,768 downwards.
CTGTGTATCAACATACTATTGGCTGCATATATCAGTATTCCAGGGGTGGGAAAACTACGGCCCACAAACCATTTTAAGCTGGGTCGGGGGCTGCACCACATGACTTGGCCCCGTCCTGGGTCAGAGGCTGCACCATGTGGCTCAGCCCCAACCCAGTGCCCCAGCAGGAACGGGGCTGCACCGTGCCGCTTGGCCCTGCTCCAGCTGGGGCACTGTGCCGGGGGCCACACCACAAGGCTCAGCCCTGCTCTCACTCCTATGTCCTCCAATGGGAGCTGCAGAGGAGGTGCCAGCAGATGGGGCAGCGTGCAGAGCCACCTGGCCACACCTCCACATAGGAGCCGGAGAAGGGACATGATACTGCTTCCGGGAGCCACTTGAGGTAAGTGCCGCTCAAAGCCTGCACCCCTTGAGCCTCTCATCACACCCCAACCCCCTGCCCCAGCCCTGATCCCCCTCCTGCTCTCTAAACCCCTCAATCCCATCCCAGAGCACCCTCCTACACCCCAAACATCTCATTCCCAGCCCCACCCCAGAGCCCACACCCCACCTCTATTTTGTGACCATTCATGGCCATATAATTTCTATTCCACAATGTGGCCCTTGGGCTAAAACGTTTGCCCACCCCTGCAGTATTCTCACATACTCCTGAGTCCCTATCCAGCGCCCTCCACTGAAGGCTGATTTTGCTGTGAACCTCTGCATCCTATCACAGCAAAGTTACAAAAGTACCCTTACAAAATTCTCGGCACTGCCAAAGAAGTTGATTTTACCTTAACTACCCCCTCAAAAACCAAAAACCCCTCATGAGACTTGTTTGCTTATAAATTATTATATTTTGTATTTTCTTTCCAGCAAGTGCATTAATTATTACAGCTAAGGCTTTCTTGCTGGTGGCTTGTCCTATGGGGCAGCTGTTCAGGTGGTTGCTTGGACTCTTAAACACTTATGTGATGTTGAGTAATTCATATGTCAAGTCACAAAAGAGAGAATAGAAAAATAAATACACACTTCACACCATGCTTTTTTGAGGGGTAAACAACAGGCACTGCAATATTTTCTCTTGGTTCATTCACAGATCACTGATTAAATAAATTCTAGCCACTGGAAACAATGGCCTAAAATTCTTTCAGATCCACCCAGCTGATCCCTTATGGCAGGGCAATCGCAGAGGCGCAACAGAGCAGAGTTTGTGGGTGTGTGTTTCCCTGTCTTTTCCTATATTCAATACACTAGCAATTTGCAGTTTGTTTTGACCTAGGAAAGAAAGCAGATTACTGAATTCTTGGGCTAATACTCCCCGCCCTTGGGCAATTGGTGACACTAAACACAAGAATGAAGAGAATGGCAGAATCCCTTTATTCCCATCCCCGCTTCTGCTGTTTGACCTGGCACAATGCTCACAACTATCTAACCTCATATAAAGGCTCCCATTGACTTAAGAACTTTACCAAATCTAGGTCACAGTGCTATCCATACCGATGTCTCTGTACACAATGAATTCAACCTCCTTTAATGTTTATTATATTAACAAATGCAAGCAACTCATGAAACAGTTTTGCTCCTCCGCATTTCTGTGCCCTTAGCCATCAGCCCTCAGTTTCTTGCAGAAAACACAATAGAGGAATAACACTGCATGAAGAAGCAAAATAAAATAGAAGCAGCACTAGTAGTAGAAGTACTATAACAAAAATAAAATAAACCAGTGGATATGCTTCCTGCTTCATTGAATCAAAATGTACATTTTCTCCCTGAGCTAACTTCATAATGAAATTGAGCTTAAAATCAGTTATGACTAGAGTTTTTATGTGTATATCTTTATATTCTTGTTTTTAAAAACAGGATGTTATGTCTGAATTTATTATTTACTATTCCTATTAGAGTAATGCCTAAAGGCCCCAACAGAAACTACAGCCCCATTGTGGTAGGGGCTGTACAAACCCATGAGAGTTGCTTCCACAAAGAGAGTACCACCTAATGCCCTGATCATGCAGTTATTTATGCATATGCTTCATTTTATGTGCTGTGAATAATCAGTTGAAGTCAAGGGGATTACCCACATTTTAAAAACTAAATACTTGCATAAATCGTGGCAGAAGTGGGATCTGAAGCGTCTAAACCACATGGAGGAGGTTAAAGAGAGACAGAGAAAAGTGACTTGTCCAAGGTTACACAGCAGAGCAGTGGCAAAGATGGGAAAAGAACAAAGGTCTTATAGATACCAGATCTGTACATTTGCACTACAGCTGTGTTTCTCAGCCTTTTCAGGTTCGCAACACCTGATCCAAAAAAACCCAACAAACCCTGCAACAGTAAAAATATATATCAAGATAACAAAATGCTAAGTCTGTGGAATTGATGTGTGTGTTTTGAGAGGTAGATGTGGGTGCCTGAAATTAGAATGAGCTGAGGGACGAAGATGTGCTTTGCTTTAGCTCATAATAACCTTTTCAATCCCTTCTGACTCTCCTCACCACAAGTCCCATCCCACCTGAGGACAGACATTGGGATTATTTAATCTGCAGAAGAGAAGACTGAGGGGGGATTTGATAGCTGCTTTCAACTACCCGCAAGGGGGTTCCACAGAGGATGGATCTAGACTGTTCTCAGTAGTAGCAGATGACAGAACAAGGAGTAATGGTCTCAAGTTGCAAAGGGGGAGGTTTAGGTTGGATATTAGGAAACACTATTTCACATGGAGGGTGGTGAAGCACTGGAATGGGTTCCCTAGGGAGATGGTAGAATCTCCTTCCTTAGAGGTTTTTAAGGTCAGGCTGGACAAAGCCCTGGCTGGGATGATTTGGTTGGGGTTGGTCCTGCTCTGAGCAGGGGGTTGGAGTCTATGACCTGCTGAGGTCCCTTCCAAGGCGGATAGTCTACAGGGAGGTGCTCCTTCCCGCCAAGCTGAGTGGGGACTCTTAGGTTTCCAGCCTTTGTTAAAGGCCAGTTCTCAAGTGCCAGTTACACGGTGCCTAGGCCAGTGACTATCAAAAGGAAGAGCCTCCCCTCCCCCCCATCCCCATGGCACAGGCTGGGCAAGGGCAGAACAGCTGCATCGCAATTAACGGTAGGTCTGCGCCACTAGGCAGCGCAGCCCTCAGCAAGGCTCCCTCACCCCCGTCAGGGCGGGGACGGAGGGGGCCACAGAGCTAGAAACTCGCCCCTCCCCTCCGGCACGCGAGCAGCGCGGCAGCGCACGTTCTCCTTGCCCCGCCCCTACAGGGAGGGACTAGCGCGAAGCGCCTCACGCCACGGCCCTGGGGGCGGAGCCCCCTCCTCACTATCCCGGCTCCTGACTGGCCGCCTCGGTTTCCCGGGGCTGAGGCCTCCCTCTCGTGATTGGCTAGCTCCGCTGTGGGGGCGGGCCCTAGACTGCATTCCTTTGAACTGACCATCCACGCAGCCGTAGCGCCGCGGTGGGAGGAGCGTCTTCACTGGCGCTTCCGTTGGCGGGGGCGGGAGCTGCAGCGGGAGGAGAATGCCGGCCCCCTTTGTCTGTCCCAGTAATCCGTTAGCGCCAACGGGCACAGTGCCAGGCTCAGCCACCACAAGCCCACAGCCCCGCCCACAACGGCTCGGCCCCCCCCAGGGCTCCGCCCACAACGGCTCGGCCCCCCCACAGCCCCGCCCACAACGGCTCGGCCCCCCCCAGAGCTCCGCCCACAACGGCTCGGCCCCCCCAGAGCTCCGCCCACAACGGCTCGGCCCCCCCCAGAGCTCCGCCCACAACGGTCCAGCGCCTCCCCGCCCAGCTCACTGCCCAGCATCTCTGCGCCCAGGGCCCCGCCCACAACAGCCCAGCACCTCCTCACCGCCCCGCCCACTTCCCTGCGTCTCCCCGCCCACAGCTGCTCACACTGCCCCCCCCGCCCAGCCCGTCCGAGTGCCCACGGCCCCGCCCCCGACAGACCCCCAGGGACTCCCCCCCCCCGCTGGGAGGTGGCGGAGTCCGCTGGGCTGAGGGGGCCGCTCGGGATCGGCCAGGCTGGGGGCGGGGTCTGGGCCGGGCTCCCCCCGGCCGAGCCCCGCGCGGCGCCCCCTCGCTGGCCTGGGGCGGGGCCACGGCCCCAGCGCGGCCCTCCCCTGAGCGTGGGTTTGGCGGGCGCCATTGTGGGCCCGGCAGCGGAGCCCGTTCCCCTCCCCCGCCCGGTTGCTCGGCTCACGCCTCCCGACCCCAGCCATGGACGAGGAGGAGCGGAGGAGGAAGCTGGAGGCCGGTAGAGCCAAGGTGATGATGGAGCCCCCCCTTCCCCCGCTCCTGGGGGGCTGCGCCCCTGCTGGGGGCTCGGACTCTTGGGTTCCTTCCCACCCCCGGGGGGTCCGACTTCCGGGTTCTTTTCCGCGGGGGGGGGGGAGATGAGCTGCTGAACTCCTGTTTACCCCCCCTCCCCCCAGCCTGGGGGGCGGGGAGCGTAGGTTCGGGCAGGGTTGGTGGCAGCAGGACGCCTGGGTTCTTTTTCCAGCTCTGCTGGTGATTTGCTATGTGACCCTGGGTTACTTTCCTGTGCTTTAGTGTCCCCCCATGAAGCAGCAGTCACCCCCCTCCCCCCCGTGCTGTGTGGGGCAGAGTCCCGTGGACACCACTGTGGCAGGCTGAGACCCCTGGATGGCGCCTGTGTGGTGTTTAATGGCAGGGTGACAGCCCTGACCTGAGGCGTAACTCTCCAGGCAAAAACACGACCGTTAACGGCGTGAGTTGAGGGTGTCATAAGTGTGCATAGTGCTTCACCAACACAGAAGACAAGGCGGTTGCCCGGAGAAACTTGTAGTCAAGAGCCAGCCCTGCAATGAGCTCTGGCCAGAACTATCCCTTGATGGGGCTAAGTCATACAACATTAAGGTGGCGATCTAAAACACCAAAAATCCATGAAAATGAAAATGTTTGTTTATGGATTGGCCTTGGTTTCTGATTGCCTTTCACTTTCCTAGAAATAGCAAACTGAGGAGAAGTGGGTGAAAATTGAAGAGGGTGTGCAGTGGATATTTAGTGAGGTGCACTAGTGTATAAATCAACGAATGTTGCATGTGTGCACATCTTACATACTTAAGTGTAACTATGTCAACATGGTTCTTCTGAATTCCAGCTGGCAGAATCTGAAATGCTTGTGTTGCTGAATTGCTGCTTGTCATGCCTAATGCAGGGATAGTCAGAAACAATCTACCTTGGAAATCAATATAAAAGTTGCCCTCAAGGTTGGGAATTCTATTATTGACAGCATCTATTTTTTCATTTGGCTCACTTAAAAATTGCTGCTTTGTTTTAACATTTTAATCTTAAATGCAGGTTCTAAATGGTTTCAGTATAAGAAAATAATTGTTTCAGAAGCTGTGTAACCAGAGAAGTGAAAGTCTGAATTTGACGGCTTTGGAGGGTTTTCTGGGGTCAAAGAGATCAGAGTTCAGAATAGTGGTATGAATCCAAAATATGAGTTACATTTTCTGCTGCTTAAATAACTGATAAACTCTAGTGGCATGTTAGGGTCAGTGTAAGGATGATCCTTTTTTTAATAGTCAGACTTCATTTACTTGGAAGTAGATTGATACTTGAAAAGTTGAGATTATAATTATAGGTAGTGGGAAACAGATTTTTTTTATTCCACTCTTAGGACAGAATAAACATTTACTTATATGTACAAGGTTAGTATTGTTATGATCAATGCAGCCTTCCAAATAGAGAAATATGATGTTGAAATGGTAATGGAAGCCACTGTGATCCAGCACATAGGACAGTAGACTGGGAATCTAGTTGTGGGTTGGCTGTCCACCTGCTGCGTAATTTCAAACTAGTCTTAAGTTACTAAATTTGATGTAGTGTGATTTGGTATCTGCGGCTGTAGCTCTTTAGCCAGTGAGACTATGAAATTCTAATTTGGCAGTTTTAACTATGTATTTTAGAATCAGGGAGACTTGGTGGGTAAGGTAATATCTTTTATTGCAGTGGTCTTCACTCCCGGGCGGTCTTTTTTTGTCCCGCTGAAATGCTGCCGCGGAAAGCGGAAGTTTCCATTTTCTGTGGCGGCATTTCGGCGGACATACCCACTGGGGGCCGCACGAGTTTTTCCTACGCAAAAAGGGACTGCGGAGGAAAAACTTTGAAGACCACTGTTTTATTGGACAAACTTCTGTGGTGAAAGGACTAGGTTTCAAGATGCCCAATGGTGTTCTTTCAGAAGGAGGCATTTTGACAAAGGGAGTTATTAAATGGTTTTTTTACATCCGAGAGTAAAAATGATAGTCATCATTAGTCCCTCAGACCTGAACAATTCCATCATATACATTGTGGAAAATAAAAGTAGAATCCTTTGAAGCACTGTGGATAAAATGTAGGAAAAAAAATCATTTACATATCAGTTATCTTTTTACCACTTTTTACATGTAGATCTGACCTATGACTTGACCTAACACACTTGTATGTTTCTCTTGGCTACATTATACTGTACAGAGCAAAGTAGTACATGAGATGTGAGCAGGATTTTGTTAAAACTTTTCTTGTATAAAGTCCCCTACTAGTACAGTATCTGGCTATAGTAAGAAAAAAGTGGTATTCTAGTATAAGAAGCCAACTGTTCCCACCTGTTGGACAGCTGTCACTTTGCCATCTCCAAATCAGTGGGGGCTGATATATTTAAAGCTGCATGCTATGCCAGTGTTGCATCCTAGTTCTTTAGTTCAGTTTTAAATGTTTAGCTTTTGTAGGGTAATTAGTTATATTACACTATATAAAAATTCAAAGGTAGGTAAAAATCAGAGCTACTGTTATATCTCTAATCACTCAGGTTAAATATTTTATTGCATTTAATATTTATTTGTCACTCTTCCCCTATTTTAGCAGTTTGCCCGGTACTGAAGTCAGGCTTACCAGCTTGTAATTGCCGGAATCGCCTCTGGAACTAGCTTCCCTGTAAGCTACATGGCCTTTGGTGAGGGACCTTGTCAAAAGCTTTCTGAAAATCTAAGTATACTATTTTCACTGGATTCCCCTTTGTCCACATGCTCATTGACCCCTTCAAAGAAATCTAGTAGATTGGCAAGACATGGTTTTCCTTTACAAAAGCCAGGTGCTGTTGTGGGGAGAGAGAGCTGAGGGCAGTCCTCTCTGCCTGCTGTAGTCCTGGAGAACTCTCCTGCACCCCAAACTTCTCATCCCGGCCCTACCCCAGAACCCACATCCCCAGGTGGCGCGTCCACAGCCCTGCTCCCTCCCTGCCCCCCCCCCGCAAAATTTCTCTGCCTCTGCACTGAGCCCTCCATTCCTGCATCCCCAGCCCTCACCCTTTTCGCTGAACCCTCTGCCCTTGCCCTGAGCTCCTCATCCCTGACCCCACCCCAGAGCCCACATTACCACCAAATGAATTTTTAGGGAGGTGGTGGAATCTCCATCCTTAGAGATTTTTAAGGTCAGGCTTGACAAAGGCCTGGCTGGGATGATTTAGTTGGGGTTGGTCCTCCTTTGAGCAGGGGGTTGGACTAGATATTTCCTGAGGTCTCTTCCAACCCTAATATTCTATGAAGGCGATATGTCACACATCTCCTCCATATTGGTGCACGTAACAAAACTGATTCTGCCCATGGGTGGGAAAAATTAGAACCCTGCTCTGGAGCCCTTTTTAAAAAGTGGTATCACATTAGCTCTCCTCCAGTCATTTGGTGCAGAAGCTGTTTGAAATGGTAGGTTACAGACTGCAGGTAGTAGTTCTGCAATTTCACATTTGGGTTCCTTCAGGACTTATGGGTGAATACCATCTGCTCCTGGTGATTATTACTGTTTAGTTTATCAATTTGGTCCAAAACCTCCTCTAAATGACACCTCAATCTGGGACAGTTTCTTAGATTTGTCACCTAAAAAGAATGGCCCAGGACTGGGAATCTCACTCGCATCCTCAGTCATGAAGACAGATGTAAAGAATTCATTTAGTTTCTCTGTAATGGCCTTATCATCCTTAAGTTCTCCTTTAGCATCTCCATCATCCAGTGGCCCCACTGGTGGTTTAGCAGGCTTCCTGCTTCTGATGTACTTAAACATTTTTATGCTTTTAGTTTTTGAGTCTTTAGTTAGCTGTTCTTCAAATTCTTTTTTGGCCTTCCTAATTATATTTTTACACTTCATTTGCTGGAGTTTATTCTCCTTTCTATTTTCCTCACTAGGATTTAACTTTCACTTTTTAAAGGATACCTTTTTGCCTCTCACTGCTTCTTTTACTTTATTGTTTAGCCACACTGGCACTTTTTTGGTTCTCTTACTATTTTTTAATTTGGGATATACAATTAAGTTGAGCCTTTATTGTGCTGTCTTTAAAAAGTTTCCATGCAGCTTGCAGGGATTTCACTTTTGGTGCTGTGCCTTTTAATTTCTGTTTCATAACATCCTCATTTCTGTGCAGTCGCCCTTTCTGAAATTAAGTGCTACAGTGTTGAGATGCTGTGGTGTTTTCCCTGCCACAGGTATGTTAATTATATTATGGTCACCATTATCAAGTGGTCCAGGTATATTCACCCACTGGACCAGATGCTGTGCTCCATTTAGGACTAAATCAAGAATTGCCTCTCCTCTTGAGGGTAGAGGAGTAGCTGTTCCAAGAAGTAGTCATTTAAGGTGTCAAGAAACTTTTTCTCTGCATCCCGTCCTGAGGTGACATGTACCCAGTTGATATGGGGATAGTTGAAATCCCCCCTTTTTATTTTAATAGCAGCTCTAATCTCCCTGAGCATTTCTCAGTCACGATCACCATCCTGGTCAGATGGTCAGTAATATATCCCTACTTCTATATTCTTATTATTAGAGCATGGAATTACTATCTATAGAGATTCTATGGCACAGTTTTGTTAATTTAAGATTTTGACTTCATTTGATTCTACTCTTTCTTTCACGTATAGTGTCACTCTCCCATTAGCACGACTTGTTCTGTCCTTCCGATATTCAGGCCCCTGGACTCAAGAATTAAAATAATCTTACAGCAATAAAATACACCAGCATACAGTACTGGTATTGCATCTATTTTTTGTCATCACCAAATTCAGATCCTTGGATTCCAAGAATAATGCCAAAGTTACTTAAGAAGTATTTCTGTCATAGCAGAATACTTTTAATTTAGAAAGCACACACAGATAATACTTCAATAAATATAATTTGTTTAGTTTGATGGATAGATTCAGTAGTATCACAGAACTCTAAAAAGAAGAGTCACGTAAGACCTTAAGCAAGTGAAAGGGAAAGTCTGCTATAACAAGGTTCGTTTATTCAGTGGTTCCATGGCAACAGCATTTGCTGTGGAATTCACTACTTGCTGTGGAATTCTGCAAATTGCATTGTTTTTAAAATATTATATTTCTAGCTCCCTTGGATGCAAAGGTAACCTTGAAATGGATGTAAACTGGTGCATCATTTTCTTTGGGTATGTGTATGCTACAGAGACTATACTGGCATAAGTGACAAAGAGTCCTGTGGCACCTTAAAGACTAACTAAAGTTTTAGAGCATAAGCTTTCGTGGGCTAATATCCACTTCGTCGGATGCATGCAGTGGAAGTATCCAGGGGCAGGTATATCTTATCTCTGCCCCTGGATACTTCCACTGCATGCATCGGACAAAGTGGATATTAGCCCACGAAAGCTTATGCTCTAATACTTTAGTTAGTCTTTAAGGTGCCACAGGACACTTTGTCACTTCTGCTATTCCAGACTAACACGGCTACCCCTCTGATCCTATACTGGCATAGGTACATTGCTGAGCCTCTCTAATAGCCCTGGTCTCTGGCTGTTCAAACTCAGCCTCCAGGTGCTGAGCCTCTGTGGTCCAATCCTGAATGACACTTTCATCATTCTCTTCACAAGTACTATGGTATGTACAGCATGCTGCTATTAGCATAGGAGTATTGTCATTGGCCATGTCCAGCTTCTCATACAGTGGGCTTTTAAATGGCTAAATGCACACTCTACAGTCATTCTGCACTTGCTCAGTCTGTTCTTGCCCCGCTCCTTGCTGTTGTCAAGTTGCCCTGTGTATGGCTTCATGAGCCATGGCATTAAAGAGTAGGTGGGGTCTCCCAGGATCACAGTGGGCATTTGGACTTCCTCTACAGCAGTGGTTTTCAAAGTGGGGGTCTTGACCCCTTTGGAGGTCGCCGAGCGCCTCCCAAGGGGCCCCGAGCCCCTGTTGCCACTGTGAAGCCGCTGAATTGATTACTTTTGAATTTGGCGGCTTTTTGGCAGACATACCCACTCTCCCGACTGTCTGCCGAAAGCAAAAGTAATCAATTCAGCCAACAGCCGGGAGCGCTCGGCATGTCTGCCGAAAAGCCGCGGAATGCAGAAGTAATCAGTTCCACGGCTTTTCGGTGGACACACGAGGGTCGTGCCGAGAAGCCGCTTCTGAAAAAAGGGTTGCGGCTTTCACAAGTTTGAGAACTGCTGCTCTACAGTGATCTTCTGGTCCAGGAAGAAAGTCCCTGCTTGCAGCTGCTTGAACAGGCCAGTGTTCTGAAAGATGCATGCATCATGCACTTTTCTGGACCACCCTGAGTTAATGTCTGTGAAATGCCCATGGTGATCCACAAGCACCTGAAGAGCCATTGAGAAATATCCCTTGCGATTAATGTACTTGATAGCTAGGTGGTCCGGCACCATAGTTGGAATGTGCTTGCCATCTATCGCGCCTCCACAGTTAGGGAAGCCCAGCTGTGCAAAGCCACCCATAATCTGCACTTTGTTCAGAGTCCTGGTCTTTCAGAGCAGGATGTGATTAATGGCCCTACACACTTCCATCAACATGACTCCAACAGTCGACTTTCCCACTCCGAACTGGTTAGCGACCAATCGGTAGCAGTCTGGAGTAGCCAGCTTCCACAGTGCAATTGCCACATGCTTCTCCAGTGAAAGAGCAGCTTTCATTCTTGTGTCCTTGTGCCGCAGGGCTGGGACAAGCTCATCAAGCAGTCCCAGGAATGTAGGTTTTCTCATTCCGAAGTTCTGCGGCCACTGTTTGTCATCCCAGACATGCATCTTGATGTGATCCCGTCACTCAGTGCTTGTTTCCCGAGCCCAAAAGCGGCGTTCCACTGTGGTCAGCACTTCCGTGAATGCCACAAGCAATCTTGTGTCGTAGCTAGTATGATTGGGGGAGATCAATGTCACACTTCTCTTGCCTTTGTAGTTTAAGGAATAACTCCACTGCCATTCGTGACATGTTGGTCAGTGCGAGCAACATTCTGGTCAATGGCTCAGGATCCATTCCTGCACCCAGAAAGAGGGAGGGCAGGGCACGCATTACACAAACCATTGAAAGATGGCGCCAGATGCGGATGGAAGCACAGAGATTGATGCATCACGGGTATTGGGACAGGACCCAGGATGCCCTGCGTCCCCTTCCATCTTCCAACAAGTCTTAGTGGCAAAAGAGAAAGAGGTGCTGTATGGGATAGCTGCACAGATGCACCACTCCAAAGAGCACTGAAAGTGTGAACATGCTATTGTGCAGGCAGCTGTCAGTGTGAATACACAACAGCGTTTTTTCTTCAGTATTCTCTGAGTAGCGCTATAACTGCTGGTGCTGTAACTTTCAAATGTAGATGTGCCCTAAGTTAATGACATTTTAGTAACACTGTATAGAGAAAAAGTTACCATGAACCATTAGTTGAGAACCACTGATCTAGTCTAATCCAACCCCCCGCTCAAAGCGGATTCAATTTCCAATTAAATCATCCACAGATGTTTGTCCTAAATGGCCCCCTCAAGTATTGAGCTCACAACCTTGGGTTTAGCAGGCCAATGCTCAAACCACTGAGCTATTCCTCTCTGTTGGAGAGGATAGAGAGTAAATGCCAGTGATTTCAACTCCGCTTTGTGACTTAGTATTTTCACTTACGGACTAGAGAGGAAAGCCTAGGCCTGCTTCCTGTGCTGTTGGCCATCTGGCAGTATCTACTGTCATACTTTGAGGTGTATTCTAGTAGGAAGTTTACATGTGGTATTTCAGCAAAGGATACAGGGTGGTTGCAAACATTGCTGTACCATGAAATCAGACCCACCTTTTAATCAGTTTATCAAAGTGCTTTCAGCTTCTTTAAATGAACTGTAATGCTATATCTGACAGGAACAGAAAGTGATGTCTACTATGTTTGCACACCAAAGACTTCTATTCCACATTGACGGGGTAATGTGCCTAAATCCACATCCCCTAATAGTGAAAGTGAGACTCCACAGACCATTCAGTTCTTGGCTCTCTGAGACTCTCAACAATGCAAGTACTGACAATAATTTGTCATTTGCAATCTTATCCATGAAAAATAGGGAAGCTAAAAGTTCATTTCACACAGATCAGAAATCAGACATCAAATGGTAATGACTGTCAGTATGCATTGACTGCATTGTATTGAGTGGTCACCTAGCTGTACAGGCTTTGTAGCTCATCAATTCCAAGACCCATTATTTATCTGGAAAGGCCATTTAAAGAAAAGTAAAATAAATAGAACAGAATGATTTAATTTATATTCTAGCTTACAATTGGCAAGTAAGCAGTTAAGGAAAATGCATCAATGCAAACTCATTGGTTGTTGAGCTGGGGTATCTTCTCTGTAACACATTTCCCAGATAGGAAATATGTAGGAGAATGCAGTGGAGAATTGCTTTTAAAGTGATAAGTGCTTTATTACCAGGATTGTGATCTATAAATTCTTCATATTATTAGAAAATTGATTCAGACTCCCTTTTAAAATTGTGGTATAATTTATAATCATGGAATCATTCTATTAAAAGTGCTAATTTTTTATAACTAGTTGGATTTGATACAAGATCTCACCATCCACTAAAATAAATGTGCTACTATATGTCTACACCTATCTTGCGTTTCCATTGAATTAATCCTTGCTGACACAATAATTCACCCTGGAGACAAAAAACTTGCCAAAACTAGAACCAAAACCTAATTTGTTCAGTTTCTGCAATCTGTTACACCATTAGAAAGAGCAACTGTTTCCAGCCTTCATCTCACCCCCAGAACTCACATTAGTAATTTGTGCATCCAAAGACCAGAAAGGACTGTTGTGAGTATTTAGATTGCCCTCCTGTTTAATATTGGCCATAGAACTTTCTCAAAATAACTCTTGAACTAGAGCAGATCTTTTAGAAAATCCTCATCTTAGTTTAAAAATTGCCAGTGATGGAGAATCAAATTTTGGTAAATTGTTGGAGTTTGGTAAATTGCAGCTGTGCGTATAAAGGTGCTAAATTTCAAACACGCAACAACATAATAGGGGGAAAGTGTTATGTATACACATGCATTTGTCAAAACAGCAAGTACCTTAAGTTTGTTTTAGTAGCTATAACCAGGTTAACTAATTTCAAATCCATGGCATCCCTACTTTTTGAAAAACTCACAGATCCAGTGGATAACTAGCTGCAAAGTACTGTGAATGTGCAATTTTTCCTTTAATCCAAATTTGAAACATTATACTTTAACAGCATCCCTTTTTAAAATTAGACTGAGATTAACTCCATATCACACCAGCAGTGTGGTCCCAAACCAGCAGTGTTTTTAACATACTGTTTTTCCCCTGTAATAGAGTATAATTCGTTACACTTTTGGATCTACATCCAATATGTGGTGTCTTCTTTACTTAGAAAAACAATGCTGGTACAACAGCATGAGCTTTGGTGTCTTTCCTTGAGTGTTTTTTTTTTTTTTGTACTGCCAGTCCAAATCTTCTCCATCTTTAATTATGAATAAAAAGAGTGAGCTTACTTTAAAAAGCCTTTGGCTGCAAGCTTTCAACCCTGAAAATGCTCTTTGAAGAAATAATTTTTAGTTCTCTTTTGTTTCTAATAATACTTTAGACATGTAAATCTGTGATCAGCTTCCAAATTTCATGTATCTCCGTTTATGTAACTGTATATTTTTTCAGATTGTATAAGTGGGAGCTTTTAATGAATTTTCATCTGCACCAACATGATGACCTCCTGGTCTTGGACTATTTTGGGAACTTGTTTTCCATCTCCTCTGTAAAGTAGAGTGCAATATATTAGAACTGCCAATGTGTCTTCAGAGAGGTGAATGTCTGGGGTACCACTGAGCCCCCCAACTCACCAGCCTGGGCTCCCTTTACACTGTACTGCTGTGACCAGCCTGCCAAGCCCTTTCCCAGGCTGCAGCCTGCCCTTTTCCAGCACACATACAGGTAGGGACACACCCAGCTGCAGTTACATACAGATGCTGTGATCAGCTCTGCATGGGGAGGCCCAGTTCCTAAGGCATGCACCTTCTTTCTGGAGTGTAAACCCAGAATTATACCATCTTGCACTGCAGAGAGAACTGTACAGCTCCCTCCCTCAGTGTGGAAAGGAAATATACAACAGCTTCCTGCCCTGAGTTGATTTCCCCACACACTGGTTTTAGACAAAGCAAAAACAAGTTTATAACTACAAAAGAGAGATTTTAAGTGATTATAAGGGATTTCCTAGCAAATAAACAAAACACCACAAACTAAGCGTAATATACTACACAGATTGGATGTAAATAGCAAATTCTCACTGTAAATGATGATGCGAGCGGGCTGCAGGCTCTTAAGGGGCAAGCTGTACTAACTTATAGCTTGGAATCCCCAGGTGTTTCATTCACAAGGTAAAAATCTCTTCAGCCTGGGTCCAGCAGTTACCCCCAGTTCAGTCTTTGTTCCTTAGGTGTTTCTAGGAGCCTCTGTGGGTGGAGAGTCAGTGAAGACCCCTGATGAGGTTATTCCCCTACCTTATACCACTTTTGCATATAGCGGGAACCCTTTGTTTCAAAGCTTGGTTCCCATGCCAGTCAGTGGAAAAACACTGATATCCCAAGATGATGTGCAGTGTCAAGTGACCTGGTCACATGTGGCTGTAGTGTCATAGCAGCCATGAGTCAGAGGAAGTTTGTAGCATCCTCAGGAAGGGTCCATTTGCCTTCCAAGTGGGAGATAAGTTTCTTCTAATGCCTACTGTTTTCTCCTAATGGCCCTTTAACCTGAATAGGCCTTTCCCAGCCAGCCATCTAGACTGAGTGCATTCTGCCTAGCGGGCATTCCCCATGTGTAAACACATTTGTAGTAGATACATAGACAATATTCCCAACTGCAGATACAAAAGTGATACGTGCATACAAATAGGGTGATCATATTCAGTAAATCATAACCTTTTCAATGATATCTTACATGACCTATCTTGCTTAAAATACACCATAGTTATGCCATAATCATATCATATATATCTTTATGAAGAGTATGGGGTGCAGTGTGAGTTATGTGTTTAAAGTACTGTGACTATTAACAAAAGTAGGGTTTTTTACATGTAATTGTTTTAGGTCACAAGATGCACAAAAATAAATTTTACCCAGACTGCGTTCTCTGCTTCCCCCCAACAACATTCATTACTTTTAACCATTAGGAATCCAGGACAATTCCTCCTCAATCACTAGGAGTCTGTCATCACTAACCTAAAGTTCCAGCTTTCTCCCTCAGTATGCTGCCTCTCTCTTCTCCTCCTCTATAGTCAAAACCAAACAAAGCTTCAGCCACTTGAAGACCCAACAAATAATGAGGGCTTTTCAGAGTCCATAAAACCTGCATTCAACAAATATTAGGCTTCATCTATACTTAAAACTTACATTAGCAAAGCTATGTCAGTCAGGGGCATGAAAAAAACATCCTGACCAATATAGTTATGCCAACAAACTCCCAGAGTAGATGCGACTATGCCGACAGAGTGATTCCATTGGCATGGCTAATGTCATTCAGCAGGTGATGTTCCTACACTGACAGACAAACTCCGGTTGGTCTATGCTACATCTACACTATGGGGCTATGTTAACACAGCTGTGCATTCGTAAGCTCTGTTGTGTAGACATCTTTTCCTGTCCCTTATGTAGTCACTTAGAGCTCAAGTGTAGCCACTGGTGTTTGTGGGATTTTTTTTAATAAAATACATTAAAACCAGTGGACCAAGTTACAGTTTTTATAATGAGCAGTGCATGTGGCTCTCCCACCGATGGAAATGTGAAATTTGCACAAAGATCAGGAGTTCGTTAAATATAATCATTGTTCCATAGCTAAAATTTTATTATTTAAGTACTTACTCAACCTCACTCTATGAAATTGTTTTCCCATCTTTGGAACTACAGTAGTCTCTCGATTATCCAGGATGATAGGGAAAAAATTAATCCTGGTTAATAAAATCCTGGATAATCACCATCCATAGGAAATACAGTGGGGTGGGGTGATTCACCAGCTACCCTGTGCCAGTGCGAGGGGGTGTTGGTTCACTGGCTGCCCTGTGCCTTGGTGTTTTCTTTCTTTCTTTTTTTTTTTTTTTTTTTGTGTGCTTGCGGACGGCAACAAAGCCAGAGCTGGCCCAGTGAGTTACAAGTGGTTTTTTTGACATCCTGGTTAATCCACAACCTGGTTAACCTGATCCTGGATAATTGAGAGTCTACTGTAGTACTCTTTGTGTTGCAAAAACTGCTTATTTCCTTTGGAGTTCAGTCCAATACACCTCAAAGGACAGGCATAACTCAGTAGACTTCTGGAAAAACAAGATTTATTGCAAGCAATAAGGAGTCAGAAGGGGTTATCACCCAAACAACTGGCCCACCTCAATACATGTGTGAGGATATTTTATACCCCTGTGTTGATAAGGGAGGGGGACTTTCAATCCACTTACACAGGTGGGAACACTTAATGGCTATTACATCCATTGTTGGTCTTAATCTATTTCATTTACATGTCTGGTAAACAGGAGGTTCAAAACACTTAGGGGTACTCAGACACTATGATGCCTGCACATCTGTGACAGGGTGAATGCAAGTTTAAAATGCATGTTAAACTAGGGGTCAATAGTACATATACAGGGAGTGAGATTATAAGTCTAAGGTTATTTTAAAATCATACTACAACATTCTAAGTTACATTTTCCTAACAATCATTTTCTTAACATTTGTGCCTTTTGATTCTCTTTTCTGATCCTCCTGTTTCTCTCTTCTCTTTCTTTGCTTTTCTCTGTCCTTGCAGCAAGCCCTAGTTCCATTAATCTTTTACTCTGTGGGCTTCCCTCTGCTCCCTTCCCCATTCTGTCTGCTGAATTAATCAGCAATTCAGTAGCTATTGTTGGCATGCAACTCAGCATCATTAGGGTCTAATGTTAACACTAAATTATGAAGAATGGTGTTTATCTCAGGACTTGTCTACACTACTGGGCTAAGTCGACTAAGTTATGCTACTCCAGCTATGATAACATCGCTGGAGTCGACATTGCTGAGGTTGACTTACTGCAATGTCTACACCGTGCTGCATCTACGGGAGATGCCGTCCCATCAACTTACCTTACTCCTCTCATTCTAATGGAGTATTGGAGTCAAGCAGAGAGCACTCTGCGGTTGATTTAACAGGTCTTCACTAAACCCGCTAAATTGACTCCTGCTGAATCGATAGCAGCAGCGTCAATCTTCGGTGAGTGCAGACATGGCCTAAGTTACAATTAGTTTTTAAGGCTGTGTTTTTGCTGACTGAGGAGGACAGCACTGCATCTGTTAACTTTAAGATTTCACTCTTAAAAAAAATTTCTATCAAATCTTAATGTGTCAAGTGGCCTGCATAAACACTTCAGGAGTAGGGCAATGTTTGGCATTCCTTCTTTAGCAAAGGGACATAGTCTTAAGCACTTTAAATAGATTGTCTTGTATAGAACAGGTATGCAATTGAATAGCTGCTGTTAGGTAATCTGTTATTACACAGATTGCTCTAGATATGAAAAATAGGGAATTAGTTCACTTCAGAAAATTCTGACAGTAAATACATTTCCCAAAACAAATAAAATGAAAAGTGTAATCTTCTTTCAATAGAGTTTTACCATAGGAAAAACAAACTATTTCAAGAATTGATTTTTGTATAGATCGAATGCAGTAATTCTACATTCTCATATTTCTACATCCTATTATGATTTTGAATAGATCTTTTATCTAATAGTTAAGGTATTTTAGCTGTATGGTTGATAACCTATGGCTGTAACTTTGGTGAAGGGTTTTCCCTATTAGAAGAATGTCTGATCTTATGCTGTGAGTGAGATGTTGGTTGGAATTGCTGCCTACATACAGTGCTAGAGTTAAAATACTCTAATCATCTTTAAGCTGTTTAAGGTACTGAGGAAAGATGGGTAGTAGATTTTGATAGGTGACATTATTTGGAAATCCCTAGGGCTTCATTGGGCTGTGTTAGTTTGATAAAGTAGAGCATCTGATTTTTCAACAGAAGAAATTAAAATGACTTGGCTTAATTAAATTTCTATTTATGTATCTCACTCGGCTTTCTGTCTGGGAGGTTTTGCTATATATTCTCTTGTTGGGAGGGGAAGAGCAAGAAGACTCACCTTTGTCAGTTCTAAGTCTTTATATTTGCTGTGGCTAAGATATTTTAAGATATTTTTCTAAGAGTCTATGTTTCTTTCTGTAGAAGTCTCGGAGAAACTTCAAGACTACCTCATTTTTATTGGTTCTAGTATATGGACAACACTTAATCTCTTACTAATTTATCTAGCTGTAACTCTGGATTATTTCAACATGACAAATATCAGTTAGGAAAGTATTAGTAAAAATTTAATTCTTTTCTTGAAATGAGTCTAACTGTTGTGTCTTTGTCAATTATGCTGCTGCGTAGGTAGAAACTGAACGTGCAGTAAGTAGGAAGATAAAGCAGGTTCTCTGTGGACGTGCATGTTTTGTCAGATCACGAGATTCTATGTTATCCATGAGTGTGTTAATCTTGTGGTCTTGTTATCTTTTCCTCACTTACCTCTCCCTTTATCTTTTTCAATCTTTCCTGCACAGCTTGCTCACTTCAGACAGCGAAAAACAAAAGGTGACAACACGCAGTCGCAGAAAAAGGCGGCGAAGAGGAAGGGCTCGTCTGACCCCACACAAGACATTCCAAAGGAAGAGTGCATGATAGTGGCCCTGGATTCTGAAATTCTTACAAACCTTAATATAAGTATAGAGAATAAGACTGAAGAGACAGAGACAAGATCTGAGAGTAAGGTAAGTCTTACTGTTCACCATGTTTCATCTAAATCTGTCCGCAGCTACAGATTCTTCTTTGAGCTCCCATGTATGTGGATGTCATGTATGGTGTGTCTATGCCCCCTATACAGAAGTTTGGAAAGCTTTCCTCTAGCAGTGTCCACTAAGGCTTGGACATGCACCCTATATGCTCTTGCACTTCCCTCACCCAAGAGCATAAAAAGCGGACCAATCTTGTCCCCCAGCCAGTTCCTGCTGTCTGCCCTGACAGAGAGCTGAAAGCTCTTAATGTCCCTACTTCTTACTTACTTAATTTTGTAATAATTAGTCTTAGGTTTATTATTGTTGGTTTTTTGCCCCATTGGCTTACGAAAAACATAGTTTTGTAGGTAGTAAATAGTTGTACTGGGCTTCAGCTATTTGCGTCACCCATCCTCACTGGGCATCACAGCTTGTCCGTTGTGTGGAAGAATTATTCTGTTGGAAGATGGACATGATGTGTGCTTGTATTGTTTCAGGGGTAGCCATGTAACTGCTATGTGCCCTGTTTGTAAGATATTAAAAAAACACACACAAATCTAGAATCCCAGCTCAGGATTTTTCTCATGGAGAAATCCATTAGAGCAGCTTCTAACTTAGAGATTCTGAGATGGGGGACCACAGCCCCTTCCTGCTGGAGCCATGCCTTGAGTGCTCTGGAGGTAAGAGAAATCCCTCATAGCCATCAAAGTGCAAAGAGGCCTCTCAGATCTGACAGGAACTTGCCACATCAGAAGAAGGTCTCAGTGGAATAGTCAGACACCCCTGTTGCCTGTGGTAGAAAATTCAGTACTAAAAAGATGTCTGAATCCCTGGTACTGCATAAGAAGCCTGAGAGGCAAGCACCAAAGTACTCTGGTGGCATGTAGGCCATGTTCAGTAAAGCTGGCTGTTGAATTGATACCAGTCCAGAGAGCTTCTTCTGAACTTATTTTACTTTAGGTGCGATGCAGTTGGTACTGGAGATCAGAAACACCTCCATACATCAAAATACTTGGTACCGAGGATTTGTCATCCAAAGGAATCAGTGCCACAGACTTCAGATTCTCACTCAGTTCTCAAGGCACTATCTGGGTCATCTTTTACAAACCTTAAGGAGATCATGATTACAACAGAGCCAGAATCTTCTCTTTTTTACATGCTTTTCCTATCTTAGTTTTCCAAACATCTCCAGTGCAACAGGAGCCCAGGCTACCATTATGAAAATCTGATTATGGCCTGCTGCGGATGTTGGTGAGCTACCCTAAACAGATAGTTGCACCTACTGAGTAGTCCCTCTGTTAGAGGACTTCTATCATCTTCATCAGCGGAATCCTTCTTGGAGTCTTCCGCAATATCAGCTGAGAGCTCTAAACACCACAAAAACTTTTCTTCCTGGGCTACACTGCTAGTTCACCGCATGATACTCCATTACCTGTGTGGATGTCAGTACCTTGGAATGCTGTGTCTTATCCATATGGATATCAGTCCTGGCCTACTAGCCACGTTGATACCATCCACGTCAACAATTTTTCCTTCTCTTTCCACTTCAAGAGAGAGATTTCCTCAAAGAGATTTTTCCTTTGCCTTCTCCTCCGGAAGTCTACAGTATTGGGTACACAGTGATCTCTTTCTGAGGAAGAGCAGATTCAGGATGAACCTTTTGTAGTTAGTTTTCTTCATCTTCTGATGATGCTGTAGTATCTTGTTCCTATGGCAGTAGATGACTTCAAGGCTTCTGAAGAACTGTTAGAGAGGATGACAGAAACATTAGAAATTCCTCTGGAAATATTGCAGGAAAAGTCATATAAACTTTTTGATATCCTGCAGCCTTCTATCAAAAATAGGGTAGCCTTATCCATTAATGGGGCATTCTTGAACAAGCTCACAAACTGAGGGCAACACCAACTTTTATAACAGCAACTCCTAAGTGGGCTGATTAGAAATATCACATAAGGTATTTGAATATTTTTATACTTGTCTGGCTCCATTGCTACTAGTAGTCACTGTGGTAAATGAAAAATCCAGGCAGGCTTTGAGATCTACCTGAGGCAGGTGGAGAGAACACCAGAAAAAAAACAACTATGGATTTCTTTGGGACAAGGATTTACACCTCTGCTTTCCTTCAGGTCAGATTTTCGATTTATCAAGCCATGCTGGTTAAGTATAACTACATCCAGGGTTGAATGATAAAGTGGCAGAATTTCAGGATAAACTTTTAATTCTGCAGGAAGAATTTATTTCCATTTGTTCTGAAAGAATGTTGATTAGAAAAACATCTCCACAAGCAGCATTAGACTCCAGCTAATGCAGGAACACAGTCAGTGACAAGTGGAATTGTCATGAGAAGTGTGTCTCAGTTCAAAGCAACTGCACCTGTATTCCCCTTCTGTAGTCCAGCAAAGGTACCCACACTAGGCTCCACGCTCCTCAACTATCAACTCTCTGACACATGACCAGAAAGGATTAGTCATCCTGCAGGATAAATGACTCAAATTTCAGCCTTAAAATCATATGGGGGGATAATGTTTGTATTTTTGTGGAGGTACATATATATTGGTAAAAATCAATAATATAATCAAACAGTCCCTGTCTATGCTGTATTCTGTTAATTCAGAGATCAAAAGAATATTTTAACATTTAAATGAACTGTAAACACAGGATGTCACTGTATTCATCTCTTTGAAATGTACAGGAAATCATCTGCGAATGGTGGAAAAAGAGGTAATTATCTTGTGTTAATTGGTGTGAATAATTACTGGCTGTGCTTAGGAAATGGGTCCACTTCAAAGTCCACGAGTACCTATTGTTCAGCTAAGGACTCCGACCTGTCAAAAAAGGGCTGGAATTGTATAAAAGACCTTTGGATCCCAATCCTTTTTAACTTAGACCTGCTTGAGGTTTCATGCAGGGGAAGCTTAAGGCACAGGGACTGAGATCCCAGTTCTGACTGGGCTGCCCTGAAATATAAACATTGGACTATAACCTTCAAACTATTTCTGAAAGAACTATTTGCATCTACAAAGTTCACCATCTCTGCTATGAATCTGAATCGCAAGATTGACTCCTGTCTGTATATATACTGTTCTTTTAACCAATTCTATCTCCCTTTTCTTTTTTTAATAAATTTTAGTTTAGCTAATAAGAATTGGCTGTAAGCGTGTATTTGGGAAAGATCTGGAATATTCATTAACCTGAGAGGTAATGTGTCTAATCCTTTGGGATTGGTAGAACCTTTTTATATGATGAATAAGATTTTCAGAAATCCTTATCATACCTGACTTGGGTATCTAGGTGGAGGCCTAAGGCTGGATTACTTTAAGGGAACTGTGGTGTTCTGAGTAACCAGTGAGATATAATAGAAATTATCTGTGTTGGCTTGGTAAATCAAAGTATTGGAATATCCACCAGCTTTAGGGATTGTCTGCCCCATTCTTTTCAGTTCACGCTAATTGAGTGACCTCAGCTGCCTCTGCTGGGTCTCTGGTCACAACCTCTCTTTGGGTAGAGACCCATAATTCTCCTGTCTGACTGGATTTTTTGCAGGCTGCATAATTCCCTGCACCCACTGAATTCCCAGCAAGTTGAAATGCCCAAACAGGCCTGCTTTGTTTTTCGCTTCAGATGCTATAAATAGCATAATTTTCCACAGTTAGAAGTTACCACATACCTCTTTCTAAGCAAGCACATTTATTCTTAAGGTGAAAGCATTACAGAAAAATATGTATTAAAAAAGAAAAAGCGTACACACATGATAATAAGAATACCAGAGACCACCACAATACCAATAAGGGCTGTGGCAGGTAATCAGTTCTTCAAGCCTCACCAAGGTTTATTTTTTTCTTGTTACAAGTTCATATCAGCTGTTAGCTCAGCACAAGCACATGCATGAATAGGTCACGCTCTTCCAACCTTCCCAGGAAGGGCTGGAGCCTCCATTGGACAGAAGGTACTATGTTTTCTAGACGATAAAAGCAAGCCCTGAGTCAGTTTAAATTTAGACTGTTTATCCAAAAGCCCTTTCTTTGTCCTTTGGTTCTCTAGAGAATCCAGTTTGAATCCAGCAAGCCTTTCCAGGTGTACCACCTCTTGGGAGGTATGGCAACCTGAGTTAATTTGCCTAATCATCCTCCACTGCTCTTAGTTCCTGGAGGGCTGTGGTCTCCCTTTCCCATGGAGTAACATATAGTCCGTGGCCCATAATGGTACATACATAAACATAATTCAGTAAGATTTATCCAGGAAATTACCATATTTGTCACAAAAAGATTTTTGGCTCTCCTTATTGGGCCTGGCTGGAGAGGTCCAGACTACAATACAAGACTTCCCTTTTGACAATCAAGATTTTTTTAGTGCTAAAATGGATGATACATATTCTTTAAAAGATATAAGACCCACGTTAAGATTTTTGAGCTTGAATTCACAATAGAATTTAGACCCTCCATATTGTTTCATCGTAAATGTGTGCATCTGAACCGGCTAACTTTTACTGCGACATATGAATGTAATCCTTGCCTAACTGGTTGCTTGGCTCTTGAGGGCTTATTAACTTATATAGCTTTTAGAACCTGCCAATTTGTCTAACTTCTTGGCTTTCATATTTAGTGAGCACATTCATGAAGGCTCTTTTTCTTTATATATTTTAAAAACATACATGACAGACTTTGTGGTATGTATTTTTTTTCTTCTTGTTAGGCTGATGTTGACCTTTCTAACCCAGACTTGGTGGATGATCGTGCTTCTGAAGTAAGTGTTGAACAAATGTTCTTTGTGTGCTCTGGTGTGCTCATGAGAGAGGAGCATTATGGCTGCAAGATTATTAAAGTGCTATAAATGAGATACTCATTAAACATTGGTTAGGACATGATTAAAATAATTCAACCATGCTAGTGTTCTTGTAGTCTATATTCTGTAGATACAGTGGGACCCCACAGTACCGCGACGATCGGGATCTAAAAAAACCCGATCGCGATAATGGTGGGGTCGCAGTATTGCAGTGTTCCACTGCATCAAAGTAGCAGCTGCCGCCGACATCGGGAGCCAGCTGCGCACCGCGCTATAAGCGGATTCGCGCTATAGCGGTGCGTGGTATTCCAGGTCCCACTGTGGTTGCATTGTATGGTTAACAAATCAAGTTGACGTTTGAAACCAGTAATTCTCTGGCATTTACAGAGCTTGCTCATAAGAAATTGGATAAACATTTTTACTAGATAAGGGTATCAAACTCTTAATCTAAAAAAATAACACTTTGAGAATATAAATAATATTTCTCTTTGAAGCGAAGCAATATACAGAAACCCATCTCTTACCTGAGAATTCCAGTGAACCAGCGTCATTATTCTAAGGGCTTTGATATAGCAGAACTCCTACTCTACAGCAAACAGCTTGCAGATGACTGGAAACTATTTTTTTGAATGGCAAATTGAAATTAAAGCGATAAGGTTGGTGAGGTAATATCTTTTATTGGACCAGCTTCTGTTGGTGAAAGAGACAAGCTTTCAAGCTTCCACAAAGCACTTCTTCAGGCCTGGGAAAGGTACTCGGAGTGTCGCAGCTAATTACAAGGGTAGAACAGAAAAAGAGTTCACATGTTGTAAGAGACCATTCTCCGTGAAATGGGCAGTTAATGCCTCTCCAGTAGCAAGACAGTGGAGGGTTAGTAGGTTACAGGTAGTTGTAATGAGCCATAAGTCCAGTGTCTTTATTAAGTATGGGATTTTTGGTGTCTAGCAGCGTTGTGAATTTAAGTCCCCAGGCTCATCTTTTGAAGGTGTTGTGCAGGTTTTCATGGATGACGAGGACTGAGAGGACAGCTCTGGAATTATTCTTTTGTGGAAAGTGTTCACCTGTGAGTGATATGATGTGTTTTTGTCTTTTCATTGTTCTGTGTGAGTTCATTCAAGAGTGTAGTGATAGTCTGGTTTAGTTGTTGGGGTATTTAGTGTACTGGTTGAGTTACACCATATGTGTAGGGCCCATGGATCTTGAAAGGTGTGTTGCGAGGGGTGGGTATGGATGATCATAGCTGTGGAGATGCATCTGTTCTGGCAGCTGAGTTGATGTCCTAGTCTGTGGGGAGCTTGCTGCTTATGATGAGCTTAGTGATGATGGGGTAGTTGTTTGGAGGCCAGAAGAGGTGGATATTTTTCAGGATGTAGTCCCCATTGAGTATGGGTTGTAATTATTTAATGATACCCATATAGGTTCCAATGTGGGTTGTTTAATGGTACCTGGTATAGGTTGCAGTGTGGGTTGCTATGTGACAACTACGGATGTGTGGTTGGAGGGTTTCTTTCCTGTATTGAAGCAGGTTTACTCATATTATTCCATGATATGATCTACTTCTCTGGTGGAGTGTCCTTGTTCGGTGAAGGTGCTTTCAAGTATGTGAAGGTGTGTAACTTGGATTTTCTCCTCAGAGCACATTCTGTGGCATCCAAGTGTCTGGCTGTAGATAACAGATTTCTTGGTGCATTTTGGGTGGGTACTAATATTGTGAAGCTAAGTATGATGATCTGTAGGGTTCCATTGTTGGAGCTGATCGTTGTGTCTAGGAAATTGATGCTGCTGTGGGAATGTTCCAGAGGGATTTTGATGGATGGGTGGAGGTTGAAGTTGTGATGAAAATTTGAGGGAGTTTAGGTTGATGTATCTCAGACACATCTTTGGTTTTGTGATGCATTGCAAACAATAATTGAACATTAGGCATTTATTATTTTTCAGTACATTAAACATGAGTTGTTTGTTTGCAACTGATTGACTCTATCTATGCTTGTTAATATAATTTTAAATTAACACAATATTCCTTAATTCTTCCTGTGGGGAATGGTGAGGAAAATTCAAAATAATCAAATGTAATAACTTTGTTTTTGGTTGTATAGTTGCAGTTCATTTTTAAAATTGCTGCTGGAAATCCGATTTAAACCTCAAGTTGTGGTAGAGTGTGACTGTAGCATCAAATGAGATTATGTAATCACACTGCTTTTCCTAAGAATTAATTTGGTCCATTAAATTTAATACATCATGACATTTCAAAGTGTTTTCTCTTAAATGCTTATTTGTAAATTTTCAAAATAAAGATGCTGTTTAAAATTCAGTATATTATATGAAATGAGGTCCAAAGCATAGGTGCTGATTCTGGGGGTGCTCCGGTGCTGGAGCACCAACAGAGAAAAATTGGTGGGTGTGGAGCACCTGCCTCCCTGCCCTGGCTCACCTTTGCTCTAGCTCACCTCTGCTCCGCCTCCTCCCCTGAGCGTGCTACCGCTCTGCTTCTCCCTTCTCCCTTTTCCCTTCCAGGCTTGCTGCGAATCAGCTGTTTGGCGGGCAAGCCTGGGAGGAAGGAAAGGAGGGGGGAGAAGCAGAGTGGCAGCAGTGTGTTCGGCGGAGGAGGCGGAGCAGAGTTGAGCTGGAGTGAGGAGCGGTTCCCCTGCGCACTGCCCCACCCGCCAGTTACCTACTGCTGGCGGCCCTCCCTGCGCCCCACCCGTCCCAGCTCACCTCTGCTCTGCCTCCTCCCCTGAGCACGCTGCCGTTCTGATTCTCCCCTCTCCATTCTGGCTTGCTGCGCAAAAGCCTGGGAGAGAGGGGAGTGTAGGGGAAAAGCGGCGGGACCAGAGATTTAGGGAAGGGTGGGGAATGGGGGCGGAGTTGGGACGGGCAAGGGAGGCTGAGCACCCACCGATGCCGACTTCTGTGGTCCAGAGGTAGAGGTGTAAAGTACTGTGTGCTTATAAAGATGGACGAGTAGAGAGATTATGCCAGATAGGAATATAATTTTGCCATAAATTTAAAGTAACAATATCACACTATTAAGTAAATGCCATTCCTTTTCTTTTATGAAGAAAGAGGTTCTGTGTTCTATTAAGGAATACGGTCAGCTTGATGTCCAGGCATGCCGGACTAGAATTGTGGAGCTGGAAAAGAGACTTCTGGACAAACAGGAAGCAACTGAAAGACTCACTACAGAGGTGGATGACTTAATGGAACAACTTGCCCAGCATAGTGGGACTACACATCTTCAGGTACTATTAATAAAATCAGATAACTTGCATTTCAAGGGTATTTTCTGAATATGTTACCAGTAGACTTATGAGTAACAGTGTAACTGCATTAAATATGACAGCAAAGTAGTGTGTATCACGGTTACAGCACTAGCTGCACCTCTGACCTCTTCTCTGGTGTCTGGGTGCACCGTCACATGTGCTAGGTCTCATGACTACCTATTCTGGGATGAATCTTGACCCAATCATGCTTGCTCAACTGGTCTGTCTCGATTTGCTACTTGTGGTTCTTCCCTTATGATTTAGGGATGAATACAGTGACCCCAACTATGGAATCTGAGTTGACTTTGTCTGTCTTTTGAAGGGCGGCCTTCAAATCCAGGCAGATTACTTTGTTGTCTCAGTTCACATGCTTGGAACAGATGCACAAAACCATTTTGAATTCCTCAGGATGGTCAGGAGCCTGAGCATCAAAGTGAATGACTCCTGATTGTCATGAAGTGATTGCAGGGAAGTATGTGTCAGGATCAACCCTTTCTGGGTGCTTTTGCTGATAATCCTGCAAAAGCAGCAAAAAGAACAAGGAGTACTTGTGGCAACTTAGAGACTAACGAATTTATTTGGGCATAAGCTTTCGTGGGCTAAAACCCACTTCATCAGATGCATGGAGTGGAAAATACAGAGAACATGAAAAGAATGGGTTTGCCATACCAACGTGAATTTCAATAATTTCCATCCCACCATCAACCTCAGCCTGGACCAGTCCACACAAGAGATCCACTTCCTGGACACTACAGGGCTAATAAGCAACGGTTACATAAACACCACCCTATACCGGAAACCTACTGACCGCTATACTTACCTATATGCCTCCAGCTTCCATCCAGACCACATCACATGATCCATTGTCTAAGCCAAGCTCTAAGGTCTAACCGCATTTGCTCCAATCCCTCAGACAGAGACAAACATATACAAGATCTCTATCAAGTGTTCTTAAAACTACAGTAGTCACCCGGTGAAGTGAAGAAACGATAAAGCCAGAAGACCCAGAAGTCACCTACTACAGGACAGGCCCAACAAAGAAAGTAACAGAACGCCACTAGCAGTCACCTTCAGCCCCCAGCTAAAACCTCTCCAGCGCATCATCAAGGATCTACAACCTATCCTGAAGGACAATCCCTCACTCTCACAGACCTTCGGAGACAGGCCAGTCCTCGCTTACAGACAGCCCCCCAACTTGAGGCAAATACTCACCAGCAACCGCACACCATGCAACAGAAACACGAACATATCCTTGCAACAAAGCCCATTGCCAACTCTATCCATGTATCTGTTCAAGTGTCGCCATCATAGGACCTAATCACATCAGCCATGCTATCAGGGGCTCATTCACCTGCACATCGACCAATGTGATATATGCCATCATGTGCCAGCAGTGCCTCTCTGCCATGTACATTGGACAAACCAAACAGTCTCTACGCAAAAGAATAAATGGACACAAATCAGACGTCAAGAATTATAACATTCGAAAAAGAGTCGGGGAACACTTCAACCTCCCTTGACACTCAATTACAGACCGAAAAGTCAAAATTCTTCAACAAAAAAACTTCAACAGACTCCAGTGAGAAACTGCAGAACTGGAACTAATTTGCAAATTGAACACCATTAAATTAGGCTTGACTAAAGACTGGGAGTGGATGGGTCATTACACAAACTAAAACTATTTCTGCAGGTTAATTTCCCCCGCTACTGTTATTCATACCTTCTTGTTAACTGTTTAAAATGAGCCATCCTGATTATCACCGCAAAAGGTTTTTTCTCCTGCTGATAATAGCTCACCTTAATTGATTTGTCTTGTTAGAGTTGGTATGGCAACCCCCATCTTTTCATGGTCGGTCGGTCTGTCTGTCTGTCTATCTATCTATCTATCTATCCCTACTCTATTTTCCACTCCATGCATCTGAAGTGGTTTTAGCCCACAAAAGCTTATGCCCAAATACATTTGTTAGCCACAAGTACTCCTCTTTTTTTTTTATTTTTTTTTTTAAATGGAGGTCATTCTACTGTGCTCGTTTAAAGTGATTTTCAACATGTGTTGTACTCTTTTTTTTTTTTTTTCTTTTGCAGGGCTGGTGGTAGTGGTGATTAAATGGGGTAAATGTGTGTGGAGTCGGGGGAGAGTGAGTTTGTGTTTACTTTATAGGCTCCTGGTTTCTAAGACGGACGGACATGGAGACGAACTGTACCCCACATGCTTGAAGAGTGCCTTCCTGCTTCCTTTGTAACTGCAGACTGACTTATTCCTTTTAGGAGTAAGAAACCAACAAGTTTCCTGTCATGGAGAAATACTTTAAAGAAGCTTTAGGATTAATGTACCCCAAATCATTAGCTTTTTCTCATTTGGATGAGAAGAGATGAACATCTGTGTTCCATTCACCCTTGATCAGTACAGCCTCTTTTACATAATGGGAGCACGGAGGATTCAGTTTCTTATTGTGGAAATTCTACGCTTTGTTTCCCCCTTTACCTATTAAAATGTTTACACTTGCTAAAAACAGTGTTCTAAATTGGCTTCCTTTACCCTTTGAGATCAGTGGAAGATGAACTTTTTTTTTCTTTGCACTTTTCACAGAAAGATGACTGCTCCTTTGGAGCAAGTTTTACTGGTTCCTTAAGTACAATGCAAAGAGCCAGTTCCTTTGTTTTTAATGAAGGTTTATGAGTCTAAAGTGCTGAAAAATGTCTGGTTTTAAAGATGAATTAATGTGTCATGTAGGAGCTGGAGACAGCGGTCCAGGAACGGAATGAGATAATAGCGCAGCTGACAAGTAACCTTCAGCAGGCAAGACAAAATCGGGATGACATTCAGGAAGAGGCCTCACTCCTAGCTGATCAGATCCATGGATTACAGCTTCAGTTACATGAGGTGTGTGTTGGCTTTTAAAAACTGTTACCAGAAAATGAGGATCAGAACATTAACTGGAAAAAATGTTAGTAAATCTTGACCTCAGCAAATTATAAAATACCCTCTTCTCCTTTCTTCTCTTTAATATTTGGTTTAAATGCCGTTTTCAGGCTTACTAAACTAAACCTGAATTAATGGCTTGTTTTTTTTGTAGTGCAGTTTATTGCAGTGCAGAGGAAGCATGCTCCACTTTCTGGGGAACTGGACTGAGAGGCAGAAGCTCTGGGTACTTTCATGGCTCTGCCATTGATTTGAGGTGAAACCTTCAGGAAGTCACTTCAAATTTTCATGCATCAGTTTATTCCTTGTTAAAATAGAGGGAACTTTTACCCAACTTCTTGAAGAAAGCAGTTCGAGCTCTATAAATGAAAAATACTATCAAACTATATAACTGTGTCACTGATTCACAGGATTGGTGCTATGCCTAGTTTTTAAATAGTCTCTTGGAGAAATCCCTTCCGTGTGCCAGATCCCTTACAAGTCTCACTCTTCCTTTAGGGTAGGCCACACAGCCTCACTGCTGCCTCCTTAAACTGACTCTCTGGACTTTAGCATTAATGCTTCACACTGTGAACTCTGTGCAGTGAGTCCAACTGAGATAGACTCTTAATAGAGACTTTTACACTCATCAGGGACTAATGCACTTCACTCAGTATTTACAGTGACACTCAAACAGCGTTTTCAAAACAGTAGGGTTTTAGTCAACTGGAACACAGCATTGGAATTGCATAGATTATCACAGAGAAATAAAGTAAAGTGTAGTCCATTCTGCACAGAGCAACTGAACAGACTCAGGGCATGTCTTTGCTACACAGTTAAGTGAATTTTATATAAGTCAGCATTGAGCTTCCGATTTAAGCAAGTTGATCTTGCATGTCCCCACTATGCTCTTGTTGGCGGAACACATCTGTTGTACTTAAAGGACTGCACAAGATCTTTTCAGGGGGAATAAGGCAAAGTGCCACATTTATTGGTAATCCATGTATCAATCAACATTGTATCATATGCATATGATATATTACACTCATGCACTCATATACACACGCAAGCACACTCCGTCTTGTTGTGTTACCAACTAGTTGCTCCCTTAACTTCACTGGCCAAGTGAGTTAGATGGGGCAGAGGTGGAGCCGGGCTTCTGCTGATTAATCAATGGCAAAGAAGTCAAACATTTTTGCGCCTTTTTTCCTAAGCCTGAGTTACCTGCGCAGACTCTGTAGCATGGCAAGCGTGGACCCCACTCAGCTGAATGCTGCTGTTGTGAGCATTACAAACACCTCATGCCTAATGATGAAATATTTACTTAGTTGAAGCAGGAGCTGCTGTGCAGAACAATGTGATGCCAAACAGTCCTGCCGGAAGCCGTGGAGCAGAGCAATTCAGGTTGGAAGCAACAAAATTAGAGACAGCTTTATTCAGGCAGACTCTACCATCCAGCTGCCTTTCATGAACCTCATCCAGATGCCTCTGCGTGTCTGATTGCTCCTTCATTATCCATAACATCTCTTCCTGTGTGGCACATTCTTGTTCCCTTCATGTTCTTCAGTCTTTCCTGTGTTTGTGCAGGTTGTTGGACAGTGTAATCCTCCATGCAACTGAGCTCTCGTCTTGTCACTCTCGGAGGTGCACATTATTCATTGAACATGTCCTCTCAAGCCTTTTTTTCCACCTTCTAATGTGTGAAAGTCTCTGTCCCGGGGTGGAGGACGCATTGACGGACAAGGTTTCAGTTACCTCTGCGATACTAGACTGTCACTGGTACAGACTCTCAAGACAGTACCAACCGGCGTCAGGCTATACCCATGTTTACGTCCAAGATGGTGTCTGAGCTCCATTTAAATCGAATATTCACTTACCAATATTTTTTTTCCAAAACCTCATTCTAATCCTGATGAAGCTGAATGTTTGTAGGGCGTTAGCCTTTTATCTCCCAAGAACTAGTCCTTTAGATCTTCCGTGAGGCTCTTTGTTTTGTTTGCAGAGAGTATGAAGAGTGAATACTCCAGTTTCCACCCAATCACCATTGTCTAAGTGATTTCATGATGTATTGCATCATGTTATGAGGTAATAAAGATAGTCCCAATAGCTAATTTTAGGGCTCAATCAACCAGGCCTCAATGGCTGCCCTCAGGAACATTTCCACTGGGGATATCTGTAAAGCTGCCACCTGAGGTTCCATTCACAGTTCTTGACGTTATTTGTTGGTAAAGGCTTCTAGAGGAGATGCCTCTTTTCATACTGCAGTTCTTCAGTCAGTGATAAATAGGACTCTGAGCACCACCACCATACTTAAAACACTTCTTTTGGGTTACTTAAAGTGGTTATGCATGCTCACATCCATGAAGTCACCTGTACAGTAACTGGAGTTCTTTGAGATGCTGCCCCTGAGTATTCCATGACTTGCCTTTTTCCCCTCTGCTTTTAAGTAGTTCTCTACACTGAACCTGTAATAGCATAGAAGGAACTAGAGTAGCAGTTGGTCCCACACAATGCTATAAACCCTCAGAACAGGGCATGAGGAAAGTGGGGGTGTGCATGCATGGGCTGAACAGACACCACTAGTGAAAAACCCTAGCTCCAATCTCTGGCCATTGGGTGCATGCACATCTGGAGTGGAATATGCATTTGGACCACACTGCTTGAAGAACTCATGTTACTGTACATTTAAGTAAATTTTCTTTAACCTCACTTTAAAAAATATTTGTGCATTTAGGCCAATGAGCTTCTGAAAAGTAGAATTCCTGGAAAAAGTGAATTATCTCAAGCTCAGGAGCAGATGGCTGTGTTTCAGAACAGACTCATGGAACAAAGTACTCAGTTGCAGATAATGCATCAAAAAGCACATGACCTGGCAGCACAACTGGAGTCTTCTCAAAAGGTAAAAACCCAACAACTCTTAAATGTGCCAAACACAATTAACTTTGTGTTTAGAATATAGTCTTGTAATGTGATCTTGCAATCCTATGCTGTGTTGCTTTTAAAAGTTTTTGGAAGAGAGCCCATTAATGAACACTTAGGGTATGGTTACACTTAAAAGATTATAGCACTATTGGTTATAGCGGTCCCCTTATACAGTCATATGAATAGCACTATTGTATGTCCACACTGAGATGCTCCAGCGTTATAGCATGGCCACATTTGCGGCACTTAATACGGCATTAAGAGCAGCGCATTAGGGCATGTATCCCACCTCTTCCTGATCTGGCGCAATGCCTTGTGGTAGCGGGGGCGTCACTTGCGGGGCATTCTGTATCCTGTTTCAACTACCCATGATGCTTTTTGGCATATCCCAGCAATCCCTGTGTTTCCTTCCACCTCCGGCGCCATCTTTCAAGGGTTTCAGCATGGAGCGCTCCGTCTTCCATTGTCGTGTGCTGCAATGAATCCAGAACTGCTGAGGAACACGCTGACGACTGTCGCCAGCACATCTCTGTGTGCAGTGGAGTTAATCCTTGACATGCAGGATGACAGTGATGAGTCTGAAGACGAGATCGAAGCGGTGAATGTGTTTGATACGAAGCTTCTTGTCTCATTAACGGACATGCTCACGGCCGTTGAACGCCGCTTCTGAGCATGGGAAACGAGCACTGAGTGGTGGGATCGCATCGTCATGCAAGTCTGGGACGACGAGCAGTGGCTGCAAAACTTTCGAATGAGAAAAGCCACTTTCATGGGACTGTGTGCTGAACTCGCCCCCGCCCTGCGGCGCAAGGACACCAGACTGAGAGCTGCCCTCCCGGTGGAGAAGCGGGTGGCTATCGCGATCTGGAAGCTGGCTACACCAGACAGCTACCGATCGGTGGCCAACCAGTTTGGGGTTGGAAAGTCGACCGTTGGAGTTGTGCTGATGCAAGTGTGCAGGGCCATTAAATCGCATCCTGCTACGAAAAATCGTGACTCTGGATAACGTGCATGACATCGTGGCTGGCTTTGAAGAAATGGGTTTCCCTAACTGTGGAGGGGCGATAGATGGGACCCATATACCTATTCTGGCGCCCGCCCACCTAGCAGAGGAGTACATTAACCGAAAGGGGTACTTCTCCATGGTTCTCCAGGCGCTTGTGGATCACCGTGGGCGTTTTACTGACATTAACGCTGGCTGGTCTGGAAAGGTGCATGACGCACGCATCTTCCGCAACACCGGCCTGTTCATGAAGCTGCAAGCCGGGACTTTTTTCCCAGACCAGAGGATCCCCGTGGGGGAAGTGGAAATGCCCATAGTGATTCTTGGTGACCCTGCTTACCCTTTAATGCCCTGGCTCATGAAACCCTACACAGGGAGCCTGGACAGCAGTCAGGAAAGGTTCAACTACAGGCTTAGCCGTTGTCGAATGACTGTGGAGTGTGCTTTTGGGTGTCTCAAGGCGCGCTGGTGCAGTCTTTATGGGAGGCTAGACTTGGCCGAGGGTAGTATCTCCGCGGTTATTTCCGCATGCTGTGCCCTACATAATCTTTGTGAGCAGAAGGGTGAAGGCTTCACTCAGGCATGGTCCTTGGAGGTTTAACGCCTGGAGGCCACATACGCCCAGACAGAGAGCAGGGTCCTTGGAGGGGACCAGCGCGAGGCTGTTAGGATCAGGGAAGCCTTGAGGGAGCATTTTGAGGCTGAAAGCCAGTTCTAAAGTGAGGTGCAGATGGAGGGAGGTAGGGAGGGAGCATTCTTTTAATGGGAACAGGCATTTGCTTTTCTGTAGCCTGTAATAATGTATGTACACTTAATAAAGAAACCCATTTATTAAGAAGAGAATTCATGTATTGAACAGGTACTTCGGTTGCTGAAAGAAAATATTGTGATGCATGTGAGGGGGAAGCCAGGGGAGGTGCAATGGGGTTTGCATGGGGTCAGTCAGAGATCAGAATATGTCCGGGTCTCTGAGTTTCCAGTGCCCTCACAGTGGCCATGTCCCCCGAACCCCATTTGCGGAGGGCAGTAAGGCATGTTATGAGGGGTAGACTGCAGTGGATAATGGTCCGGGGTTTGGGGGTTGTTCGGTGAAGACAGAGGGGTTGGACGCAGCTGTGGATGGTGATAACCATTTGGCTGATGATAGTGGCCTGGAGGGTACTGAGGCACAGAAGGGGAAGGGATTTGGGGCAAATGATAATTGGGGTGGTGGGTGCGGTGCTTCTCCTCCTGAAGGGTGACAATCCGCTGCATAGTCTGCAATTGAAGCTGCAGTAATGAGAGCAGCTTATCGGTGCTTTTCCGGTGGTGAATCGCATTCTCCTTCCGCGCCTTCTCCCTCAACTTGCTCTCATTCTCCCTCCACCTCTGTGCAACTCGATTCTCCGTTACAGCCTGTTGCATTACTTGCTGTACAAGATCCTCTTTGCTCCTTCGTGGCCGCTTCCTTAGTCGCCTCAGCCTCTCAGCTGTTGATAAGAGCGATGGCGCAGGGCTGAAGGACGACCCTTCTAAAATAAAAAGATACATTTAACAGTGGTTCCCTTGTAAAGAGCAGACATGCCTATGATTCCCCCACATTCCCCGTTTGCCTGTCCCGCAGAGAGCACAGATACAGCAACGGAGCATGGTGAGTGCACTCCAGAGGCAAGGGGAAATGATTTTTTCCCTGCCCCAGAAAAGCTGTGCCGGGGGAGGGGGTGGGGAGTGCCAGTACGTTGCAGGAGCCCCACTCTGAGCAGCAGGCAGGGGGAAGGATTTGTTCCCTGCCCTGAAAAGCTGTGGCGGGTGGGGGGTGGAGTGCCGGTAAGTTGCAGGAGCCCCACTCTGAGCTGCAGGCAGGGGGAAGGATTTGTTCCCTGCCCTGAAAAGCTGTGGCGGGGGGTGTGGAGTGCCGGGAAGTGGCAGAAGCCCTACTGTGAACACTGTCCCAACATTCTCCGTAGGTGTTTGTCCTGGAAGATATCTCGTTGCTTCGAGTCACTGAGGAACAAAGGGAAGGGATTTTAATGAGATGTGGCTTCCGCCCAGGGCGATATGCAGCTTGCCTATGTGCAGCAATGCTCCCCCCACCCATTGTAGCACAGTGGCAAGGACTAGTGACCGTGACCGGGACGGGGACCACGCTGGCTCTCCCGGGAAACTTGCGCAGGCGCATTGCAAGCGCTCTTATTGAGACCTTTGAAGAGATTATTGATGATGACTACCGCGAGGTGATAGACTACATCAGTGCTCTATTCCACATGTAGGCAAGCATGCAAGCATCCCTTTCCACCCCAAGCTGCAAGC
Source organism: Dermatemys mawii (assembly GCA_007922305.1). Classification (NCBI taxonomy): domain Eukaryota; kingdom Metazoa; phylum Chordata; order Testudines; family Dermatemydidae; genus Dermatemys; species Dermatemys mawii. The sequence goes on along the minus strand of ML677394.1, from coordinate 5,496,569 downwards.
CTTCCCCATAGAAAAGCAGCTTTACCTCCACAATCCGCTGCTGAGCTGGCCCCTGCAACCGCCGGATGCTGTAGCTGGCTGCCCTCCTGGGTTGAGAAGAGCTCCTGGCTGCATGCGTCCAGGGACTCCTCCGTGCCCTGGGTCGCTGCCGCCTCGTCCTCCTCCTCCTCCTCCTCTTCTTCATCCTCCTGGTCTTCGTTGTCCTCCTCACCCCCTCCTTCACTGGTGGGCTGGGAAGTGTCCACGGTGATCGATGGAGTGACCGTAGGATCACCACCAAGTATCGCGTGCAGCTCCTTATAAAATCTGCAAGTCACCGGGGCTGCCCCGGAGCGGCCGTTTGCCTCACGGGCTTTGCGATACGCATTCCTAAGCTCCTTTACCTTAACACGGCACTGCAGAGTGTCCCGCTCATGGCCTCTCTCTGCCAAGGCCCGTGATATCTGCCCATAGGTATCAAAATTCCTGCGGCTAGACCGCAGCTGAGACTGAACAGCCTCTTCCCCCCAACAGCTGATGAGGTCCAGCACCTCGCTATTGCTCCATGCTGGGGATCGCCTATTGCGAGGAGGCATGGCACGTGGAGTCATGATGATCAATCAGAATGATCACCTGCAACGATTCCCTGAGACCACGCCACGCAATCAATCAGATCAATGAGAATGATCACCTGCAAGGAATCCCTGAGAGCACGCCACGCTTGGCTGGAGCAAACAGGAAGGGGATTTTCAAATTTCCCTGGAACTTTAAAGGGCGGGTCTGACATGTGGTCACCTGAGGACAGGACAAAAGAGTGTGCAAGTGATGACCAGAGTGGCTCGAATGGGAATTATGGGACGGGCTGGAGGCCAGTTAATGCGCAGTGGGTGTCCACATTCTTGTTGTAGCGCTACAGCAGCTGCGCTACAGCCCTTATTCCCCATGCGGAGGTGGATTAACAATAGCGCTATAACTCAGCGGTTATAGCGCTCTACGTGCCTTGCCAGTGTGGACGGGGAGGAGGTTATAGCGCTCATGGGGGCTTTATAGAGCTATAAAGTGCCAGTGTAACCAAGCCCTTAGATTCTGCATGAAGTAGTGTTGATGTTTCCGTAAAGGGCTGTGGATCAGTGGTACTGAACCTATTCTTTAGCATGATGTTCAGGGAGGATTACTGTTCTTTTGGAGGTGTTGATTTTATGTCTCATCTGTAAGCCAAGATCTTGACTAGTAGAGATTGATAGCAGTCTTTCAAAGAGATAATGACCAGGTCCTGGCTACATTTAAATTCGGGTCATTACATTCTTTCTGTTTAAATTCACCCTGCAATTTCAGTTGTAGATGGTGGTCTTCACTACTAGACCTAAATGATGTATAATGTTGAGATGCTTCATCCCCAGAGGGGCTGCATTTCAATGGTTGTTGCAGTAATCCTTATATAGGGGTGTTTAAGCAATCTCTACACAATCTCTGATTCATTGGAATGAAAGTGCTATGTAAGTGTAGGATGATTATTCTATAGTTATACAACAAGAGTTGGCAACCTTTCAAGAAGTGGTGTGCTGAGTCTTCATTTATTCAGTCTAATTTAAGGTTCCGCCTGCCAGTAATACATTTTATCGTTTATAGAAGGTCTCTGTCTATCAATCTATAATATAGAACTAAACTGTTGTATGTAAAGCAAATAAAGGTTTTTAAAATGATTAAGAAGCTTCATTTAAAATTCAGTTAAAATGCAGAGCCCCCAGACCAGTGGCCAGGACCTGGGCAGTGTGAGTGCCACTGAAAATCAGCTTGCGTGCTGTCTTTGGCATGCTTGCCATAGGTTGCCTACCCCTACAAGAATGTTTCAGGAGTTACCCTAGGGTCTAAATGAGAACAAAACTTAATTGTATATCTGTAATCATGTTAGCTTCAGACATAAAGATAAGTGAAAGTTTGTTGGTCTCCAGCTTCATAGGTTTGTTCATTAAATATATAATGTATATCAATTTATATCAATGATGATGTCCAGTTAAAACACCTGTGCAATGTTCACACTTGCCTGAAGTGACATTATGATAGAAACATCTCTTTTTAAAAGTTAATGTATTGTGGAACCACAGTCACTAATATGCATTCATCTTAATGCTGTGGAATTGTGATTTTAAAATATAGTTAAAAGCGGATACATTTCCTTTAAACGCAAGGTTTAAGTCCTCCCAAACTCAAAGGCAAGTTTTCTCCTTGCCATAGACAAATCAGGAAGGCCTCCACTTCAGGGGAAAAAAATTATTGGGGGGGAAGGGGAGAATATTAAACTGGAATTTTCAGAGAAATGGAGCTGGGTGTTTAGTTCATGTGTAATATTTTATTTTTAAGAATACCAAAGATACAGAAAGTCTGCTCGCACAGAAGGAAGAGCATATGAATAATACAATGCAACAGATGTACAACAATATAGGAGAAAAAGAAGAAACAATTAAAGGTCTTCAGGATATAGTGACATCAGAAAGGTCTAATTTATCTGTTCTACAACACAGTCTTTCTCTCCGGGACACAGAGATAATGGAGTTAAAAAATGAAATTGCTTCAGCCAAGATGAAAGAACAGGAATGTATTGAAGAATTGAAAGCAAATCACAAAAGAGATATTTGTAGAGAGTTGCAAGAATTGAGGTCTGTTTTGGAAGAGTGTTTCAGAAAAGAGATAGCAAGAGTTAAGGAGGATTGTGAAGAAGAGATGAATAAAAAATATAAGAATGAACTTGAGCAGATAAAAAGAGAACTCTCTGCTTTGAATTCTGATGAAGATTTTCAGAATTTAAATGCAATAATTATTGATTTAAATAATAAACTGCATGAGTCAGAAATTCATAGAGAAAACTTGAGCAAGCAACTTAAAAATCAAATGGAGGATTTTCAGAGAGAGAGATCTGAAATTGAGCTGAGGTATAAGGATTTGGTAGAAGACCTCAAATTACAGCTTACTAATGCTGAAAAACAGGCCAAGGAAGCACAGGAATCTAAACAAGAAAAGGAGTATTTGAATGATGAGATCCAAAAGCTCAACTCTTTCATCCAGGAATTAAGTGAAAAGCTGCTCCTTGAGACAAGAAAGAACAAAGATTTAAAGCAGAAGCATGATGAAGAAATAACTATCTACAATTTGAAGTTAACAAAGTTAGAGCAGGAGGAAAAATTGTTACAGGAGGTGTCAGAATCCCAGAAAGCAGAGCTTGAGAAGATGCAGAGTAAATTATGCCAGCATGAAGGTGAAATACAGTTAGTTCGTGAAGAACTAGAGTTCCAACATGGCTTGCGAGTGGACTCTTTTAAAGCTGAATTAGAAGACACAAAGAAAAATCTAAAGAAGGTCAAAGCAGAGAAGGACCATAAAAGTTATGAAGCTGGTAACACGTCTGAAGAAAAGATGGTAGAACTAGGATCTTTCATAGAAGATGCAGACCTATTAACTAAATATCTTGTCTCCACTGAGAGACAGGAGCAGTCATACGTATCAGACAGCTCTGAACTTCTTGATGCCGAAGAGGGTAGATTTATGCGAGATAGCAGCATCATTTTAGAATCCAACTTGGACTCCACAGCAGATAAGTTAATGTTTAGCCCTGATGAACAAAAGTGTCTTAGCAGTGTACTGCAAGGGACTTCTGATGAAACTGAGCTGGAAGCTGAGGCTTTTACTTCGTATTTGTCAGGTGACTCCCTGCTGCAAAATGAAGTGAGTGACAGTAAGGAGGTGAAGGATGGAGAGAGAGCTGGCTTGATGGAGACATGTGTTAAGCTAATTAAGCAGCTAAGCGAAAAAGAATCAGCACTGAACAAATCGTATCAGGAGACCCAAGAAGCTCTTGAAAAATGGGAAAAAGCAACAGCTGAACTTTCCATTACACATTTAGAACTGAATAAGGAGCGAGAAGCACGGGTTCGTTGTGAAGAACAACTTGATCAAAAAGTAAAGAAGGCGAAAGAACTTGAAAACAAAATAAACTTTCTGGAAAAGCAGGGTGAAGATAGAGATCTAACAGTTTGTACTGAAGAACTAGGGCTTGGAATAAAGGCTTCCAAGTCACATACTTGGCAGGAGATGATAAAAGACCTCAAGCAGGAAAGAGAAACATTGATGATGCAATTGAGGGCTCAGGAGCAATTAGTAAAAGAAGTTCAAGAGCAGAAAACTGCCTCTGATTCAGTAACGAGTGAAGTACAGTCCCTTTTTGGACGTCAACTAGCTGCTTTGCAAAGCCAAAGGGATCAGATGCAAGCCCATCTTGATGCCCAGAAGGCCAAAAACCAGACTATGGCCGAACTTCTTGGTCAGAAAACCATATTAGAAGAGACATTACTGAAAGAACAGGAGGCTCTCAAAGCTGAAATCAATAATAAAGAACAAAGTTTAACACTCTCACGTAAGGAGACTATAACCTTACAAGAAAGATTGTCTGCTGTAGAGCAAAATCTAACAAAAGCAGAAAAAGCTCTAGAAGAAACTCTTGAAAAAAATGTACATGATCTTAATATGAAAACAAAAAACTTTGAAAAAGCACTGGAGTGTGAAAGATTGGAATTTGAGGAGAAATTGAAATCCAGTAACTTGGAACTTCAGAAACTTAACACTGAAATACAGGCCCAAAAATTGGAACACATTGAGGAAGAAAACAAACTGACAGAGGAAGTGGCTTATTTGAAGAAGGTTCAGGTGGAACTGGAGAATCACCTTCAGGAAGCTGTGCAGAAATCTGCCCAAGCCATACAGGAGGTACAGTCTGAGATGAGGAGACATTATGAAGAGGAAATTAGTAAAATAAAATCTCAGCATCTTTCTGAAACAACAAAAATGAATCTGGTACACCAGAAAGAGGTAGGTAACTCTGATAATGACACGAAAATTTGTATTTCTGAATGCTTGGTAAATGGTAATTTCAAAAAATTTCATCCTTTTCAGATAGAAGAGCTAAATGCAGAAATAAAAGAGAAGGTGGTAAAACAGCAGAACTTAGAGGAGGAACGAAAAGAACAGATTGGATTAATTAAAAAGGTATTTTTTTCTAACAGGCTTATTTAGAAAGATGTTGCATGTCCAGTTGTTTTCTTTCAAAATGAACTGATTTCTTGAGGTGGAAAATCAATTGGGTTTTCGCAAGAGTAAAGATAGTTTTGTTGACTTTGAGATTACTGTCCTAATGGCTTGTTAATGCTGGAAGGACAAAAGTGAAAAATGTCCACAATGCAGTAAAAATTCTGTGATGTGTTTGTGACGTTCCCCTGGGGTTTTATCCGGACTGGTGATCTGCTAGGTCATTCCAGTCCTTGACTCTGAGAGCCAGCCTTATCCTGCTCTGCTGTGAGAACCCCACTCCTGGGCTGTTCATGCACAGCCTCTGGCATGTAAGCTGCTCCTTGGATTGTACAACTGAATGACACTAGCCGATACCTCCGGCCCCAGACACAACCCTAGGAACCTCTGTCTTGCAGTGTCCAGTTGTGCCTGCCTGGACGCTGCAAGCTTCTGTGTGTTCGTCAATTTAACAAAGAAATTGGTATGTATCAGACTTGTTATCCCAAGAGGAAGGAACCTGTGACACGTTTCAAACCAAACACACTGCTTCAGGGGGAATACACAAACAAATTTATTAATTGTAAAGGTACATTTTAAGTGAGTATAAGTCACAACACAAGTCAGATTTGGTCAAATGAAATAAAAGCCACATGCATTCTAAGCTGATCTTAACACTTTCAATGTCCTTACAAACTTAGATGCTTCTCACCCAGGCTGGCTGGTTGGTCGGTCTTTAGCCAGGCTCTCCCCTTTGATCAGTGCTTCAGTCGCGTGGTATGGTGTCTGTAGGTGGAAGAGAGAGGAAGAGCATGGCAAATGTCTCTTCCTTCTATTATGTCCTTGCTTCCCTCTTGGCTTTGCCCCCCCTTCCTCCCTTCAGAATCAAGTGAGCATTACCTCATCACAGTTCCAAACTGACCAAAGGAAGGGGGGTGATCCCCTGGGGTCTAACAGACTCTCTTGTTGTTGCCTAGGCTAGTGCCCTTTGTTCCTGTGAGGCTGGGCTGGGTTTATCCCATACCTGCTCTGATGAAGTGTGAACTGCCTCTCTGCTCTAGGAGAGTTTTTGCCTGGGCTAGTTTTGAGCCATGTGGATACATTTTCAGCCTCCTAACTATATACATTAAATTATAACCTATAAAATTACTATAATATTACTGTAACAACAATGTTCAGTGCATCATGAGCCTTCTGAAGACACCCAACTTGACACTCTTTGCACTGGATACCACACAATCATTTTATAAAAATGAACATGAGGGTGCAGGGTGTTCCCCTGAGGTACAGAGCGTCACAGTGTTCTTCTCTCCAGGTTCATGAACGAGAACATGATCGTGAAATTGCTGAACTAATTATTAAACATGAAGATGAAATGAAAGAGCTACGTGCTGAACTAATTAAGGAACAGCAGCAACTGTTGGATGAACTTCAGCAACAAATGGAAGGTGCACACAGAACAGAGATGCAGTGTGCTCAGCTCCAGTCACAGGTACAGTATGTATGCACAGTAATGATTTAGGCAAATTTCCTAGCTGTCACAATTTACAGTTAATTCGATAGCAAAGAAGAGCCTCTTTTCTAACAAAATAAGCCATGTTCGGAGGCATGCCTTGTACGATTGTAAAGGCTACATTTGAAGAATCAATAGGGAGTGTTATGCTAAGACAGGGGTGGGCAAACTTTTTGGCCCGAGGGCCACATCGGAGTTCAAAATTGTGTGGAGGGCCGGGTAGCAAAAGCTGTGCCTCCCCAAACAGCCTGGCCCCCCCCCCCCCCCACTCCCCAACCCCCCCCCCACTCCTTGTCCCCCTGATTGCCCCCTCTGGAACCCCTCGCCGACTCTAACTGCCGCCAGAACCCCACCCCCATCTAAGGCCCCCCTTCTTGTCCCCTGACTGCCCCCTCCAGAGACCCCCCTGCCCCTAATCACCTCCCAGGACCCCCTATCCAACCCCCCTACTCCCTGTTCCCTGACTTCCCCACCCCCTAGCCACACCCTTGCCCCCTGGGACTCCCACCCCTGTTCCGCGTCCTCTGACCACCCCTGAGACCCTCTGCCCCTTATCCAACCCCTTGCCCCAGCTCTGGCCCCCTTACCACGCTGCCAGACACACTGCCGTGACTGATCGCCAGAGCTTGCAGCCCTGCCCCTCAGAGCGCTGCTCGCGTGGTGTGCTGAGGCTGCGGGAGAGGGGCCAGAGCAGCCTCCCAAGCCGGAGCTCAGGGGCCGGTTAGGAGGAGCCTGTGGGCCATATTTGCCCACCCCTTTGCTAAAAGGATTGGAGATACCACCTACTATGGAAGGGTCTCCAATGTCCTCAATCTTACCACTTATTCATTAGAAAATTATCAAAATTTAGAATATTTGTGAAGGGAAGAGGTTTGCTTATATTCTTAAATATAAATGAGGATCTGCAGTAACTTCCGGGAATGGAGAGAGGCTGGCAAAGAATACGAGGCTACTATGCTTTTTTGGTGTTCTGATCAATAGAGATGCATTTTTTTTTTTTTTTACATGTTAGGTTTGCACAAAATTCTAGTGCAAGGTAATATTTTACCCAGTGTCTAGTTTCGCTAGACCCCTAGAAATATGGAATAGTGCTTGTATGTGCTGCAGTACTGGGAATTGTAAAGCGTGGCAGAAAATCAAATTGAAACTTATTCTTTCTTCAGCCAAGTCTTACGAATTGCGTGAAGGTAATCATCCATCACACACAACTTTACTGCAATGTGTATACTGAGTGTGTTTTTGTTAGAGTGTCACATTCCTTCTCATGGGTTTTACAGTTTGTTATTGAGTCTACACTAGGTAAACTCTGTTAAATATTACTCCAAATATTTCTCTAAAGGTTCCATGGACCTTTTAATTGTTACATATTTATTGACTCTGTATCAGATAAGATTGTAATGTTACTTTAATTTACAAGTGGAGTCCCTGTTCTTGCAAGCTGTTACACGCATGTGTAATTATACCTATGTGAGTAGCCCCATTGATGAAATTTGGCAGGTTGAGGGCCTAAATTCCCTTCTCTGTAAATTTTAATCCATTTGTAAACTCCCATTACTTCTAGAAATACACAGGATACAATTACTTTGTGTTTATTCCCTAAATATTGGCTTATATATTTGTATATATGTAGAATGGAAACTTTATAATCCATTGTAGAACTTAGTTGCTGCTACTGCTAACTGATGGATATTTCAGAGCTGAATTGGTGAGCAGCCCAAGAGAAATGTATATTTACATCATTGTTTCTATTTCAACACTTCCGATATCGGTTATTCACTTAACCGTAGTATCAAATGATAGCCAGTGATGGCTTTGTGAGGTATGATGCACTGTGATGGACTCAAAGGATAAAAGTGGAAATTTGCAGCATGCTGTAGACAATAACGTGTAGTTTTGCAATTTCCTTTTTACATTTCATACCTTTCTGAAGCTGCTGCAGTTGAGGCAGATTGCTGGCAGCCATTCCCTATCAGCAAATAAACTTAAGAGAAAGAAAAGGCAACCAGTTTGGATATATCATCAAACAGACTTTACTACTGGAAGGAGAGAGAGTAGAGTCTGTACTCATTAATAAAAAACTTCTGCAAGCCCGATCAGAACTAGAATCTAGTTTTTCTGCTATTCTACTTCCAGCCATGAATATGTTTTGTATGAAAATAACAGACTAGCAATAAATATAGAGGTGTGTATATAATTGAAACTGGTATAGAAAAATGGTAATATATTTCACTTAAACTATGTTTTCCCCCTTCCCACTGTAGACGCTGCACAACCTTGAGTTGGAAGGTTTACGACTAAGTCTAACTAATATGCACACAGCCCAGTTGGAGCTGATGCAGTCTAACTTGAGAAAAGAGAAGGAAACTGCCCTTGTGGAGTTACGGGAGATGCTCAACGATAAGCGTGCTCAGGAAGTAGCAATTCTACAGAGCCGACATCAGTTTGAGTTGGAGCATATTAAAGAACAAACTCTGAAGGAAAAAGAAGAACTTGCACTGAAATATCAACAAGAACTAGGTATTATGAACTTGGGAGTTAGTGGGTGATCATGCAATTGCTAAGTATTTGATTGCCACACAGTTTCTGATTGGGAGATTCTCAGACCTGGTCTGTACTTAAAATTTACATTGGTATTACCATGATTCTCAGGGATGTGTAAAATCCACATAGCCTGTTTTTGGTCTGTCCTATGACCTGTTCTTGTCCCTGTTGAAAACTGACATTGATTGCAAGTAGGAACAAGGTCAGGCCTTGTTCAAGGGATTTAGGCCTGCCTCAGATATAAAGCTCTTTGCAAGAGAGAATGACTTGATCTCCAAAGATATAGCTATGATAGTTGCCCATTCATAGGTTGAAGGCCTTCTCCAAACTCATTGGTTCTAGCATGATCATCTTTTGTCATCCTTGTAGACTGGTGCTCCAGTCAATTAGCAGTTTCTTTTTAAATATCTTCAGAGAAGACAACCTCCTAGATTGCTACATCACATTTTGTCATCTTGTCAGCCTTTATTCTACCAGAAATGTACTTTTAAACAACTGGTTCTTCAATCATTTGTCCTCTTCAATATTTATTTCTGAAACTCTTGGTGTTCTAACATTTAGTATTAGGATCATCTGTATCTTTGACTTTGAATTTCAACTCTTGTGCTTTGCTCTGGATCAGACTACAGTTGGTGCTAGTTGCTGTTACCAGTTTTACCCCATAAGTTTTTTTGCCTTGCCTTGAGTCAGCACTAGGTTCATTGTTGTGTTTTTGGAGCAAGTACCTGAAAATTCTCCGGGCTTCCCCTCCCAATACCTGGAAATTAAGTGAGACGTTTACCTGGAAGGTTCTGAAAGCTTCAGCTGGAGAGCCAAAGTCAAGAGTCTCAGATGAGTTATGAATCTATATCAGTGCTGCTCTTGGTGGCATAGATTAAGTGAAAGACTCTACAGGACTGTTTCAGCACCGTCAAGGTAATCAACTAGACTGTTGGAATTGCTGAAATTGCATTGAGGTTTTGCTCTTTGTACTTCTACATGCCGTTCTGGTGCTTCTTGACACAGACAATGACTCCTTGAGCAAGTCATTGCTGCCTTTGAACTGCAACGACAATTTATTTGAGAGCCAACAGGCAGCTGTCTGAATTCCTGGAAACAACTGAGGCCTACAGGTGCCATCAGAAAATATTGAGGAAGCTGATTTCTTTCTCTCTCCTCCTCCCACCTCAGTTCAATGAAGCAGTCCCTTTTGCTTATGGTGAAGGGAGACTTCTGCATTGTGGAATTTCAGTGTGTCACGGTTGAAGTCTGTGCCCTGTCCTCAACTGTTTTTTGGGTATAGGTGATGCAGGAGACTTGTTTAAGGACAAGTGCATCTTCAGTGGGCAGAGTGAGAGGGAAATATTGATTTCTTCTTTTAGAAAAAGTTTGCATAACATGTGTCTCTCACACCTCTAGTGTGTCTTATGATACTTCTGCTGAGAAGTGCCTCCTTTGGCTTTAGCTGCTTGCTAGGTCTCCCATCCCTGTGTGAAACTTATGAGGCTAGTGGTCAGCCTCTCAGAGCCTTATAGGACTCTCTCTCTTTTAATCTTTAAGAACACTAAAATTGTTCCTCAGCCTTTGATGCTAAGACTGCTGAAAGTGGTGCTGGAAGGAGGCTGACAATCCTCTTCAGGTTTACTGTTGTCTCACTTGCTGGAGACTTCACGAGCCCAGCGTGAAGGAGGGAAGGGAAAATCATCCAGTATCCTCCCTTCAAGTCCCCTGCTTTCTCCAGTTTCTCTCCCTCTTTTCCTTTAGACCGTAGGAGATGCTGTGCAAAGAGCTGAGGAATGGGATGTAGTTGGGAGGGGGTAGAGAGAGGTTGGAGGAAAAGCGGCTTTTAGGTAGTAAGCCAAAAAATAGCATCATCCTCCCTCTCTCTCTGCCCCACGCTCTGTGTAGGAGACTCAGAGGGTAAGGTACTTTTTCTTACTAGTTGCTGCCTCCTGCTTCTATTCTTATCTCTGGAGCTACTGACAAGCTGAAATTAGCTTTGGAACTTCCACTGACCCATTCTGATAATGATATTTAAAATATATATAGCTCTTTAAATTGGTTTTATCAATTAAACTTTGGTCCTGTGCATTAGATCTTGACTAGATGAGTTCAGTAAACTGTTTCTCTTGTTTAGATTTTTAAGACTCTGAACAAGTCTATTTTTAAAATTTTATAATGTGATAAATTAGATAACGTATTCCAGATTTACTTCAAATTTGCTAGAAAAAAATCTCAGCAAGTTTTTACACACAGTACATTTCAGAGCGGGAGGTGGCAGGCGCGAGGATTGAAATCAAATTTGTAATGGAAATTTAGCTATGTAGTAGCTCTGGCTGCTAGGTAGTAAAAGGAAGATGAAGAATATTTCCACTTCCTTTCCACACACACGGTGCTTGTTTTTTGGTCACATAGGCTTATGACTTGTGAGTAGCAGCTTGAAATATTATTTTGATCAGGGGTAGAATTGAGGGGGGACAGTAAGTGTTCTCTCCCAAGTTCTGCTGGCAAAATAGTTCCCATTCGCTTGAGACCTCAGTATGCCCCTTGCACTTCGTCATGCAGACATTCAGAGTATGATCATGAATGTTCTTTGAACTCCTTGGGCTGCCCTCCTCCCCGCAAATGAATTTTGCGTATATCTGTGTCCTCTGCTGAGCTCCTTGAGCTTGGCTCCCTTTAGAGCAGCTCTGATGCACTGCTGCACTCCGGCTCCTTTTTGATTAAGGGAAATGGGATTACTACTCTTCTTCCTCCCCCCTGCCCCCGGTTAAAATAAGATGTCACTTCCAGTAAATTTGTGCAGATTTTTGCACTATGATTCTCCCTCTTTTCTTGCATTCTTTGCACAGTGAAATAGTTAGCAGTATTGGCTTCTGAAATGTTATTACTGGGCATCTAAGTTGAATGAAATGAATGAGGCAGTTTACATCTCTCTAATGGTGTCATGCTCTCTGTGGACTTGGGCAAATATTGCTGGACTGGTTACACTAAATTTACATCTCCATGGTTTTCTTTGCAAATGAAGCAAGTTAGACACTGATTCCTATAAAATAAGAGCTGACGCTCTAGCATTAAAAAGAGCAGTTTTGAGAGAGATGGTGGTACATCATACTGCTATGTACCTCCTAATTCAAGCCTTGAATGTAATGTTTAAAATGAAGTAGGTCTTTCCATATTTTAAAATGTCATTAGACCCCAATGTTTCTTACTAGTTAGCTTAGTAAACAGAATTTTATTTTGCAGATGAGAGGAAGAAAATAGAATTGGAAATGGAAAAGAAACACATCCAGACACTGGAGGTATAAGTTCCTTACTGTATATTGGACAAGCTAAAACTGTACTGTAAATCAAAGCTACTATGATCTCTTCTATTATAACATTTTTGAAAGGGCAAGTAAACACAATATGAAATAAAAAGAAGCAGAAAAATATTACTCTTAACTGCTTTACTAATGCACCTATCCTGTTCTGTCAGACTCTGAAAGGAGACTGGGCACTGAAGACCGAATCCTGTTTAAAAAACATCCATGAGGAGCTATCTGAAAAACATCAGACTGAAATGAATGAACTGCAGAAAACTCTGAACTTGGAACTAGAAAGAATTAAAGAGGAGCTGAAGAATCTGGCTCTTAAAAAAGAGCAGGTGGAAAGTAAGTGTTATGCATTGGAAAACATTAGCTTTGTTGCAAAATATTTATTGTGAGGGATTCAAACCTGGCTAGAGTAACTTTAGGATTTGTACAGTGCATATAAAGCAGTAATCATTTTTCAGTTTGAATATTTGCAGTTAGAACCATGTTGATGACCCATAATAGTTCAGAAATGAACAGTTACAAAGGGCTTGTCTTCACTACCGCGGGGTAAGAGCGATTTTATGGCAATCGATTTATCGCGTCCTCACAAGACGCGATAAATCGATCGCCAGCGCTGCCCCCGTCGACTCCGGAACTCCAGGTCCCCCGGAGGAGTAAGCCAGAGTCGATGGGGGAGCACGCCGCCGACTGCCCTCGCTGTGAGGACGGGAGGTAAGTCAGCTGCAGATACACCAACTTCAGCTACGTGATTCACATAGCTGAAGTTGCGTATCTGCAGTCAATCCCCCGCCCTAGTGAAGACCAGCCCATAGTGACTGTTTCTTTAATATAAAGGCTGGTAAGCTACATTGGCTAATGTACAGTTGTAATTGTAGCAAACTTAAGGTGAAAATCCAGAATGCATTTTCCCCACAAATATCAGAAAACGTAAGTGTCTACAATTTACAGAAGTTGGCGCAATAAAAGATATTGTCTCATCCACATTGTGTGTGTCTCATGCTGGGACCAACATAGCTACAACAAGACTGCAGGTTACAATTTTGCTGTCAATTGAGGGCCGAATCCTTCAGCATGGGGCATGAGTCATTTGTGGTTTTGAATTAGAGTAAATTGCAGATTCTCTGTAGTTAGAAGTCCTTAAATCAAAATTTGAGGACTTCAGAAATTCAGCCAGAGGTTACGGGTCTATTACAGGAGTGGGTGGTTGAGATTCTGTGGCCGGTGCGGTGCAGCAGGTCAGACTAGAGCAGCGGTTCTCAAACTGTGGGTTGGGGCCCCAAAGTGGGTTGCAATCTCATTTTAATAGGGTTACCAGGGTTGGCTTAGACTTGCTGAGACTTGGGCCAAGGGGAGAAGGTCAAGAGGTTCAGCCCTGGGTGGTGGGGCTCAGGTTACAAACCCCCAGCCTGGGGCTGAAGTCCTTGGGTTCGGGCTTTGGCTCCCATGCCCGGGATGGTGGGGCTTGGGCTGTGGTTCACCCTCCTGGGGTCCTGTAATATTTATTGTCAGAAGGGGGTTGCAATGAAGTTTGAAAACCCCTGGACTAGATGATCATGATGGTTCCTTCTGACTTTAAAGTCTATGATAGTCTGAGAGTCTCTTAATTAGGGAAAACTTCCATTAGTTTCAGTGAGTGTTTTGCCTGATTTAAAGATTTCCAGATTGTATTCGGAAGAGCCAGACTCCTGTTTGGATCTTAACAATTTGGACGTATGATAGATTTTGGCAATTTTTAAAAATAATTGTTTCAAAGTTACCTTCCTTAAGCAGCAGAGTAACGGAAAGCCTCACTGCTTAGAAAAATGAGGGCCAAGATGAATAAATGATCACAATTTTTGCTGCTTTTAGGAGTCTGAAATGTGTGTGTCAAGGGCCCCTGAAGCCCTTGCCTTTGTAGAATTCTATCAGCAAGAGGCATATCTGGTAGCATCATCAGAGGCTGCTGCCTTCAGAGAATATGACAGGCCCACTGCCTTATATAGCAGCAGCCTGAGGAGTACAAAGAATTTACCCCATGGAGAACTTGGCACCCAATACCTCCCACAGTGTGCTTACATGAAGTGTAGTGGGAAGAGCTGGCCAGTTGGTTTGAGAGCCATATGTCCTCTGAGGAACCTACTAGGTGAGAGGCAGGGGAAATGGCAACTATTTCAAATAAATGGAAAGCTGGCTTCAGGGTAGCTGGCACTGGGAAACTTTGTGCCAGCTGGCATGCAGCAAAACCAGCCCTGAGGTATAAGCTCCATCCTGTTACCCATGTATAGCATTGGATGCTTTTGCTCTCCTGCTAGCAGTCCTCTGGCTGCTGTGCAGGAACCCACCTGTGAATCTCTTCCTACCCAGTCTCCTGTTGATCCTTTACTTGTTCCCTCAGAGTGCACAGTCCAGCTATCTGTATGTGACAGAATCATTTCTGTCACTGTATTGTGGCTGGGTGGGAGTGACTTGCAGGCAGAGTTCCCTCTCTGTGGCAGATCAAAGGTTTGTTGAGGAGAAGTAGATGGCAGGTCCACTTTGCTTAGGGAAAGCTCACTTATATGGTGGGAGAGACTCCCGCCGCCCTGAATCTTCGAAGTGCTCCTTTCTGCTTGAGGTGAGTGCATCTGTCCTTATCTCGCTTCCTTTTTCTGCAACTATTTGTGCTGGTGGCAGAAGTGCTTTCCAGTCCCATGGCCAACTATTTCTCCTTGACCTTCCAGTCCTGGCTGACAGCAACACTGTGAATGAGAAATTCTCTGGAGAAATATCTTCCCTGTGCATTTAAGGCTGCTGCTGTTTATTATGACATTGTCTCTTACTTATGTTTTGTCTTCAGGTAGTTGCCTCTGGTGTCCTCCCTGAGTTCCGCACCACCTGCTGATGGCATTGCATACCGTGGACCATAAGGCTCTGTGTGGAAATTCCAAGTTTCCATTTCTTTACTGTTAAAGTTCTTATCGTGCTCATTACTGTGATATAAGTGCCTGTACTGAACTAGCCAGTTGGTGCCTTTCACAAGGTTGTAATGGCCCTGTCAGTTATTAACCTAGACAGAGATTGCCTTAAACTTAGTTAGCTAATCTGTTAGCTTGTTGGCCTCTATTCATAATTTTGTGCTTTAATTAGTCACACAACTTTGTTTTGCAGTGAAATGTAAAAACCTGGAGAATGAACACCAGATGGCAATTACAAAACTACGTGAACAGCTGCAGATGGAACATGACCAAGGTCTAGAAAACATGAAAAGGAAAAGCAAGGAAAGAGAACAAGAGATGCAGCAGGAGGTTAATAAGATTTTTTTGTTCTGAATGTTTGGTATGAATTAGGTAAGTGGCCTAGCATTATTTAGGAGACGCAAGTGTTATTAAATAGTGTGGGTCACTCTTCTGTATTTTACATTTAGATTTTTTAAGGGGAAATGTAGCATGATGGAAGTTTTTTGTTTTTTATTCTAAAATTATGAGCAAGAAGCACAAATCAATATTAGATTAGTATTCATAGGTTCTTTTAGCTGGATTTAACTCTGTGTAACACATAGCTAGATCTACTGATGCAGCCTTTCCTGCAATTTAATCAAATCTTTACCTTAGTTCTTATTTAATATAGTTTACTGATTCCTATATTTTTCTCAGTTATTTTGTTCGTCACATTCATAGTCTCACCAGTCATGACATAGGTGGCATGACAAGCAGATGACTCCCTCATTTGTCTCAATTAGAGGGATATTTGTAGAGGAGTTAGATGTTTCAGTGTCTCCACCAGCCTCTGCTGTGAGCCCAGGGTTTGGATGGTACTATACATTTCCACCCGTTAGCAGCTTAGCTGTTTCTAAGCCCTGAAAATAGGCAGCTATTAAAACTAAAAGAGAAAAATTCTTAATGCATCTTTCGTAGATGGAGAAACTTCAGGCCACATATGAAGAATTAAAAACTCGATCACAAGAAGAAATCAAACAGCTTTGGTCTCAGCTTGATAGCACACGAGCAAGTCGACAGGAGCTAAGTGGTATGATTGAAACACATTTCGGTTCTTGCCTTAGCTCACATAGAACATACTGTGTGTGAAACAATTTTTAACAAAATGTAGCGAACAGCAGGGGTTGTCGTACAGCATTGGACAAATGATCCATTTAATTCAGTTTCTGGCCAGTACCAG
The DNA here is from genome assembly GCA_007922305.1 of Dermatemys mawii. Lineage (NCBI taxonomy): Eukaryota > Metazoa > Chordata > Testudines > Dermatemydidae > Dermatemys > Dermatemys mawii. Next base: position 5,480,051 of record ML677394.1, on the reverse strand, counting down.
ATGCTTCAGAATAAGTTTTTAAAACCCTGAAGTAGGCAATACCATGCCTATGGGGAAAGTTTCAATCCTGTTCTGGTGGTTTATAATTTGTCCTGGAATATGAAGGCAGAGAAGCCCTACAATTTTATTGTATCAAATTATGATGTGGTGGTGTCTGTGCCAAAGTTGAAGTTGCAGCTGAGTTGTCATCACTGCTGCTGTCACGGCCTCTGCTGTTATCTGTCTGTGTTGCATTAGTAACCAGGTAGTAAAATACAGCCAGGTCCCTTACATCTTAAAATCAGATTTTAAGGTGCAATGTGGTGTAACAAAGAAATGAAGGTGAGGGAGGAAGAGGGTAGCAGCAATAGGAACACCTGGTTACATCAACTAGTATGTACAATAGGTGGAGGGTTTTTACAGATATAAATCAACACGAAACATTGATGGCAGTAATCCCTACTGCTCACCTGTAACACTTGTCATTTGGCTGTTTATCATTACCCTGATCTTGGCCCCCTTTAAAATCTGTGAACAAAAGTTAGATTAGTTCTGAGGCTGAAATAGGGTTTCCTAGTAGATTTGAATTGAGGTGGACAAGTATTCTGGAATTACATCTTAAAATTAAAGGGATTCACTAGGATTCAGGTGGTTATTTTAATGCTTAGTCCTGTCATCCCTAGAAGATCCACTGGGAAGGAGGAGAAATGCCCCACAATCCCTTTGTTCTCCCCTTCTTGCAAACCTTCTGTTCCTAGCAAGGGATCCCCTCACTTGCTCATCCCTTGCAGGGCTCTCTCTTCTCCTGCTGATGTTATGAGGGGAGCAGAAGTGTGTGTCCTCTCCTTCTGCAGACCTCGTGGGGGAAATGTCTAATCTCCCTGTTCTCCAAGGTCATAAGTTAAGGCTGTTTAATTTTTTTTTAAAATGGAAATTTCCAGACAAAATTCTTTATGCTACGATTAATGTTGCCAGTGTCAGGCTGTTATTTTATGTGTATATTAGTTTGGGGTTTTGAAAAATAACCCCCAAAACCAACAAGCAGAAGAGCAAACACTTAAAAGCCAGGACAGTGAGTTTAAATTTGCACTTCTCAAATGAGATATTAACTCATAAAAATTACAACAAAAACATTTATTCTGTTTCAGTATATTTGCAATGCAACATAATGTAGCCATAAGTAAAGGCTATGTTTTAGTCATGGGTATTTTTAGTAGGTCATGGACAGGTCATGGGCAGTAAACAAAATTTCACAGCCTGTGACCTGTTTATGATTTTTACTAAAAATACCCCTGACTAAAACTGTGTACGTGTGTGTGTGTGCGCCGCAGATACTCATCATGCCTTATGGGGGAAGGGGCAGGGTTGGCTGGGCTGGGGAAGTGGTGCCTTCCAGGTCTAGCTCCATGTGCTGCCTGTGCTCCGCCCCAAGCCCTGGTTCTGCAGCTCCCATTGGCTGGGCCAATGGGAGCTGCAGGGCCGGTGCCTGCGGGCGGAGGCAGCATGTGGATCTAGGAACTTAGGCAGGGGAGTTCCCCTCCTCGCCAGGTAAGCACCACCCCGCACCCTAATCCCCATCTCTGAGTCCCCCCACACCCAAAATGCTGCTGCTGGTGGGCAGGGGAACGGGGGCCCCAAGCCTGTCACAGCAGCAGCTGGTGTGACTGGCCCAGGGGCTGCCTGAGCTGCTCAGGTGGCTCCCAGCCCAGTCACATGGGCCGCTGCAGAAGTCAGGAAAGTCTCGGAAAGTCATGGAATCCATGATCTGTGTGACAAACATGGAGCCTTAGCCACAAATATTGCATGCTTTTGAAAATGAGTTGGTCTTATGGAAGTGTCTGAAGACAGCTATGCTGAAATTTATGTGTAAGGTAGAGAAAGCAGAGAGTAGAGTGATAGTGAAATCTGCCATTGATAGCATTCATTTTATATTCCGTGTACGATAGACATCTGAATGAGAATTGTCTTAAAAGAAAGTTCTGACTTAGAGCTTAATGTACATGATCTACAGCTGTGTACATCATTAATGTTATAAATGGATTGTTCAGGGAGCTGATGCCTTTTGATTAATGGTGTATGACATGGTCCAACTTGAATGTGCATGAAGTGTTGCACAACTGATGTAAGAAGAAAAAAGACCTCAGAAGATTATGCTTTTACAATTGCCCTGGAACCTCGCAACACCATGCCCCGCGATAGCACGAATCTGCTTATAACGCTGGGCTCCCAACGGCGGCAGCGGGCAGTGCTTTGATGTACCTCAACCCCGCGTTTACCCGGTTGATATTTTTGGACCCCAATCGTCATGGTATTGCGGGATTCCAGTATAGTTGTATTAGCATGCAGCGTTATTGGGATTATGCATTTCAGATATTAGTTCACTTGCAATGTCTCTACTTCTCATAGTTAAGGATATATCATTGCCTTTTATCTGGAAATATAACTGTATATATTCAACTTAGTATAGATGTTCACTCTATTTTTGGAATCTTGATTCCATAAGATCTGGTGGTAACAGGTTGCACAGGCTAATTATGTGTTAATTTTTAAAAAAATTATTTTATGAGATTTAAGTTTGTGGGTTTTTGACTACATGGGGTCCTCCTTGTTCTTGAATTACCAAGGCAAATAAGAAAGGGTGCCTGACTTCTGTGCTCTTTATTATTTTCTGTGGCTCTGTCATATTTGCTGTCTAAACTAAGTGGTCCTAACCTTATCAAACATTAATATCTTTTCATGCTTCCAATCACTGCTGTTACCATTCTGTGGATCTTTTTTATATTTCTGCTTCATCTGAGACGGTGTTATCAAAATGCAACCCAGTGCTCCAGGGGAGAGCATGCTCTGGATTTATATAATGACAGTGTGATTATCCATTCTCTTTCTTAATAGACCTTCATAATCTAGTTGCCATTTTTCTTAGCTAGCCCTTTCCCTGCCCCCTCTAACAGCACATTGAGCTGTCCACAGTGACACCCACATTTTCTTCCTGAGTAGACAGCTGTATTTTAGAATACATCAGCATTTGCGTAGAGTTCTAATTATTCCTTCCAAAACATACTGAATTCCATAAGCCCTGTTTCCCAGTATCTAGCTTTCTTAGGTCTCTCTAAAATTATATTTTTGAGTAATGTAAGTAATTGTCTGCAACTTTGCCTCCTTGATGTTCGCTCCCTCTTCTAATTAGTTGGTCCTCCTATTGACCCAGGATGCATCCCAGTACTAATCTGTCCTTTGTCTTCTACCTCTTCACCAGTTCCTAATTTATCACAATTGTTAGTGAGGCACTTTAACAAAGCCCTTCTGAAAGTTCATGTACATAGAAACCTATGAAACTCCATCTACTATTCTCTTGGCTTCCTACAAGAACTGTAATTGACTGAAGACATTTATCCTTCACAGGTGTTAAGCTGGCTTATCCCATCATTCTAAGTGACCAGAATTCTGACCACTGTGTGCTCAACAGAGCAATTGCATTCTAACATTTTTATACGATGAGGGGCTTGTCCACACTTGGCCAATCTTTATCAGCAAAGCAAGTCTTTTGACAAGATTAAATTTACGTTTAATTATTGGATTTATGTTTTTCAAAGTAGTTTGTGCTTGGAAGGCTGTTTCTGGGGTAAATCAATTTAGTTCAAAGCAGCTGCAGTAATTCTTATTCCTGCTGCATGGGAGCACTAGAAAGTGCAGGGTTCAACCCCCATTGCAGGGCTCTGCATCGTCATCATCATCATCATCCCTAGCTCCTTATATAGTGCTTTACACCAGTAGATCAAAAAATGCTTTGCAAATGAGGTCAGTATCATTATCCCCATTTTACAGATGGGAAAACAGCAGCACACAGAGGGAAATTGACTTACAGAAAGTCACACACTGGGCTAATAGAGCTGGGAATAGAACGCAGGTCTCCTGAGTCCCAGTCCAGTGCTCCATCTGCTACCTCACGCTGTGTCTCCATAACATTTCTCAGCATTGAAGAGCACAAAGGAAGGAAGACAGGCCGATTGGCTGACTGCAGTCCTAACTCACTTCAAGAGGCATAATTTCTGAAGTACTCCTGGAGGAATTCTGCACCACTACGGTGCAACAGAAAAATGCTTCCCCTCCATTCCTCCTAATTCTCTTTAATTTCCACAGAAAATGGTTTCTGTGGGGGAAGCAAAAAGAAGCTGCACCAGTGCTCCGGTTGGTCCTGGCTGGGGTGGGGTGGGGAAGGGGGGAGAGGAAAAGGACAACACAGACCAGAGTTTTCCATGCACAGAGCAGCCAGGACTGAATGAGATCAACTCCCAGAAACTTCTCCTGGCTGCAGGCTGCTCCGCACCGCAGGAGTGATCAGGGTGAGGGGTTTGGTGGGGTGGGGATTCCAGGTGCATGCAGGAGTTGGCTCAGTGGTGGGAGTTAGATGTGGGGGGTAGTGTCTGGATGCAGGGGGTTTGGGCAGATGGGAAGCAGCTCCCTTTACAGTGACCCCTCCCCCCACCCACACACCCAGAACCCCCCACTGAGTCCCCCCGAACTCCCATCCTGCTGAGCCTCACCCCCTACATTGGGAGCCCCCCATCCAGCTGAGCCCCAGCCAGTTGCACCCTGCCCCCCATCCTACCAAGCCCCATTCCCCGCCCCCGCACTGAACCCTAACCACCTGAACTCCCTTGCAGAGTCCAATTCTCCATGCTCCCAAAACCCCTCATCAATCCCCTGTACATCCAGATTCCCCCTGCACCTGAACCCCTCACCAAGCTGCCTGCACCCAGATAGCTCAGCACTAGAACCTTGATCCCCTTGAGGGAATTCTAAGGCAATTTATTTTAATTTTGCAAAGTTCTGCATATTTTCTTTGTCAAAATAACATAGTAACACAATAACAGTATCACAATAATAGTCACACCATTTTCAATTATTTTGGTAATTTATTTCAAAATACTTGTCAGCAAATAATTGAAAATGGTGTGATTATATTGTGTTATTTTGACAAAATATGCAGAATTTTGCAGAATTTTAAAATGTGTGCAGAAGTTTTTACTTTTTGGCACAGAATTTTTAATTTTTTGGTGCAGGAATACTGGAGGGATGTGTGCAACACAAGTGCTGCAGTGTACAGCTGTAGCATTGTAGTACAGACACTTACTACAGGGACAGAAGGGGTTTTCCTGTCAATGGAGATAATCCACCCCTCTGAGAGGAGGAATATAGGTCGATGGAAAGTTCTTCTGTTGAGGTACTTGCATCTACAGTTGGGGTTAGGTTGACCTAACTACGTCTTCCATAGCGTAGTTTTTTTCTCAGTCCTGAATGATGTTGCTAGATCAGTCTAACCTTTTAGGTGTAGACCAGGCCTATGAGTGGGGTAAATGGGGACGCGGCTGTTTTCTTTGCTCTCTCATCCCTTAATTTGTCCTCAGTGTAAGGTGTAGTAACACCTGCTCTGTTAATCCTCCCAAAAAATGTTGAGGCATTGGCATTATTTCTTTGAAAGCATGATTCCTTCTGATGCTGCCTGTTGGGTTCTGTGCTTTTTTATGCACTCAAAATAAGGTTAATCTTCATAGGATCTATGATTGAGTCCAAAGTGTGTGTGTGTGTAGTTTATTTTTGATTAAAAATAAGGTTTAAAGATATTGGTGTTTTTTCCATCTTCTGCCCAGAGTTAAAAGAACAGCTTTTGGCTCGCACATCACATGTGGATGAAATAGAACATTTAAAGCAAGACTTTGAACAGCAGCGGCAGCAGAGAAGAAGCGAACATGAAACTGAATTGGAACAACTGAGAATTTATTTTGAAGGGAAACTAGGGGCAGCTGAAGAAAACTACAGAGAAGAATTAACTCTGCTGCATCAGAGGCTGCAAGAATTAAAGGAATATTCTTTGTTGGAGTCAGAGATTAGTCCAGATCAGCCTTTAGATATCAGGTGATAACTGTTTATTTTTTTCTTTAGTCTCATTTGTGATAAAACACACTCAACTTTCCTTTTCTAAAAAAGACTTTAGGCTTTGTGTGTGTCTTTGGATGTCAGAAACCCCAGGATGGAAGGCAGTAATGTCTGCATGCAAGAAAGTGTCTGCATTCAGGTTCTTGCTGAAATGGTTATTTAGGAGTATTTGACTAGATAGTGGTCTATACATACCTGTACTCTAATATCTTAAAAATCAATACATTCTTCTAATTGTACATTTTATAAAGTGAGGGTTCAAGTTAATTTTCTAAATTCCTTTTCTCTGCTCAGCTCCTCAGTCACACTATTAGAAGAGACAAGTGAAAAAGAGAGGAGGGATATACTTGACCAACTAACTCAGCAGCTGGAGCAGCACAAGGTGAACTGTCAATTTTAACAAAAATTTAATATTTTAAAATCTGCCCAAAAACATGACAGATGGTTCACACCTCTTAACACAGTTCTAATAGCAGATGCTATACTGAGGTCTTGTTTTAGTATTGTTTTGTTGTTTTTACCAAGTGTACTATAAGTTATTGTCAAACAAAACTATACAACTTGAGAAAATAAGTGAACAAAGGATGTTTTTGATGCATTATCCTGGCTTTTTTGTTTACTTGCTGCTTATGAAATAAATGTTTCAAGAGTTGCCATGTAGCTTGGGAAGTCCTTTCCCCTGTGTAGCTCCTGGCTGAATGCTACACTGGGGTCTGGGTCCAAGGGTGGGGCTTCTAGGTGCTATGGTAATACAAAGGATAGTATAAGCAGTCTCCTTCCAATATGTTAGTGTCAAAACACTTGACAAGCTCCCTACTCAGGTGTCTACAGGCATTTCCCACTTGCCTAGATCCTCTGGCAGCTCCTGGAGCTCTACTTTACCTTGTGGCAGCATGGCTGTATAAGCAGAGTTAGGTTTTCTGGGGATTCCTCTACTCCCAGAGTTGAGGAGGTAGAGGTAGGTGTAGAAGCAAGAATGTTTTGAGGAGGCAGACTGGTAAGTGAATTTGTATGTTTACAATATGCTATGTGCACTTACTGTCAAATTAATTCTTTAGCCTAATTATCTGAAAGATAAAGGTATCTCTGTTCTGAATGTGCTTTTCTGCAGGAAGAACTTACTTGTTTGCGACTGCAATTGGAGGAAAAACACAGATGTGAACTAGACTCCTTAAGATCTTCCCTCGCATTCCAATATAAGGAGGACCTGATGAAGATGAAGATGGATCTCTCAGACAGATATATTTCAGAAATTGAGCAATTAAAAAAGAAACATTGTCTAGATCTTGAACAACTCCGTGCCAAGCTTTCAGAAGAGCACATCAAAGGTAAGATGTACTTGCAAGTTCATGTGTAGAATGGAAAGCTTGGATTGTCAAAACTTTTTTTATCTTTAGGCTCTAAAGGATTATTTGAAGGAATCTGAAAATTACAAATTAGTTGGGAATTATGTAAAAGAAATCTGACACTTTAACCTTGTTAATAATGGTGCTTAGAATTGTTTGTTTTTATGATTATTTTGAATATCTCCATTTTCATAAATATTCCTTTTGTAAAGTCCTAAATGTGAGTTTCTAGAATATAATGACCACACCCCAGATCCCCAACCCCAATTTTGTGAGCATTCATGGCCCACCATACAATTTCTATTCCTCAATGTGACCCTCGGGCCAAAAAGTTTGCCCACCCGTGGACTAGGCTCTGAAAAGTTATGACCTGTTCCTTCTACGATTTACATTCGAGATGCTGATCGGCTTCATAGGTGGTGGTGATGTATAGTAGATTAAAAGGTAGTTCCTAGATTCCAGTGCCAGAAAACACCGTTATAAGAAATGTGAGTGGAAGCATTTTATTAAGTACTTCTTGGTAGCGTTGAAATCGAGAGCGCCATTGATATGTTTGATATTTTACTGTCATGACTGAGCTTCATTTTTTTACTTTTATGAATGATCAAGATCCTGTAAAAGAAACTGCAAAATGTTTTTTTCACTGTGAATCCAGAAATTACCAAACTGCGTCTACAGAGTGCTCAAGATGCAGCACGCCAGGTTGAAGCAGAGGTTGCTGAACGAGTATGTGTGCTGGAGAATGAGCACAAAGCTCAACTTTCCCTCCTTCAGTCTGAGAAACAGCACATTGCAGAACTGCAGGGAGAAATACAACACTTAGAGAGAGAGATTACTAAACTGAAAGACATGGGTGTCCAGCATGAAATCCAGCTGAAAGAGGAGATGGAAAAGGTAGTATTTATTTATTTTTTGTATTTAATATGACAGAACTATGTCAAATACAACATCTGCCAGGGGTAAAGCAAAATTAATGGGAATAATGACTGGAATGACACATACCATTTGAACTTTCTTGTCTGTAGTGGGGTCCTACTATTACTGAGAGTTGCATAGCTAAAAGCTTGTAATGCTCTGATGAGTTGTGTCTGCAAATGGGTGATATATATGTAAAGGTTGAAGAATGGGGTGAGTGACATTGAAATTGAGTAGTTTCATAGGAACTCAGTCCCGCCTATTCTTCAACCTTTGCGGATGCATCACACATTTGAAATTACATTAATACCATTTCAGATTTTTTTTTTTTTTTGCTCCCTAATCTGCAGAAAGATTAGGATCTGAAGTGTTTGCGATGCTTATTTCCCTTTGCAAAGTGACGACATGGCAAGTAGAGGGAATGAGAAGAGAAAGATCTTAGACATAAATTTAAAGACTTCAAAATGCCCTGAAGCCTGATTTTATGTGAAAATGTTTTTTAGAATTTAGTCATTATTTAAATCTTCCTTTACTACTCTTTTTTGTATTCTTAATAATGCTTTGACTTAAATAAGGCATCTGCAAATTGACACCTAAATCTTGTTTTTTGCTGACCAGGGCACAAGACTTGAATATTTGGATGGTTCTTAGAAGATGGTAAAATGTTAATTTTTTGTGTGTGTTGCACCCACCTTTTTATGCAGTGTGTCCTGTGGGTCACCTTTTTATTCTCTTCTTGTTCACTGGTCAGTGTCACACAGATCACTTCCTCCTATTTACAGTTCTATAACATCCCAGCATCAACGACAGCAATTGCTTATGTAGAAAAGTAAAATGTGCAATGCATTTTAGCTGTCTTTTTTAATATAATTTAGCAGATCAAAATATGGTGGTAAACCCAGGACCTTATGTCCAGTCGAATTTCTGAAGACCACAGTGGTCCACAGTTGAGGACCTGTGGGATTTTAAATAGCTAATAAACACATTTTATTCTGAATATTTCCAGTTGGTATGGTTTCTTCTCTTTATCTATTTTTGTAATGTTCATAGATAAAATGTAGACTGGTCGATGATCACAAGAATGAATTAAAAAGAGCTAGAGAAGAGGTCCAGCAAATAGAACAAGTGCACAAAGAAAAGGAGGAGGAATGGAAGTGTGAAAGAGAGACCCTGAGGATCAAAGTTGAAGAGAAGTTATCCCGGTTACGTACAGAACTTGAAGGCAAGGCAGAGTATGAGAAGCAAACTTTGCAAAAGAAGTTTGAACTTCGTGAAGCTGAAATGAATCAGCTTCAGGATCAGCAGGCTGCCAGAATTGTAGAACTGGAGAAGTCTCTAAAGGAGCAGCAGAACAGTTTGCAGCAGCTAGAGGATAGTTTAGCAAGCATGCAGACTACACAGAAAGCTCAGACACAGTATGACAGCGAACTGCAAGCTGCCAAGGCACTCATGGAAGAAAAGTTGGAAAAAGCCACATTGGGGCTCCAAGAGGAATGTGCAGCTAAAATTATGGAAGCACAGAACAAGTATGTAATTGGTTTTTACTGTTGTTTTGAAACCTTGTAAGAAATGGCAAGTCATAATTTTGTCACATGGTGGCACCAAAAATTATCTAAATATAACGACATGCATTATTTTAGCAGGGAGCTGTAGTGTTTTATCCATGAAGTCTCACTGCTAGATTTTACTTCGTATAAATACACACTAAGACCAGAAATTATTAAAAAATAATCACTACAGTATTACATATAGAAATAAATGGGAATTGCAGTTTTGTACTTTTCACCTGCTAGTAAGGGAGACATCCTCCCTCCATTACTTTCTGTTCAGTTCACAACAAACTGAAGCTCCAAATGTGTTTACAAAGCAGGTACCACGCTGCCCTGTTAATATATATTCATTGTGAGTTAAAGGGAATAATCTCTGTGCATGCACATGAAATGTTTATCTTTATGGATGCTATTTGTAATATGAGCACTTGTCTACTAAGCAATAACCTGAGATGACCATCTCACTTTACATAGGCCATTGCACTGCTCTAAGATTATTCCTTTGTGTTGCTATGGATAAAATGGCTAAAAATGGGATGATTAGATTTAACAATTTTTGCCTAATTTTTGTTCTTTGGATCTTATCAACGCTTGTGTGACAACATTCTTAATTTCCTTGGAAATTAGATTTATGGAGGAACACAAAGTTATGACTCAAAAATTCACAACAGAGCAAGAGCTTCTCCTCCAAGAGTTGAAAGGGAAACATGCTGATGAGCTAGAACTCCAAAGTCACCAGCTACAGGAGAAGCATAAGCAGCAGATTTTATCCCTCACAGCTGAGCTGCAGACAAAGCACCAAGCTGAAATTGAGACACTTAGATCTACATTACAAAGCAAACAGCAGGCTCAGCTTGATGCTCATATAGCTGAACTGCAGGCAAAGCATCAAGCACAAATTGATGAATTGGAAGCTAAACACTTGTCAAATCTGGATTCTTTGGAGTCTTCGTACCTGTCTGAAATTCAGATTATACGAGATGAACACAAACAAGCTGTTGAGAATCTACAGATGCATTTCACAGAGCAGCTGCATGAGAAGGATAAAACACATCAAGCAATTTTGACTCAGGAAATGGAAAGGCTGAAATTAAAACATTCCGAAGAGCTGCAGCTTTCACGAGACAGTCTGAAAATTGAGCTAGCTACTATTCATATTGAAAAACTTAAAGCCATGGCTGCTGAGCTGGAAGAAGCTCATAAGGTGAGTTGGTGGAAAACGTGATAGTAAGATGTTGGTTTTGAAACTGGTTTTCCATAGTTGTTTCCACAATTGATTGCAAAATGTTCTATTGATAAGCAGTCGCTGCTCAAACTCCTTTGTAATAGTTTTCTTAATTATTAAGAACAAAGGCAAAAGGAGAGAAATTATAAGCATATACATATTTAAATATGATTATTATGAAAGCTTAGATTCTGAGTTGAATGGAAGTACAAAGTTTTTCTTTTTTGTTACTTTTACTACATGCAAAAATGTCTAAAATTGACAGGGCTTGGAAATGAGAGAATAGTTCATACATTTTCCTCAACAGTTTTATTACTTCCTAGAGGATATTATTTTGGAGAAGTGCAATCACTTACTTTGTATAAAGTATTTTTAAAATAAGAATTTCAAAACACATTTTGCATGAAATCTTGTAGAATGGATAGCTTCCTACAGTTTTTTGTTTTTCCTTATGAAACAAAATTTTTGTATTTTGAAAACGACTTCAACCACAGTGCAGTAAGGAAGAGCTGGTAATTCTTAAGAACAATCTAGTAGTAAAGCTGGTTCTTGATTGTTAGTGACCTTCTTCCTTAGTGGTGCATCATACAAAAATGTTCTAAACTGAAAGCTGAGAACTTCATTTATTCCTTTGGACCCTGTTGAGTAAACTGGCTGAAACGTAAAAATACTTTTAATAGATTCTGAGGTTTCAGCAATATCATAGTGAATCTCCGATCCTGCTGAATCACATTTTGCATAATTTTAGAAAACTGAACAGGACTTAGGAAGTCTTGAAATATGTGACACTTCTAGTACATTGAAATAACATCTTCTAAGGGTGTTTGAGAGTGCTTTGGCTTCTTGGTATGTATCATGAGTCCCAGAAGTGGGGTAGTGGCTTGTTGCTAGGATATAAAGTACCAACAGACGCTATTGAATATTTTCCTTCTGTTGAGTAAGGACACAAAGGGCATCATTTTGTGTTGGTTTATTTAGAGCCTAAATTTGTAAGCCTAGAAATATCCTGAATATCCTGAAGATAAGCACAAACGTTGCCACTTTTCAGGTCAACACTTAAATTGGTGCTAGAGTTCCTCTGAAGTCTTATGCTTAAGTGCTCCTGATTGTAATGAATTTGATGTTGGGGGTGCTTGTGTGTGTGTGTGTAGGGGGTGTGGTGTGGTGATGAGGGTTGTATGTCGGAAGGAACAAGAAGACCTATAGAGATGTAATTTTTTATTAATAGTAAGTTTTTTTTAAAAAAATTCAAAGGTAAGTGAAGTACATGCTCAGTCAGGGTCCAGGAGATGCTGGTGGTAAATATTTATGTGGTTTGGAAATTCACTGGGCCGAGGGTAACTTTAATAGTACAGCATGCCATTCATGAACTGGATATAATGGGGATGTTCTCTATTTTTAAATGAATATTATAGGAAGATTTAAACACAGCTCTTCAAAATCAAAGATGTATGCTGGAAGAAGAAAATCATAAGGCTCTGGATGTATTGCGTGAAGAAGTATTGCATATGGAGGAACATCATAAAAAAGCTCTTAGAGAGCTCCAAGAGCTCCATGTGGTAGAAGTTCAGAAACAGAAAGAATACTACTCCTGCCAGCTGCAAGAAGAGCTAGAGAAGCTGAGAGCACAGCATAAACATGAAGAGGAGGTAAGGACTGCTCAAATAGCTTATCTTCTAAAATAGAACAAATACAATTTTGTATTTTGTTATCTTGAAAATAAAAATCACCAGTTATGGAGCTGGACACTACTTGATTTGATGCACTGGTATAAGTAAAGAAACAAAAACACCTTGAGACATTTAAACTTACCACTAGTCTAAAGTACATTAAAATTATAACTCACTTCAATATATCAACAAATAAATTTATTTAAGTTTTCTTATCATGCGTGTATATGTGTGTAGTCTTTTGTTGCTGATTTTATCAGACCTTCATTTTTCTTGCAGGTTTTTTTTTAACTGAAAGATTTTAAACGTCTGTTGTAATGGAATATGTGTACCCAAAACTGACTTATTTTATGTTGCATTATCTATTAAAGGGAAGGGAAATAGTTGTCTTGAAGTTCAGTATGGAAATAAGTGGACTGTTTTGAGCAGCACTGATTTTTTTCAGTGATACTTAAGCTTCTAAGTAGCTGTCACTTTTGAAAATGAGATTAAAGTTCTTACCTTCTTTCCTTAGAGCTTTGCCCACTTCTTTTGTTGCTAGTATATGTACAGAAGGAAGCAAACGTCAGCAAGCTTCTTGAATGAAGTCCAAGAAATGTTTTTAATTTTGCTTCTTGACCATTGTTAGGTTTTTTTTAGTTACTGCTGAAGTACAATAGAAATCAGCTTTTTCTTACTTCAGCCGTGTACCACAGATGATGTAGTGTGGCCGCCTCAAATGACTATGATTTCGTTATTGCAGTATATACTGCAAAAATAATGAAACACATTTACAAGTGTGCTCTGAAGAGGCACAAATGATTAAAATTGAACTTCTAAATACATCTGACAAAATAAGTGAACAAAATCTAAATACATCTCATTTAAATACATCTGACAAAATAAATGAACAAAATACATTTATTTTAAAGAAGGAACACTTTATTCTTTGCACACCGGTCCCTCTGTGTGTTCTACTGTAGGTACTCATGCGCTCTATGTGCCTGAGACTGGAAGTTTCTTGCTGGCAATCTCTGGTGGTCCACATCTGTGCCCTTGCTTATTTTGTGTTCTCCACTGAGAGTATACGGGGCAGTGTGGACTGGCACATTTCCAGTTTTTTCGTACTGCTGGATGTTGAGACAGAGCCCTCTGGTGTCTAGAGCGGCTCCTCTGTCTTCAACCTGTAAATACTGTACATATTTTTTTATAGTTATCTAGTGTTAGTTTGCTTAGTATAACTAATTAGAAACCCCTCCCCCAATTCTGGGAGCCCTCCCCAGTATGGGGTTAGATTATACCCAGATTATCGGGCTTTAAAAAACAGTATTTCTTGCCGCACTCCTTTCTGATTAGCAACGATCATAGGTGGTACCTTACTGCACTTTACAATGTGGCTATCTGCCATTCTTTTCCCAGCCAAACTTGGCAAGTGCAGGAATTCAGCTGAGAGAACTTTATGGAGCCTGCATTAAAGCCCCAGTCAGACCTTGGCTGGGGGGATCCCCTTGTATATCTGGTAGAGGTAGCCAGAAGTGTGCCTCTTAGCACCACAATGTCTGACTCAGAAGCAGGAAAGAGCAGTGCCAAAGACCCTTCTCCCCAGGCTCCCCAGAAAAGCAGGAAGCTCTTTCATAAGCATAGGAGCAGATCCCCCTCTAAATTCGCCTCAAAGAGGGGATCCCTCTCTGACTTTGAAGTCAGGCAAGTCTTTGCACCCTAGTCCCATGGATTTAGGTCCATCTAAGTCTCATGGCTCTGTCCAGAAGGCGTGTAAGAGCAGGAGTACTTCAGTACCGGCCTCAGCATCAGTGATATCTACTCCAGTACTGGCCAGAATTAGGCAGCAGAACCCAAAGGATGGAGAACTGTTGGTACCAACCAGGAATAGTCAGTGTAACCTCAGCACATTATCTGTACTGCCGAGATCTCATAAGGAGCCATTGATCACATCTCCTCCACTGATGCAGAGGGGCAAGATTGCACTCCTCTAGGGGGATACAGACTTGTATCACTCTGGAGGATATTTTTGTCTTTTGAGATCTGCAATCTCCTGTAATGATGAAACCAGCTCCCAGCAGAAAGATTTTGACCCCAACAGTTAGCAGGGACCACTAGAGGGGAAGTTTGTCCTTTATCTTGTCCATCAATTGTCACATCCCCACTCAGTAAGGACCACCGACACTGCCTATGGAAGTGCACCCAATGTTTTCACTTCAGGGGAATTGGTTGTGTCAGAAGAGCCAACATCACCTCAATTGAGAGAGGCCAGCACAGAGGGGGGATTGAGAATCTGCTGGGCCACATCCCAGCCTCATAAACTGGAATATTCCCCTCAGGACCAGTGGCATCCAGTGTCTTGGGGGCCTCCACAGCCTACCTTGGACCCCTTGAGCTGCTCTTAATTGGAGTCCATGAGACTTGTACATATATGGATATCATGACTGCATGTTGTCTTGCTTGGGAGTCTCATCTCCCTTCTCCAAGAGATCAGCCATATATCGCTGGGATTCTGCTCATGGAAATGGAAAAGGAACTGGAATTGCTGGTCCTACTAGTACTGACAAAGTATCATCCTCATCTCCTGAAGAGTCAGTTGTTCCAGCATCACTCTCTCTACTGGATGATCATAGACAATTTCAAGAGCTGTTGTGGATGATATCAGAGAATCTCCAGGATCTCAAGAAGAGGTTTAGGGGATACACCACATGCTCCTGAACATCATGCAGCTGGTAGGATTTAATCTGGTAGCGTTCTCAGCGAATGAAGCCATCGTGGAACATCCAAGAGCCATATGGCATAGCCTGACAACATATACTCTCAAGAAACAATATGTTGTCCAGTTAAGGGAACAGAGTTCTTATTTGCTGACATTGCCCCACACTCATTGGTTAGTCAGGCAGCCACTGAAAGCTACAGGCCACAGCTCCCAAGGGGTGCTCCTGCTGATAGAGACCAAGTGCTTGGACCTTCTGAGGAAGGGAGACGGGTATTCACAGCACTAACCTCAAATTGTGAACATTCAGCTGCCAAGTGCTGCTGTCCAGATAGGATTTTAACAAGTATTTTAAGTCCTTGGAGTTCAAAGATAAACTCCCACAAGAAGATAGGGCTCAATTTCAAGCCCTTTTGATGAGGGCAAGTTGGTGTCGAGAAGCTCTGTACAAATCACCATGAATCGTGGCTACACGCTTTGGGTTCCCTGGGGCGGCCCAGAATATGAGAGAGGAGTGGCCCTTTCATTACCTTTCATGAACTTTTCAGTTAAAAGACAGACCAGTCTTTGCACTTGCTTAAAGACTCCAGGGCAGCTCTGCTTTCAGGGCACATGAACAGCAACCCCGTTAAGGAAATACTGCAAGTAGCTGTATAAGCCCAGGCTGTTGCCACAACCCTTCAGTCACCAGCGATCTTCTAAGCTGCCTTTTAAACAACAGAGGTTGTGAAAATCTAGGTTGATTGCTCCTACCATTTCCTCTACATCCACCTAACCTTATCCCCCAGACTAAAGGTATAAGAACATAAGAGAGGCCGTACTGGATCAGACCAAAGGTCCATCTAGCCCAGTATCCTGTCTATCGACAGGGGCCAATGCCAGGTGCCCCAGAGGGAGTGAACCTAACAGGTAAAGATCAAGTGATCTCTCTCCTGCCATCCATCACCCCCTCTGACAAACAGAGGCTAGGGACACCATTCCTTACCCAGCCTGGCTAATAGCCATTAATGGACTTAACCTCCGTGAATTTATCCAGTTCTCTTTTAAACCTTGTTCTAGTCCTAGCCTTCACAGCCTCCTCAGGCAAGGAGTTCCACAGGTTGACTGTGCATTGTGTGAAGAACTTCCTTTTATTTGTT
Organism: Dermatemys mawii; assembly: GCA_007922305.1. Taxonomy (NCBI): domain Eukaryota; kingdom Metazoa; phylum Chordata; order Testudines; family Dermatemydidae; genus Dermatemys; species Dermatemys mawii. Next base: position 5,463,595 of record ML677394.1, on the reverse strand, counting down.
TTAAACCTGCTGCCCACTAATTTCATTGGGTGGCCCCTAGTTCTTCCATTATGGGAACAAGTAAATAACTTTTCCTTATTCACTTCTTCCACACCACTCATAATTTTATGTACCTCTATCATACCCCCCCTTATTCTCCTCTTTTCCAAGCTAATAAGTCCTAGCCTCTTTAATCTCTCCTCATATGGGACCCGTTCCAAATCCCTAATAATTTTAGTTGCCCTTCTCTGAACCTTTTCTAATGCCAGTATATCCTTTTTGAGATGAGGAGACCACATTTGTACGCAGTATTCAAGATGTGGGCGCACCATGGATTTGTATAAGGGCAATAAGATATTCTCCATCTTATTCTCTATCCCTTTTTTAATGATTCCTAACATCCTGTTTGCTTTTTTGACTGCCGTTGCACACTTCATGGACGTCTTCAGAGAACTATCCACAATGACTCCAAGATCTTTTTCCTGATTAGTTATAGCTAAATTAGCCCTCATTATATTGTATGTATAGTTGGGGTTATTTTTTCCAGTGTTCATTACTTTACATTTATCCACATTAAATTTCATTTGCCATTTTGTTGTCCAATCATTTAGTTTCGTGAGATCTTTTTGAAGTTCTTCACAGTCTGCTTGGGTCTTAACTATTTTGAGTAGTTTAGTATCATCTGCAAACTTTGCCACCTCACTGTTTATCCCTTCCTCCAAATTGTTGATGAATAAGTTGAACAGGATTGGTGCTAGGATTGACCCTTGGGGAACACCACTAGTTACTCCTCTCCATTCTGAAAATTTACCGTTTATTCCTACCCTTTGTTCCCTGTCTTTTAACCAGTTCTCAATCTATGAAAGGATCTTCCCTCTTATCCCAGGGCAACTTAATTTACTTAAGAGCCTTTGGTGAGGGACCTTGTCAAAAGCTTTCTGGAAATCTAAGTACACTATGTCCACTGGATCACCCTTGTCCCCATGTTTGTTGACCTCTTCAAAAAACTCTAATAGATTAGTAAGACATGATTTCCCTTTACAGAAACCATGTTGACTTTTGCCCAACAATTTATGTTCTTCTATGTGCCTGACAATTTTATTCTTTACTATTGTTTCAACTAATTTGCCCTGTACGGACGTTAGACTTACTGGTCTGTAATTGCTGGGATCACCTCTAGAGCCCTTTTGAAATATTGGTGTTACATTAGCTATCTTCCAGTCATTGTGTACAGAATCCGATTTAAAGGACAGGTTACAAACCCTAGTTAATAGATCCGCAATTTCATATTTGAGTTCTTTCAGAACTCTTGGGTGAATGCCGTCTGGTCTCGGTGACTTGTTACAGTTAAGTTTATCAATTAGTTCCAAAGCCTCCTCTGGTGACACTTCAATCTGTGACAATTCCTCAGATTTGTCACCTACTAAAGACGGCTCAGGTTTGGGAATCTCCCTACGTCCTCAGCCATGAAGACTGAAGCAGCCATTAGACTGTGGCTAATGGCCACAGTGATTCAGTTTACAAAGAAGAGTGCAGCTGAAATTTTCCTAGAAGCCGAATACCACTAGTCGTTGGGTAATTGTTATATTGTCTTAATGAGGCACAGCTGCCATTCGCTTGACTCCCCTTTCTCTGATATATTTCCATGAGCCTTATAGGCATCCAAAGAAGCAACCAGGCAGTGTACTCTGCCTGTCTGAGTTGATCATTAGATTAACTGGGCCATTAGTTCAGGAGGACTTTGGTGTCAAGCTCCTCTTTCAGAATCCTCCACCTCCACTTCCACCTGCCTGTATCTTTGCGAGCTTGCACAGAGATCAGATCTGGTTTCCTTCAGTCAAGACGAAGGTGGAAGTATGGCACTTCACACCAGCTAAGAATCTGGGCCCTAGGGTTGGAGGGAGAATCACTGTGGGACTTGGGGGTGGAGTTACTGATTTTTCTCAATAATAAAATTGATTAAAAAAATCTTACAGATGTATGCCTCTGCCTCTGCCTCGGAAGTGGAAAGTGTGCGAACAGCTCTCCTAGCTCAGTTTGAGGAGGCGAAATTGAAGCAGCAGCTTCAGTTCCAGGATGAGATTGAGCTGCTCAAATGTCAGTCCGAGGTGCTATTGGAACAGCAGATTACACAGCTTAAGGTGAGGTTTAACTAAAATGATTTTTAACAAATTCCAAAATCTAGGGAATTTTCTGAGTTTTAACAATCATTACAAAACCTTTTCCTGGGATTGTCTTTTTAAAGTTCTAGAGACGTGGGAGTTGGAGATAGAAAAGATACATTAGCAGTTCCTAAGATGGTCTGTGGGCCAGATTTCTTACTAGTCACATGAGTCGAACTCTTCTGATTGTTTCTGTCAATTAAATCACACTAAAAGGGGCTAAAAATACATTATGTTCTTAACTTCACTTTTTCATGTAAGCAGTTACTGTGTTTGCCACAGAGATGCTGTACAATCATGAATGGGAGTTGATGTGGTTCAGGAGAGAGCCTCTCTTTAAGATGTCTTCTCCTTTTTTCTTTTGGGTAAAACTGTTAATTTTTTTTTTTTAATACATTGTACATGTACTTTGTAACGAGGTGTATTCTGAATTGGAGAATAACCCAAACAATGCTGAAAAAAGTATTCCAGTAACTCCTCACTTGAAAGTCATCCCGGTTAACATTGTTTTGTTATTACGTTGCTGATCAATTAGAGAACATCTTTGTTTAAAGTTGCACAATGCTCCCTTCTAACGTCATTTGGCAGCTACCTGCTTTGTCCACTGCTTGCAGAAGGAGCAGCCCGTTAGAGCTAGCTGGTGGGGGCTTGGAACCAGGGTGGGCTGGCAGCCCCCTATCAACTCCCCTAAGTTCCCTGTGCTGCTGCCGCCCAGCAGGCTATCAATTGCCGTTCAGCTGTGCCTCCCCCCACTGCCGTCTGCTGCTTGTGTCTTCTGCCTTGGAGCTGCTCCCAGGAGCCTCCTGCTTACTATGTGGAGAAGAGAGGGGGCTTAAGATCACGGTCTCTCCCTTTCACTCCTGCTCCTTTACACCATCTCCACAGAGCAGGTGAGCAGGACACGACAGGGCTCAGAACAGAAGGAACTTGATGGCAGCAACTGCTGTCTCAACTTGCTGATCTACTTAAATAGGCAGTGTACTTAGAGTGGGGTCAACAAACTTAAAGGGGCAATGGGCTTCTCTCTCTCTCTCTGTGCCATGCTATCTCTCCTCCTTCCATTTGTGCTGCCTTGTAGAGTGTGAGGCTACATTAACAACGATGTGTTAACCCTTGAGGGCTCATCCGAGTGCTAGTTCATCATTTAGCAGTAAGGTATTCCCTGGGAAATATCCCACTCTGATTCCACCACCTCAATCAAGCTTCACAATCATCATTGATGTGTACAGTATTAAATTGTTTGTTTAAAACTTTAACTCTGTGTGTGTGTGTGTGTGTATGTGTGTGGATATGTATGTATATATGTATGTAATAGTCTTTTATCTGGCAAAAAAAAATTCCCTGGAACATAACCCTGCCATTTACATTAATTCTTATGGGGAAATTGGATTTGCTTAACGTTATTTTGCTTAAAGTAGCATTTTTCAGGAACAGAACTACAACGTTAAGTGAGGAGTTGATGTATATTTAAGTAACGTAAATGTGGCACTTTGTCCTTGCTGCTTCCATTTACAGTTAGGTATTAGAAGAAATGGCCTTTATAAAATATTTAGTCAGAGATAAATGCATAACGTGTCATAAACATGATCATGCATTTAAGGACGATATTTTACCTTCAGTTCTGATTTGCGATATACTTGTGTAATGTGGCAAATCCAGGACAGACAGCTACAAGAAGTGGAGTAGGGGCGGGTAGTAATCAGGCCCCCTCTCTACCAACTGAGGGGAGGTAACTATAGGTCAATCAGGTTCAGCTGGAAAGAGGTTGCCAGAGAATCAATTAGCATCAGCTGACTCCAACTAAGGGCTGCCTGAGACCTTGTAAACCTCTCCCCTGTTAGAAGCGGGGCGGGAATGGAGAGGAGGAGTGAAGCTGCCTGTTGGCTGGGTGCTGCATGATATCGAGCCTCTCCAGGAAGGGAGGCTGCATTTCCCCCACAAGGAGGGATGAAAAGTAAGCCAAGAGACTGACTGAGGGAAGGAATAGCCTGCCCTTGGGCAATTTAGGAGGACTGTCTTGCCCACGCTCGTCACTCCAAGACTAAAAAGAGTTTGGCCTGGTGAGACAGAGAAGGTACTTTGTCACAGTATGTTAATATGAAAATTTCAGTTTTTCTAAGAGATTTGTACACATTTTATCCCATTTAGCATTTGGAAGGATGGAAAGAAACTGATTTCTCAGCAGAAAGAGTCTTTCACTAGTCTCTATACTAGTGGAGTGTTGAATGTGAGGGAGATTCCCATGCCTGAGCCATTCTTTTTAGGTGATAAATCTGAGGAGCCGTCTCAGATTAAGGTATCATGAGAGGAGGTTTTTGAACAAATGAATAAACTAAACAGTAACAAGTCACCAGGACCAGGTGATATTCACCTGAGAGTTCTGAAGGAACTCAAATATGAAATTGCAGAACTATTATCTGTGGTATGTAACCTATTGCTTGAATCAGCTTCTGTACCAGATGACTGGAGGGTAGCTAATGTAATGCTAACTTTTTAAAAAGGCTCCAGAGGTGATCCTGGCAATTACAAGCTGGTAAGACTGACTTCTCTGTCAGAGCTCCGCCACATACTTACCAGGCTTCCAGAACACCATTGTCAACAACTTGCGCAGATACTTATGCCATGATAATGGGACCTCATCCCCTTGATGTTTCTTACTTGGGGTTCTCTAGAATTAGATCTCTTTGCCACTGCCCCCAATAGAAAATGGTGAATACTCTGCTCAGTAGGGTGTGTTAGTTGTCATTCTCTGGGAGGTGCCTTTCCATTTTGTGGTCCAGAAACCTCCTATATGCCTATTCTCTGATGTCATTGCTCCTCAGAATTCTAAACAAGATGAAGCAGGACAGAACCAGAGTCATCCTAATTGCACTAATTTAGCCCAGTCAGGTATGGTTTCCATACCTGATTGCCCCTCCTCTTGTCCTGCACTTCAGTTACCAATAATACGTGACCTGCTAACCCAGGACTTGGTGGAAGGTCTTCACCCCAACTTGATAGTTCTGCATCTCAAGGCTTGGCATATAGATGGATCTTATGGGTAGAGATCGCCTTTTTAAAAGAATTTCAAGAAGTTTTGTGGAATAGTAGAAATGAGTCAACTAGGATAACATACCTGCAGAAGAGGGAGAGGTTCCAAGGTACATGTCTCCTGTTGAAATATTATCTGTCTGATATATTGGATTAGCTTTTGGATATGAAGAACTGGGGCCCTCTCTTGGAGTTCCATTAAAGTTCATCTAGTGGCTATTGAAATTTTTCCATTCCTCAGTCAAGGGTTTTTTAACCTTTACTCACCTCACCACTTCATGATTCATCAAAGGATTATCAGTTCTTTTCCCTCATATCAAACAGTGTGCCCCAGAGTGAGACTTGGTTCTCAATTCTCTAATGAGCCCTCCCTTTGAACCTACTGGCTAAATGTTCCCTTCCACACTTGTTTGTGAAGACTGCAGTCTTAGTGGCTATTACCTCCACCAGGAGAGCCGGGTGAGTTAGTGGGCGTTGATAGCTGATCTTTCCTACACCACATTTTACAAAGAAAAGGTATCTCTCTGGTCACACTTCCACTTTTGCTCAAGGTAACCTCAGACTTCCACATCAGCTAGGACTTTCAGCTTCTGGGTTTCTACCCCAAAACTCCTCAGACTACAGACGAAGCCTCTTGTCACATCTGAAATGTCGGAAGGGCATTTGTCTTTTATCTGGAAAGCACTAAATCCTTTAGTGCCTCTGCCACACTCTTTGTGGCAGAGTTAGAGGAGCCTTTGTCTCTACCCAAAGACTCTTCATGTAGGTTTTTGGTTGTATTCTCTGTTGCTACAATGCCAACCTCCTCCTCGGGTTATATCTCACTCCACTTGATCAAAGTCTACTTCCATAACCCCATTAAAAAATGTTCCCGTTGGAGAAATATGCAAAGCTGCCACGTGAGCTTTCGTTCACACCTTTTTCTAAACATTACGTTCTGTCCATGCCTCTAGAGCAAGACTCCACCTGGCATTGTTAGTCTCCAGTCAGTCTTAGATTTAGCTGCAAAATATCTACTTCCTTTACAGGGTACTGCTCAGGAGTCACCTGAAGTGGAGCACCGATATAGGGACATTACATGAAGGAAGAGGAGTTCCTTACCCTTTACAGTAACTGGAATTCTTTGAGATATTTGTCCCTAAGGGTGCCCAGTAGGTGCCATCCTTCCCTTCTGCTTTGGAGTCTTCCTTTGTGAGACCCTGAGTTAGAGAAGGAACTGAATTGGGTTGTCTGATGCTGCCCTTATATACCCTTATCACGGGGCATGAAGATAACTAGGGTGTTTGTGTGGACTGAACTGGCATTGTTACCAGAAGTCTGTGATCAAAGGTGTATGGGGTACCTGCACAACTGAAGTGGAGCACCCTTAGGGACAAACATCTCAAAGAACTTCAGTTACTGTACAGGGTAAGTAACTCCTTCTCTAATACAAGAATCAGAGGGGTAGCCATGTTAGTCTGGAATTGCAGTAGTGACAAGGAGTCCTGTGGCACCTTAAAGACTAATTTAAAGACTAACTTTAGTTAGTCTTTAAGGTGCCACAGGACTCTTTGTCACTCCTCTAATACAGTGTCATTGGTAGGATATTTCGTACCAAGGTGGCTGCCTCCAGAAATGTTTTTAGAAATTCAAGATGTGATTAAGCACTTTCAAATGTACTTCAATTTAAGCATCATTTACCAGTATTATTCCTTGGGTTTGAATGTTGAGACTGCTGGGTTGAAGCGAGTTAGTGGATTTTTAAAATACATTATTGCCATATAATTTTTAGTTGTTGCAAAAGATACTTCTCTGCACTTGCTCTATTGGACCCTTTGAATTAATGAGTTGTCCCAAATGCTACTCTTAGAAGCATATGGGTAAATCTCCCAGTGTAACCGTAGTGTTATGTTGTCATTCCCAATAGTCTCTCTAGAAAGCACTATGTCTGATATGGATAGCTATACCAGATAAGCATTTTTGCTATTTTTATAACCTTCCTGGGAAATTATATTTTTGGGAACAATAATCTCTAATGAACAATAGTGAGGAACAGTGTTGTTCATTCAAATGCTGCGCCAAGGAACAGTACTGCTCTATACATGCGTGGTTCAGTGTCCCCACGTTCAGAGATGCACTAGTCTTTATGCTATCATGATATCTCAGATCTTAACAGAGAACTTGATAAGGATCAGTACTGGGGAGAATATGTTATGTAAGTTTATTAAAGCCCCGTAGGAATTTTTTTTTGACATTTCTAGCTAGTCCCTTCATCTGTGTAAATGTTCTCTAAAGTGCCATATTTCCTAGTAATTTTTAGTTAGATTTTTTTCACATTGTTTTGGTGGTTGTCCTGGGGGATCTTCTTTTAATCATATATATATATTTTTTTTTTTAAAACACAGGAGGAATTTGAAGCTGAAAGAAAGACTGCCTGGCGTAGCAAGGAGCAGGTGTTGATACAAGACACACAAAAGGCACAAGCCCATTACCAAAAGGAGAGAGAGGAGTTGTCAGCACAGATTCAGGAAAAGACAAATGTAATCATCCAGGTATGTGAAAATACTGAGGTTTGGATTTTAATTATACTTTCCTTGCATCCTGTTTAAACATAGCTTTCCTCTCCTCCCCGTTTCCCCATTAAGATGTATATGTACAGGGGCTACCACTTTGGTGCAGTCATTGGTTTATATTAACTGGTTTTTGAGGCATTGTTTGCTTCTTCTGTTAGCTAATGTGTGATGGGGATAGCATTGTACCTCAGAGGGTGGAGAAGAGGTTATGTGATGCAGCATGGTTGTGGCTGGTTCTGGAGGGAACTATGCAGTTATTTTCAGTGATTATTCCATTCTCCTGAGATATAATATTTTAATGATTTTCTGGTGTTGAGAAAGATGTACTAACTATGTCACAAAAACAACAACGACATGATCCCTGTGTTGAAGGGAGGATATTAGACATGGGAGAGGAAGGGGTGGACAAGGACGACAACTAATCTTAAGGCATGTGCATATATTGAAGATTCTGTGTGTGTGATTGCTTCCTTGTCCTGCCCAGGTGAGATGGGTAAGGTTTAGGAGGGGTTTGGCTGGGTTAAGGGAGATGGCTTGGCAAAGAAATTTGAGGCATCAGGGGCAGCATGAAATAAGGTGCAGACACACCTGTGAGGGACAATGAAGGGGGTATCAAGGCGGCTGATTGATATCTAAAAATATTGCCTCTGCTATAAACTTTAGAGTCCTCTCTTGGTTACAGAAACTGAACTTTGATTCTCCTACATAGTAACTCAGACTTTTTTGTAGTGCACAAGTATTAATGTTAGTAGTATTAGATTAAAAAATAAGCTATCTTTGCCACTTTATTGCATAAAATTTTCAAGAAATAATTTTCAGTTACAAGGTGCCTTATTTTACATTAAACAGTTTTAACTAATACTGTAAATCATACTAGGCTCCTCCATCCCCATATTGTAATAATTGGTTTCAATCTTTTGTTAAAGTTTAAGAAAAATTCATTCTTCATAGATTGGAAAACTGTCCATGAGTAAATTTAGTCTGGAAATTAGAAGGTTTCTAACATCAAAAGAGTGAGGTTGTGGAACAACCTCCCAAGAAGAGTAATAGAGGCAAGAATCCTAATTGGGTTTTCGGGTGGAACTTGACAGATGTGTGAAAGGGATTATATGCTGTGGCTTCTTATAATAGCAAGAGACTAGACTCGATGACCTAGGGAGTTCCCTTTCAGTCCTATAGCCTTATATCAGCCTGGATGTTTCGTAGTATAACACATTTGTATAAAGAAAATCTTGGAAGTTACATTCATATTGCAAAATGTCCTGCCTTGAAGGCAGTTCTGTTAATAATACTGAAAGACAAAAATGGAAAGGGAGAGGGTTATGTAAAAGAACAGTACTTAAAGTAGATAAAATTAAACCCTTCGGTGCATGAGGAGACCCTATCATGACATACAAAATAATGCTCCTTTTCCAGTCAATGTTTCTTGTCTAACGATCTGTGTCATATATAAATTAGTCTAAAGTTGAGTGAAAGCCTTAAGAAAACTTCAGTTGGTCAGCTTTTAGCTGACTTCCTGACTGATGCAGATGTTCTGGTTAGATGGATTTTCTCTAACTAGCTCCTTTTTCACTGCTGACATTAGAGAGATGAGTCTGCCATCCTCCATGGTGGAGTGAACCACCTGTTCACGGGGGTGGGGAGATGCCAGCTGCTCTAAAATTCTAGTTATGTAAAGTTTTGCTAGTTGCACAGAAAGATTGACCCAAGAATGAGAGTGATTAATCTAAGTGTATGTCTACACTGGCAAGTTTCTGTGCAACAAGTTATACCTCTTTTATTAAAGTGTTGGAGGCACATATCTGACAGACACAGTCCCATTCAGTCCTCTTTTTCTGTGTCCTATATGTGATTCATATTAAGAAGGGGTGCGAGGGGGTATCTTGGAGAGTCCCAAACATGGTGCACGCTAGAGGTGATAAGTAAAGGGGTACTCACCTCTATCCCTGGTTGTGAGAAACTCTCCGTGGATTCCCTGCTCGCTACACCAATCTGTTAAGCAAGAAGATTCCCCAAGAATCATACCTCACAGGCAAATACTGAAGGAGAATTTATTCACCGCACCAGGAAGACTGGTAAACATCTTCGAAAGTATGTTGTTACAGCGACCAGTTATATACAGTTTTTCATCAGTTCATTTGCATTTACTTACAAGAACAGACATTGTTACCAATAAAGAGAGAACTCTTAACAAAGATAATAATAAGAACACTACATGTGTATAGAAACCATCCTGATTATATCAATTATCTATGACTACTTTGAGGAGGGGAGCAGTGGAGTGGGTGTATGGGGCAGGGATGAGTGCTTACAGATATCGAGGGCGGGGGAGGGGGCCTTGGGTGGTCAGCATTGTTCTGTCTTACTTCTAAACTGAGTTACTGGGAGGACATTTGAATATTTAAGTTATCATCTGTTGATAGAAACCACTGTCTTTCAGCTGCTAAAGCCTTCCTGCTTGATCTGCGGTTCCTGTCTTAGCTCTTAGCTAAGTTTTAACTCTTGCCTGACAGTATTGTAGATGAGATTTCATAATAAGATAATTGAATAGAGTTCTATTAGTTTGGTAGAAATGGCTGGCTTTTTATCCCTTGCCTTGTTGTTCCATTTCCCACAGCTGGAAAAGAAAGTGGAGTCTTTAAATCATAAGTTAGAGGAGACTAGCTCTGAGCTAGAGACCCTCCTACAGCGACGAGACAGAGAGAACCAAGAAGGAGAGTGCTTGGTAGCTATGTTGAGATCTGACATTGAACTGTCCCAGAACGAAAGGTTAGTTCATTTTGGGATATATAGTGTGCAATGTCTTATATCTGTGTTTTTTCTGTAAACGAGAAGGTAACTGAGCCAAAATAAATGAATAGGTAGGTGACAATGTTTCTCTTTCTTTGAAGTATATCCAAGTTACTGTTAGTCTTTACTTTAAATGCTAAAAAACTTGGACACCTTGAAAATGAACATTACCATTCTGATACCCATGTCACTAATTTGGGTTCTCAAACTTCTTAGGTTCGAGACCCATTTTCATTGTGCCACATCTGCTGCCCTCCCCCTGGGTATGTCCGCCGAATTGAACACTTCCAGTTTCAACGGAAGTTCGGTGGACACACAGCGGCTCTCTCTGTGTTCGCCGAAATGCCGCTAAAGGCGGAAGAGTTTCACTCGGCAGCTTTTTGGCGGACATACTCCCACATTTGGAGCATCCTCCGAAATGCCACCGAATGCACCAGGAACTTGTGACCCCACTGGAATCGCTTCACGACCCCCAGTTTGAGAACCACCGCACTAACTAGCATCTGTTTGTTATCTGAAATAGGTATACAAATGAGCTCAGAGTTTAAAATAAAGATGAAGGCTTTTGGGCGGGGGTCAGATGGAAGAGCAGGGTAGATTTTTCAGTTTATCTCTGGGTACATAAGAATCTCTTTAGGAAAAAATTGAAACCGAGTAGTTATTGAAAGTAGACACTTGAGTGGAGAAATCGTATTGATGATTGGAATAAGAGTAATGTGTAGTCTTAGTCTCATGGTAGGCAACATTTGGAAAAACTCTGTACAGTATAAAGTTTTTAAATTAAGTTTCACCAGAATGTGTCAAACACAGTTGACTTCTTTTGACCTTTACAAATGCAAATTTGCCAGTGCTGGGAATGACCATGTTTACACTAGATGCCAGTTACGTTTGTAAGCATAGTCTGTTTCAACAACAGTGTCTTGAGTTTAGTATTCATATCTTTTGAAAGATCCAAATTAGAATTGCTGCAATTCATTTTACTATGCTCTTCATAATCTGTTAATTTGCGAGACTCAGAGATTTTGTTTTTTTTTTACTGTAGTTTATTGCCTCATAAGGATCAGAGCTGATACTTGAAATATCACGCATTGCGGTGACTGTTATCTGTTTGATTGCCAAGAATGTGCTCCAGGGCTATCCAACAGAACAGGATGTAGCATTGTCCCATATGGCTTACAGTGAAAACAGGGGCACACAGCATCGTTAAAACATGATGATGCAGAGGCTGGTATTCCAGAACAGAAGCTGTATAGGTTTTAATTTTTAAAATATAGAAATCTGTATTCTATGCCTGATGGGTTATGGTTGCAAGTCTCTCTGTAGATACTCCTGAGGGAATTCGGCACCAAGAGATGGAAAATTATATGCACAATATTTGAAAACTCTGCACATTTTATTTGTCAATAAATAAATGCAGAGACTTCAGCATGGCAGTGGGGAGCACAGGCCACTGGCTGTACGAAGGTGGGAGATCACCTTCAGCCTCCTCACCCACCACCCCCCAGACACAGACTCAGCGGTGAGACTGCACCTGACACAGCACAAGGCCTGGGCCTGCCCCAGAAGTACCCTGGGGCCCTGCTCCTCTGCACCAGGCGCACCAGGCACACCACGCGTGGGGCAGGCAGGCCCAACCAGGCAGGATCTAAGTGTGGAGGGGAGCCAAGTGTGGGGTGATAGGATTTTTTGAGGGGCAGTCTCGGTGTAGACAGCTCAGTGGGGCAGTCTAGGTGTGGGAGGATCTGGATGCACAGAGGTTCATGGGGGGGAGAGGTTCCAGGTACAGGGGCAATAGGACTCTGTGGGGGCTTCCAGGTGAAGGTGGTTGGGGCTCAGCGGAGGGGTCTGGGTGCTGGGCGAGTGGGGCTTAGTGGAATGGGCATCTGGGTGCAGCTAGTTGGGGGACAGTGGTGTGGGGGTATAGATGTGACTTGGGGCTGTAAGGGGGTGGGCTCATTAGGGTGGGGTTTGAGTGCAGGGAGGTCAGTGGAGGTGGGTGCATGGGGGAGGTCCAGATGAAGGGGTTGAGCATCATTGGGGTGGGGTTTGGGTATGGAGCAGCTGATATCCTGGCTCACAATAGGAGCCACTGTCTGGGGTGTCCCCTGCCCTGTGGTGGTTTACCCTGTCTGCTGGCTGCTCTGGGTGCTTGAAATGATGTACCTGTGCAGGTAAGGAGTGGTGCATGAATGCTCATGCAAGTTCCCTTTACTTTCTTGTCAGAAAGTCATTTTTCTGTGGGGAAGCAAAGAAATCTATGGGGGACATAAAGTCTGCGCACTCATAGTGGTGCAGAATTCCCTCATGTGTGTTAGTAGTATGATGCAAGCAGGGGCTTTTTCCTTGGGGGGGGGGGGGGGGGGGGGGGGTGGGGGGGGGGGGAGGGGGAGATCAGTTAGTGCAAAAACAAAGGAAAGGAGATCCAGGTGGTGCAGGGAATGAAATTGAGTGGAAGGGGCAAAGAAGAAAGTGCTATAAAGATGCAAAAAGGAAGTGGGCATGCTGAAACATAGAAAGCAGGACTGGGAGCAGGAAGAAATGGGAGAGTCAAAAGTGGAATTGTGCCATGCCATAAAGATGAGAAGCTTGAATATAATATGGAAAGCAAGAGGAAGCCACTGGAACAGTTTGAAGGCTGGAGAAAGTGGCCAACGTCGTAGGAGTGAAGTTAATTTTTGCAATCTCATTTCTTCATAGGTTAGAATTTAAGTTAGGCATCAGGAAGGCTGGTCATGAGAGGGGTCCATTAGTCAAGGGTGAGCAAAGATGGAGAAGGAAGGTATTATTTTTAAGAATTTGCTTAAAACTGAATGTGGGCTGAGTACTACAGGCACACAAACTCTGTGCTAGGTTTCAGAGTAGCAACCTGTAGTAGTCGGTATCCGCAAAAAGAACAGGAGTACTTGTGGCACCTTAGAGACTAACAAATTTATGTCAGCATAAGCTTTCGTAGGCTACATCCCACTTCATCAGATGAATAGAATGGAGCACCCACCCACATCCACGAAAAGGTGGAGGTTGCCATTCCAATTCTAAGAGGCTTTTTAATTAAGATGAGCTATTACCAATGGGAGGGAAAAAAAACACCTTTGTAGCGATAATCAAGATGGCCCATATGGCCCAATCTTGCAGAAAGGTTTTGAAATTTTAAAGTGTTATCAATATTTAAGTACTTCTTCTAGCTGAAATATCCTGTACTTTGTGTTGTATGGTATTTCTGTTCTAGGAAAAAACTGCAGGAATCTTATCAGCAAGTTTTGAAATTATTTGTGGAAATGGTAAAGGCCACAATCGCCACCGAAGACCTTATCTGTAAGAAAGTTGGTCTCTGTCTTGATGACAGTCTGGCATCTGGAGATTCCAGAGAAAGTCGCAGCCTGATGGAAGAAGTGGGATTCATGCAGCATTTCAAAGCCAGAGAGAAGCGTGACCTAGAAAAAAGTGAGTGTCAGTCAGATACTATTAATATCACATCATGCTGTCCACATGGATATTTTATACTGCAGTGTTCTCCACGCCCACCTAGTGGAGTTCTCCAGAGTTATGATGGACTCTGTCAATATTTTGCTTTAATCCTCTTGCTTTAAGCCTTTTGACCATGAAGATGTACTGTGGCAAAGATAGTTCCATTGTGTGTTCGTCAAAACTGTTATGTGCCCTTCGCAACCTCCTAATAGGAGACCAGCATTTTTCTACCATAGCATTGTGAGCCTGAACTGGAACAATGAATGGCTGGGCAGATTTTGGATTTTGTAGCAACTATGTGCAGGCCACAGGGCCTCTTGTTATATCTTCAAAGATTTGTAATATCTAACTGGGCAACGTTCATCTAGGTATAACTGTTCCCTTCAAACATCTCAAAGTAGTTTCATAGCTTACAAAAATGTGTCCAAATCTGATGAAGGGGTATGCCAGTTTGTAAGTATTAAAGAGCTTCTTTAATGTTGAGATATTTACCATTAATTATACATCGCTCAGTCGCAGGCAATGTCACTGTTACATTTGCATATGATCATGTCAGTCAGTTGTGTAACGAGTAACTGTCTCTGGAATAATTTTTTGTAATCGTGCTTTTTCTGTTTCATTTTATTTTTTTGGAAGGTGACCCGTTGGATGAAACTCTCACAGAACACAACCAGGTGTCTGCAGTGACCGATGAAGGGTCTGAGCTGAGCCAGCACTTATGTGAGAGTGTTTTTGCAAGCCCAGACCTGGCATTTGAGAATGAAGAGATGATCCTGAAAATTTGTCACCGTTTACGCACTGCTGTGGAGAAACTTCTAGAGCTGGTTACAGAATCAACTAAACAAGTAAAACTAGATCTCAGCCTGTATCTACGTATTGGCATAGACAATTGGGGTCTGATCCCGTGACATGCCGAGATCCTGGGGCATTCAGGCATTCAGCACTTTGTTGTATTGGGTTCTTGGGGAAGCTCACATTTCCAATAAGAAATCTGTACACATCTTCCTACTTGCTGCATTGAAGGTTCTGCCCTTGTTACGTGTGAGAACTGTTGTTGTAATAGCTGTTAATATGTGCAGTAGAACCTCAGAGTTAGTAACACCAGAGTTATGAACTGACTGGTTAATACCACATCCCATTTGGAACCAGAAGTGTGTAATCAGGCAGCAAAGACAAAAAATAACACTGTGCAGAACAATACTGTGTTAAACGTAAACTTAAAAAAAGAGGAAAGTTTTTTTTAAAAAAAGATTTGACAGGGTAAAGAAACAGTGTCTGTGCTTTTTTCATTTAAATTGAGATGTGCTTTCCTTCTGCATAGTAAAGTTTCAAAGCTGTATTAAGTCAATGTTCTGTTGTAAACTTTTGAAAAATCAACCATTGTGTTTTGTTTAGAACAACTTCCATTCCTGAAGTGTTTGTTACTCTGAGGTTCTACTGTATTTTGGACTTGGATTAGATTACATGCTATTTGTGTTTTATGGGGCGCTTATAATAATGAAACGAGATGTTTGTTGTCATGGCAAGGTTTAAACTGGAACTTTACCCACCAATTTAATAGATATGTATTCAGTGTTCTTGTTGGAGATCAGAATTAGAATTTTCAGGGTGCCTGTAGTGAGGCAAAGGGCAGAGGAGGGCTTTCACACCCCTCTGAAGTTACCTATCTGCGCAAAACAGAGATGACTGATGCTGGAGGGGGACACTTCTACTGAGGAAAACTGTCATGACAGAGGCTTCTTAGGAAAGGGGTAAAGGGTAGTAATGAAGGATCTTAACCCCACATACTTGCAAATATACTTCGCATGGCTTACGTACTGTAAAAAAGGGATGGAAGACTTTTTTTTACAGTGAAAACCAGTGCATAGCTGAAAGACGAGACCTGTACATATTTCAGTGATAGCAAACTGAGAACTTGGATCTGAGTTAAGCACTGCAAGGCGAAAGATCCATCATGTATTTCACAATATTGTGAATCTCTGTAATTCTAACTAGAAACTTCTGACTCCACTGGGAGCCAGTGGCAAAATTACCTTTGACTTCAGTGAGAACAGGATTGAGCCATAAAATACATTTTTAAAGTCATGCACTGTGTGGTGAGGAGGTTGTTTGAAAAGACCTATTTTTATTATTACTGCTTCAAAACAGTTAGTTGGCTATTCATAAATTAAAACAAAGTCCTATAATAAAACATGTTAGGAATATGTAGCAATTAAGCTCCAAGCTGCTTTGTAATTGGCAGAAGCACTCCATAAATATTACAAAAATTAAAATGTTTTCTCTTTTTATAAGGGTTCAGATTATCATCGCAGTTCATATATTTAGCGTTGGATGTTGTGATGTACCTTTTTTTTCTTTCTTTCTTTTTAAGTTGGAGAAAACACATGAAATTCACGCTCACTTTGAGGAAGAATTCAGCCGCAGAAATCAGGAAACTGCCCAAGTGGTTAGTCAGCACCATGATCTAATGGAGTGTCTAAATGAGGAAAGTGAGGCAAAGAATCAACTGGCACTGGAGCTTCATAAAGCAGAAGGTAAGGAGGTGAAACAGAAATGGGTAGATTTCAGATGTTATTTATATAATATAACAAAAACTATTTGGAGGTGGATAAATTAATTTATAATGCACATTTGATTGCTTTACCTGCCTACTCTGGCATTCTAAATCCCTGTGGCAATTGAAACAGATACACAGAATCATAGACCATCAGAGTTGGAAGGGACCTCAAGCGGTCGTCTAGTCCAGCCCCATGCTCAAAGCAGGACCAATCTCCAACTAAATCATCCCAGCCAGGGCTTTGTCTAGCCTGACCTTAAAAACAAAACAATCCCAGTTCCTTCAGCCTCTCCTCGTAACTCATGTGCTCCAACCCTCTAATCATTTTTGTTGCCCTCTGCTGGACTCTTTCCAATTTTTCCACATCCTTCTTGTAGTGTGGGGCCCAAAACTGGACACAGTACTCCAGATGAGGCCTCACTAATGCCGAAAAGAGGAGAATGATCGCAGCACTAGATCTGCTAGCAATGCCCCTACTTATACAACCCAAAATACTGTTAGCCTTCTTGGCAACAAGGGAGCACTGTTGACTCATATCCAGCTTCTCAAACCCCTAAGTCCTTTTCTGCAGAACTGTTGCCTAGCCATTCAGTCCCTAGTCTGTAACAGTGCATGGGATTCTTCCATCCTTAGTGCAGGACTCTGCATTTGTCCTTGTTGAACCTCATCAGATTTCTTTTGGCCCAGTCCTCTAATATGTCAAGGTCCCTTTGTATCCTGTCCCCACCCTCCTCTTTCTCCCTCAAATGTAACGCTTGCCTCCCCAGTAGCAGAATTGCACTTACCTGAGGCCCAGAATGGCCTCAGTGTTCAGTATTGTATTAGTGGCATGTTTTTTATGCTAAAAATGGCAAGATTTTAAAAACCAGTATCTTACATTCTTGCATTGCTAGAAATGGGAGCTTTATACCATTCGAGAAGGGGAGATGTCTAGTTTCTGAATCGGTCCTAGCACTCACAGCTAGTCCAGGAAGGACCCACAAGACAATAGAAGGAAATATTGGATGAGGATGTATGCAAAAGAAATTATAAAAGACATGGGAGATAAAAGAAAGAAAAGGCTATGAACCGGAAAGCATTGAATACCAGCTGTCAGGCAAAATCAGAATTGCTAAATAATTATTTTACTTTGTCTAGCATGGAAAGAAACAAGTGACGTAATACTTGATGTTTGTAATTTTAACACTATCAGGATCTGATGAAAATTACTCAGAGTATTACAGCAAGTAATCAAGGAACTCTGTCATTAGCAGTTCCTTTTGGAAACTTCTGGTGAATAGAAGTCCCAAGAGGTGCACACGGGACACACTGTCAGTTTTGGGAAATGTGAGACCCAGTGAAGTACAAACCAGTTGTTCTCTGAGAACTTGGGAAATAAAAGACAGCATAGGTTTAAAAGATTGGTCACACCAGAATGCATGTAATGTCATTCTTTGTCAAATAACTAGTTTAATAGTATTGAGTTTTTGTAGTGTGCTTTGTGCTCAAAGTACTTAGAAACCTTTCCTAATTAAGCCTGATATCAACCTTTGTAGGCAGATATACCCATATTACACATGTGGAAATTGATCAACAAGAAGGCTGTGTTGTCCATTTCTTTGGGGAGTGAGGGGGAGAGGCTATTTAGAGTAGGAGTAATGGTTGTCACAGTTGCATACAAGGATGCTGTAAGCAGGAAGGGGAAGAGAACTGTTATTCATAAGAGATGAAATCTTGGATTTAAATGAGAGAGAATTTCAGCTTTAAATATCTATTTTAGGAAGTGCTGATATTGACGTGTTATGCTCTCTTACAAATATATTTAAAAAAGGGAAAAATGTGTTATGACAGTATGGCATGAACTTAAAGGCAGTGTTGGAATCTATCAGTACTTGAGCTCTTGGTCACAATTTGATGAGCATGTTTTGTACAGAAAGTCCTGCCAAATAGAAATAACACTGACCAAAAGAGACTTTTCCCCTAGCCTTTATGATTATATGAATGTGTGTGATACTCCTTTCGAAAATTCTTTTGTTGTTTCTTGCACAAGGTAAATTTTACAGTTAAAAACATAAAAATGGGTATATTAGGTCAGACCAATTACCCACCCAGACCAGTATTTTGTCTTTCATCTGGGGCTGGGGCTAGATATTTCAGATGGAGTGAACCAATCAGGGCAATTTATCAAGTGATCCATGACCTGTTGTCCTGTCCCAGCTTGTAGCAGTCAGAGGTGTAGGGACACCCAGACCTGTCCTTGGCAAATTGCCTTGGATGGACCTATCCATGAACTTGTCTAGTTATTTTTTGAATCCAGTTATGGTTTTGGCCTTCACAGGATCACCTGGCAACGAGCTCCATGGGCCAACTGTGTGTTGTGTGAAGAAATATTTCCTTACGTTTGTTTTTAAACCTTCTGCCTGTTAATTTCATTGGATGGCTACTGGTTCTTGTGTTACATGAATGGATAACTAACACTTCCCTTTTCAGTTTCTCTATACCATTTATGATTCTGTAGATCTCTATCATTCTCCCTGAGTTCTCTTTTTCAAGGTGAACAGTCCCAGTCTTCTTATTCTCTCTTCATATGGAAGCTGTTCCATACCTCTACTTGTTTATCTAGCCTTCTCTGTGCTTTTTCCAGTTGACCAGAACTGCACACATTATTCAAGGTGTGGGTTTACCATTTATTTATATACAGTGGATTCTGGTTAATTGGGCCACCGGTTAATTGGGGCAGCTGCTTAATTGGGACACATCGCAAAGACCGGAAATGAAGACTGGAATTACTCCGGCTAATTGGGGCAGCTGCTTAATTGGGCCAATTTGTTCCAGTCCCAATTAACCGGAATCCACTGTAGTGGATTCAAAGTGAACATGTAACAGATTTGCTTTTACAGTGGTTTTCAACCTTTTTTTTTCATTTGCGGACCCCCTAAAAATTTTTTGAATGCAGGTGCAGACTCCTTTGGTAATCTTAGACATAGTCTGCGAGCCCAGGTTGGAAACCACCGTTCTGTGGTAACGACAACCTTCTGCAGACCACTTAGACATAGTCTTTGGACCACAAGGGGTTTGCGGATCACAGGTTTAAAACCACTATGCTAGTATATATTTAAATTTTGGCTTGTTTAAGTTACAAATAAATGTTCGTTAAGGGATTTCTTTCATAAATCTGTGCTATTATTTGTGCAAGACACACCTCTGACTCAACTTGGACCTGTCTAATAGCTCAAAGAAAACAAACATCTTGTATGCACTATCAATACATACTAGAACTTCTGTTATATGCTGTTATTTTAGTTTATTTTTTTTCCCTGCAGACAAGCTTTGGATCAGCTTAAAATGCCCTTAGTATGCTATGGGGTTTTTTTCTACGACTGCCCTAAGATACAGTACTTGAATTTAAAATAGATGGTTTGTTCTTCGAGTGCTGTCTGTGTGGGTGCTCCATGGGTGTTGGTGCGCTCCAGTACCGTTGATCGGTCTGTGTCTGTGCAGGTAGGCATCTTGCGATGGCGTTGGTGCTGTATGTAATGCGTGCACGACCTAAGCGCTCTAGTTCCTTTTGAACTGTCTTCGGCTGAAGACAGAGCTCTGGGGCAGTATTAACACTGTTCCCTAAAACTGTTAAAAAATAGTTTGTTTAAATAGTTAGATAAAAAGTTATAGTTAGCATTAGTGTTAGTTTTATTAAGGGGAAAAAATTATTTTGTTAGCTACCTTCTCTCAGGAGTACTGCAAAAAGAAAGGCGGTTTATTGCCAGGTTGCTACTCCTGAAGCTGACCTGTGCTCGGGGAAGCGCCTGTGATGCTCCAGGCACCTCTAGCAATGCCAAGGTCCGAGCAAAGGAGACAGTCGAGGCACAAAGACATGCCTCCTCCACGGCACCAAGTTCACCTACAAGGGACTCGGCACCGAGCGTCTCCTCAGGCACTGTGCCTATGCCCTCGGCACCAACAACACAGTCAGCACTGGTGGAGAAGAACAAGTTGGCACTTGCTGCACTGACTAAACAGCCACAGCATTTGTCTGCACCGATGCGGACACTGGTGAGAGTGGACCTCATGGCACTGACAGTCCCGACATTGGCACCACACAGTCTCTATTGCACCAGAAAGAGTTGGTGATGCCATCACCACCGCACTTCCCGAGACTAGGTACTGAGGGCTCCCCAGCAGGCTATGGAGGAGATCCCAAAGGCTCTCATGACATTGCACAATTTTTCAGCGAAGACGAGGAGGAGATTCAGGAACAAAACACCTTCGCACCACACCATTCCTCACCGAAAGAACACCGACCACCTTGGAGCCATAGAGGACCAAAATGCCACCAGATGACTCAAACATGGTATAGACCACCATGGATGTACTCCTCTATGGCCTTCCCAATGCGGTGGGCACATTAGAACCCCATGACTTCTTACAGGGATCCACATTCCAGGCCACCCAAGGCACACAGATGCAAACTGCGCTCTCACTGTGCATCTCCGACACTGCAGCCCATGTAGGTGAGGACACAGAAACTGGCTCTCCTGCTCACACTTCCTCCTCCCCAGAGGAGGCTATTATGCCCCCTCCGCCAACTTCAGCAGACAATTTAAAGCAGTTTCAAGAACTGTTTAAGCAGGTCATTCACAGTAATGAAATACAACTAGAGGAGGTGCAGACAAACCAGCACAAGCTGGCACAAATACTACAACCATCATCTACTTCCAAGATCGCTCGTAGTATCAACAACGCCATTTTGGAACTGGCAGAGACCGGCCTCAATTCTGCCAACGTGCAGAAGGGGCAGACTTTCTCTTTGCTCATTCGCCTGCCCCCCAGCACCCCCAATCACCTTAGTGGTTGATGTTGCGAATCAATGTGACAAGCAACCACAGTTTAAAGATACACCACAGGAGAAAGTACACCCAAACAGGCAGAGTCTCTTGTGTTAAGTTTATTCTTCAGGCACCCTAAAATTCAAAATGGTTAATCACACTGTATTGTTAGCTAAATATTACTATGATAACTTTGAAACTTGGCTCGTTCATAGCAGAGCTCTCCAAGGAGAAACGGTCATAATTTCAAGCCATCATCCATGAGAGTCAAGTGATATCCAAAACAGCCCTACAAGTGTCTCTAGACACTGCAGCCAGAACCAATGCCACAGCCATTGTGATGTGCCAGGGATCCTGGCTACAGGCCACGTATATACCCAAGAAAATGCAAACAAAGGTAGAAGACCTACCTTTCAGATCAAGAAAAGCTATTCTCAAGGAAAACTGAAGCAGTGCTTCATTTGATGAAGGACTCTCGGGCCACCTCTGCACTTTGGTGATTTATACTCCACCTGCGAAGAGAAGAAGGTAGCATAGAATAATAGAATATCAGGGTTGGAAGGGACCTCAGGAGGTATCTAGTCCAACCCCCTGCTCATGGCAGGACCAAAACCAATTAAATCATTCCAGCCAGGGCATTGTCAAGCCTGACCTTAAAAACCTCTAAGGAAGGAGATTCCATTCCAACCCATTCCAGTGCTTCACCACCCTCCTAGTGAAATAGGTTTTACCTAATATCCAACCTAGACCTCCACCACTGCAGTACCACTGAGAATAGCCGAGCTCCATCCTGTAGATTGTGTTTCTACATCGTGTTCCAATGTTAGGGATTTGTAAGGTGGCCACTTGGGCCTCCGTCCACACATTTGCTGAACACTGTGCAATCACTCATGACTCCAGGGCTGATGCCATAGTAGGCCTCACAATACTTACCTCAATGACCCAAACGAACCCAAAGTCCCCCCTAGACCTCTCAGGGGCACTGCTGTACAGTCACCTGAAGTGGAATGCCCACAGGGAGAACAGTAGAAGAAGAAGGGAAAGTTACTCACTTTTGTGCAGGAATTGAGGTTCTTCGTGATGTGTGTCTCTGTGGGTGCTCCACTATCTGCCCTCTACTTTGGAGTTTGCAGTAGAGACTCTGCGGTAGAGAAGGAAATGGACAGTTTGGATCGTGTGCATGCTACATGCGGCATCAACAGCACCGCTACCCGCCTACTGCGCATTCATGACCCGTGTGGACATTGCTACTCTGATCAATGGTGCTGGGATGCACCAACATCTGAAGTGGAACACCTGCAGGCGGACACATCTCAAAGAATCTCAGTTTCTGTACAAGGTGATTAACCTTCCCTTTCTGTTGGTGATAGTTTCAATAGTTAGTTGATAGAAATTTATGTAAGAAATTCAGTGTCTACTCTCCTTTAGTTTACTTTTGCCTTTGGATTTTAGGTATCATTGAAGGCTATGTAGTAGAGAAAGCAGCCTTAGAAGAGGCAATGAACCTGAAAGAAGAGTCTGAACGACGCCTTGTTTTGGAACTGGAGAGCTTGCAGGAACGGTTTCAGAAGCTAACCCAGGAACAGGCAATACTCTGTGAGGAGCGGGATATGCTAATAAGTCAAAAGAAAGCTCTGGCTGCCAATGTAGGAGATAGAGAAGTTGGTAAGAAATGCTTTAATAGTATTTATTATTTCTTTTGTGCGATGGTTGATTGAATAGCTCAGGACAGGAAAGGGTAGAGCAGGGACTTCCAGATAACTTTGAAAAGAAATAAACCCAGATGTGACACTTCTGTTTTTAGAAATAAGATGTTTTTGTTGTTAGTGAAGAGTACTCCAGTGTCTAGTGACAAATGGATGGAGTATGGAAAAATAAGCATGATGAACTAAAAGTGATACTGCATGGAAGGGGATGTAACTGATTAATAGGACCTGTCAACTAAAATGTTAACTAATTGATAGAGTATAGACAGGAGAGAAAAGGAATGAGAAGTAGACCTGTGGCAGATCGATCTCTGCCCACTAATCTTACCCCCTGGATTAGTGGGCAGAGATCGATCCAGCGGGAGTCGATTTATCATGTGAAAGAATGAAAGAATTCAATCCAGAACCTCAGGAAAGAGATGGCCAGGTGCCTGGTAAAATTGTACCCAAAATGGGCTATATAAGAACAGCAATGCATGGTCAACATATATGATTAGCAACTGCTTCTCCACATTGAGACCGGTTACCTTTAGAAATGCTACAAAGTTTGGCATTATTCCTATTCTGTGTTAAACTCATTAGTGATCTGGAAGATAGAATGAATCAAAATGTCCTTTTTTTTGTCTTGTACATATTTTTATTCATAGGAGTTCCTGTTGCTAATGTAGCACAGAAAGAAGATTCAGGTTTGTAACAGTGTGAGACTTCATGAGAAATGATGTAGATTAATTAATGACTTTGAATTTAGTCTAACAAAGAAGGATAGTACTTCAGAACTATGCCCAATAAATTATTAGTAATACATCCTCCACATTATTAATAATGTGGACATGTTTAAGACATTACTTTCACAATTTAACAAAAATCACTAAAAATGAATTCATTAATCAATGCTTAATTAATTCATTAATCAATATTTATTAAATATCAGTCTTAAATTCCATAGGGCAATTATAAACAATCAAAATAGTTTTGAGCAGACAAAAATGTTTTATAAATATGGTATTAGGTTCTAATGGTGTGGCGCAGGGTTTCTTAGAGGGTAAATGCATTTTTAAAATGTAGCAACACCAAGTGTGGAAGATCTAGAGAGGGTGAATGAAAAAGAACTGAAGGAACTGGAAGGAGGATTGTGGGAGCAGAATGGAAAGAGAAAAGGAATGGGGAAGAGGAGAGTAGAAAGATAAGAATGGACTACAGGGAAGGATGAGTTCTCTTGAAAGAAAATGTAGGGGAAATTGGTAGAGGGGGAAAAATGATTCTAATAGTGAAAAAGATAGAGGGAAAAAGAGATCAAGATTCTCAGAGGAAGGAATGAACAGAAAAATAAGGGAGACAAATGGTTTTAAATGACTATTGAAGTCTAATGCTAAAATAAATGCAAACACAAGTTCTGCTCTTATCTATAAATAAGAAATTCTGAGCTAGCTTGAAAATGCAGCCATAACACTTTCGCTATATCTGTGTATTACGCAGGGTTGTGTGCGTAATACACATATGGCTTTGATAAATTAAGAGGAGCAATGTTTTTCTTTTGAGAAGTCCCAAAATGTGTGTCCTTGGATACTTGTGCATGCTAGGACGGCTCTAGGCTTGCGGGAGAAGGGCATGAGCTGGGGGACTGCATTTTTCAGACAGCTGAGGGAGGTTTTCTGGCCAGATCACAGTCCAGGATATAGGGAGAGGGCAGTGCTGAGCTGAGTCTCCAACTGCTGCAGCTCCATTCGTTTTGTTTGTCCAGCTCCCACATGTGTCTTCCAGCTCACCCTCAAACGCTACTATGGGATTGTACACACTGCAGAAAAAACCCTGCAGCAATGCGTCTCAGAGGCCGGGTCTACAGGCATGGGCTTGCACTACGGTGCTAAAAGTAGCCATGTGGAGGATCCCACTGGGCTCTGAAACCCACCCTTACCATGTTTCAGAGCTTGAGCTCCAGCTGGAGCAGGAACCTTTACATAGCTATTTTTAGCATAAGCCATGTGAGGCCCAGCTCAGACTCTCTGCTGCAGGACTTTTTTTGCAGTGTAGACTTACCCTCACATGCCTACTAGGCCTTTGTCCTTAAATCTTACTCTGTCGCATGATTGAGAGTCTGGCTGTGATGTGCAAACAGGATTGGGTTTTGAAATTCACCATCTAGTTAAACTCCAGCTTTTGGAGAAGCTAACTGTTAAAGACCTAACAAGTTACTTACACTAGGAATGCGAAGCTATAACGTTTCCTTTTTTATTTCTTCTAATTTAACAAATCACATTTTTTCAAAAATAGTACTGA
Organism: Dermatemys mawii; assembly: GCA_007922305.1. Taxonomy (NCBI): domain Eukaryota; kingdom Metazoa; phylum Chordata; order Testudines; family Dermatemydidae; genus Dermatemys; species Dermatemys mawii. Next base: position 5,438,272 of record ML677394.1, on the reverse strand, counting down.
TGCTCATCTGTGTTCTGGTTACTTACAACCAGATAAGTGTTGGGGCCTTTATGTTGGGATCTTAGTTTCGATCCTCCAAACAGTATATCCTGTTTGTAGAAAGCTCAATTTATAGACTGGTCTTGGTTAATCAAGTAATCACAAACTGTGACTTATTTTCACTGGCCATTTCTGATATTGCTTATATAATTATTTTGTTGTCTGTGGGGAAGATTTTCAAAGACATGAGGGAGAGAAGGGAGTTGGGTGCCTCTCTCTTCTTTATGTATTTGAAAATTTCCCCTTTAGTGCGGATATGTGTTGCAGTTGTGTGCGTGTGTTTGTTGTATGCATAAAATATACTGTAATTTTAAACAACATTTGATTTGCATATTTCTGGACTGACTGACTTACTCTTTTACTATTCTGTGTGCGTTTAGGTTTACTAAAGGAAGTAGAATTTTTAGCAAAAGAGAAGTTAGAACTGCAGTGCCAGGCAGAGAAGGACCATTCCAACTTGCGCTCTCAGATGAAGGTTTTGGAAGTAGAACTTGAAGAACAGATGGATCAAAATCAGAAGTTGGCAAAGAAGTCATTGGAGGTTACTGATCTAAGGCAGCAAATTCAGGTCCTTGAAAAACAGCTTAGAAGCCAACGACAGTTCATGGACGTAAGCAAGCTCAGTCCTCAATTTCTGCAGCTTTGGAAATGAAAAACACTTCCTCCTATTTTGTGATTAGTGTCTTCCAGGACAGTTTTGGTTTTATCAAAAATAAGACCTTTGCTTTCTCCTTGTAAAACCAAGGATGATTGTTTTTAAAGTATGAAGAGTAGCTTTTTCTTTCCATGTTTCTGCTTTTCATTTGTTTTGTAAATTTGAAATAATAATCTCCTATTGCCCATATCAGAGGGGTAGCCTTGTTAGTCTGGATCTGCAAAAGCAACAAAGAGTCCTGTGGCACCTTATAGACTAACAGATGTATTGGAGCATTGGAGATGCATCTGATGAAGTGGGTATTCACCCAAGAAACCTTATGCTCCAAATACATCTGTTAGTCTATAAGGTGCCACAGGACTCTTCGTTGCTGTTGTCCCTGTAAATTCTTACCTGGCTTCTAGAACTGCCAAGCAAATGCAAGAAAAAAGGAAAATGCAAACATCAGCTTCCTCATAGCAGAAATAAAAAAAAATTTTTTTTTTCATCTTTCAGGAACAAGCTATAGAGCGAGAACATGAACGTGATGAGTTTCAGCAAGAAATTCAGAAACTAGAAGATCAGTTAAAATTGTTGGGAAAATCCCAGACTTCTGGAGAGCGCAGACAATATGGGGTAGGTAAAATACCTGAAGTGACTCTGTATGTTTTAGTTTATTATATATTTATTTAGTAAATATCCAAATGTAAATCCACTTGTGGCAATTTGTGGTTGCTTTGTTGAATATCACACTCTGTATAATCGTTTACACAAGTATTTTAGGAAAGCCAGAGTACTGAATTATTCAACTTTTTCTTAAAACTGGCTGAAGTACAATTTTGGTGGCATGAGTGATGGTGCATGTCTTAATTTTGGTTTTGTTAGAGAGATTGCAGGAAATGGTGTGTGTTACCATAGTATTGCCAACATATCCGGTTGGTTTGATTTAGAGAGAGCAAAGTATTGACACTAAAAATTATGGCATCTGGCCTTTTCTATTTTTTTCTTCAGATGCTTGTTAATTTGATATTCAATTTAAAAGTTTAATTTTTGTTGTTGTTTTTTTTCTCTCACATAAATGAACATTACAGATCTTTGAATTGACTTTCCAGGTATGGAAAAATAGCATGAGCATCCCCATGCCCTTTCTCCCTTCCCCATCAATTTCTTCTGCTTATTCAGATCTGCTTTGCTTTTTTGCCTTCCCCGAATGTAAAATCTGCTTCAGACTGATTATGTGTAGAGGTTCATGTTTAGCTTTCTCAGACTCTTACTTTGGAAAAAACGCTTTGTATTTAACTTCCTGTTTCTGACTACTTTACTTTTCTGGCTTTCTTGATGAAATGCATCCTCATGTAATTGCTCTTGTAAGAATTTTTTGTTCTAATACATATTGTGAAAAGAAAACGTAATCTTTTTGGAAATAAGTAGCATGGAATCATTTTCCGTATGGCTCAGCTCTCTGATTCTATTCGTGACATCACTTTTCACATATTTTGTGTTTATATGGTGGTTACACATTACTAACTTTATTTCTGACTCTTCATCTGTATCAAATCTGTAGAATTTTAAACCTTTAAATGTCAGATGGTAGAAGAATAAACCCATTGTAAACAATTAAACTCTCAGGACAGTGGAGTTTTCGAGACAAATCATTTGTCAGAGTCATTGTATCGGGTCCCAAAATTTAATGTAGCTCTATTTCCTGTTTATCATCGGGGGAGGAAGTGTGTGTGTGTGTGGGGGGAATCCATCTAAATTACACAACTTTAGTTACATGAAAATGTAGCGGAAGTCGACGTACTTAGATCCACTCCCTGTGGTGTCTTCACTGCAGTGAGTCGACTACTGACGCTCCCCGGTCAACTCTACCTGAGCCTCTTGCTCCGGTGGAGTACACGAGTTGATGGCAGAGTGCTTAGGGGTCGATTTATCACGTCTAGTCTAGACATGATAAATCGACCCCCACTGGATTGATCACTGCGCGCCGATGTGGCGGGTAGTATAGACATACCGTTAGGTAGCTGTTTCATTCTCCCTTTACCGGGCATAGTGTATGAGACAGAATGCTGATACGTTGATATATTTAGAAAATCTTGCCAACAGGCATATAGATTGTTTTATAAACATATTTCAGCAAAGGGTAGAGGAAGGTTTAAGGTGACCAGTCCAAGGAAGCTTAAATCATATATTTGTTTAAAGTTTGTAGGTCAGATAACTTCTTTAGTTTAAGCTGTTTTTGTGTGGGTTGGGTATCCCCCCTTCAAAGGCATGTTTCTGGTCTGGCTTCTACTTAAATCTTGAGTGATCATAAAAGAAAATCATAAAAAGAAATGAATCTGGGTTCTGTGCAAAATAACAAGCATTCTGGTAGCAGCTTGAAAATGTCCGTGTTTACTGTTGAAGATGTTAGATTAAGTTTTTGAGCAGCCTTTTACTCACTAATAAAACAGCACATGGAGAGATGAGGAAAGAATGTGACCTTTAAAAATTAGCTTATATTTATTTGCTGTTCTGAACATTTGCAACCTAATTAAAAAATGTTCATTGTGTAGTGGATTACTTTTGACTTCGTAAGGAAGAACGTCAGGGTTGAATGCAAAAGGTATGGGAGAGGGTGAGAAATTAAACTGGCAATGTTTGTGGTCAGTCTAAAGTGAGTTCTGTGATCAGTACCAGATCACAGTGCAAGGATCTAGATAGTTGCTATGCAATTACTTGGAAGTAAACATGTGGCTGCAGGTCAGCGAATATGTGTAGCACACATGCACTGTGATTGGCTGAGACAATTCTGCTACAGTACAATGGCCTGAAGTTCTTGTTCTCTGAACATAATCACTGTAACAGATCCACACTTGCTCACTTTCTCACCCTCTAAAAAATGAGAATATCTAATAGCCCTATTCTGTGAAAAAAAGAATTGCCAGGTGGTGATCAGAACCACCATCTCAGGGTTTGAGATTAGCGTGAAGGTTGTAGAAATGTTTGTCCCTTGTTGCCAGCATCATAACAATGGAGCTACTGGGACATAGCATTTAAAAATAAATTTATACTATAAGAATAATGTCTCAGAAAAACAGGTCTCCTAACCTAGGGATCCCCAAACTTTTTACCCCGCATCCCCCCCTTTCTCCCATTCACGTCCCTCTTGGAGCTGGGACTGGGGCTGTGGCTTTGGGGAGAACGGGGCCGGGGGTGGGACGACAACACAGACGTTGTAAGAGGGCTGAGGCTGGAGCCACAGGTGGGGGCACGGCCAGGGCTAGGAGTGGAGCTGGGTGGTGCTCCCTCTCTGAACTTCTTGGAGGCTGTGCTGGGCTCAAGCCGCGCCCCCTGAATGTTCTTCTGCTCCCCCCCAAAGTTTAGGGACCTCTGTCCTAAACTCTTGTGTATTGATGAATTAACCAAATCATTTTGATCAAACTTTTGTAACCTAATCAGCCTTAGAAAAAGTGTTGCTATTTTTTCCAAAGGTTATTCAAAAGCTTTTCTGTAAGATTAAAACAGGCTTATGTTATGATTGATCCTTGAGTAATAGCTTATGGAACACAGAGGAGATATGCAAAAACTAAATAATCCTAATTGGGCCCATGCACAATTCAGAGTGAAATCTAATAATTTGTTTTTTTATTCTTAACAGATCCATAGTACTTCCATTTTCAGGACCATTTGTTATATTAATCCGCTGCTATTTTTCTAGATTGCTGTAAATATTAAGCTAATACATTTTATGACTTTTTAAGAGATACCATCTTCAGAGAGCAAGATTTACAAGTGGCTGATTTTACCTTTTTTATTTTAGTTTTGCTTTCAGTTGGTATCTGATAACTAATGGTGACTAATGTGAAATTCTGGGGCTACCAATAATAATTTAATTTTAGGATGAGCCACAGAGTGAATATTTCCTTTCTGTAGAAATATTTAATGTCTTTTTTGTTTTTGTTTGTTGCATCGATGTAAAATATTTGTCTTGTGTAGATAGAGTCTTTGCAAGCGGAAATAAAAGACAAAACAGATGATTACAATAAACTGTTATTAGAAAAGGAGCAGAAATACCGAGAAGTTACAGTTCGAGATAAAGAAATAGAGGAACTAGCAGCGCGGATTAGAGAGCTGGAGCACATCAATACTGAGGCCTCAAAGACTGTCAGTCGTTTGGAACAAGACCTTCAAAAAATGAAGAAAAGGGAAACTGAACTAACACAAGTAATACTCTTAAAGATTTTTTTTAAGTGGGATGTATTAGTGGAGGGTAATTTAGTGATTATAGCTGACAATTCCATATGGGATTTTTAGCTAGTCACGTTATGCCAGGCCCAGGCCTTATCTTGCCAGGGAGAAATTACATAGATTTCCAGTGTCTGTTCTTCCATCAGATCTGAAGAACAGCTCTGTGTAGCTTGAATGCTTGTCCATTTCGCCAACAGAATTGATCCAATAAAAGATATTTACCTCGCCCACCTTGTCTCTTCCATCAGATGTTACTTAGTGTCTTGTACCAATGGCAAGTATTACATTGGTAATTCAAAAGAAATTTTTGCTTTGAGAACTGACAAAAACCATTATTTGCAAAGAACATTTTTGGCAGTCACAAGAATGTATGTACTCCTTTCTTCCTACAGGTGCTAGAGAAGGTGCTACTAAATACTACCTAGTACAGCAGTTCTCAAACTTTTGAGGACTGCGACCCGTTTTCGCGTTCATGAGCAGCGTGGCGGACCCTTGTATGTCCGCTGAAAAGCTGCCGAATTGATTACTTCCGCATTTGGCGGCTTTTTGGCGGACATGCCGAGCGCTCCCGAAGCAGCTCGGCATGTTTGCCGAAAAGCCGTCAAATGCGGAAGTAATCAATTCGGCGGCTTTTCAGCGGTGGCAGGAGCTCGCGACCCCCCTGGGAGCTCTCAGAGACCCCCACTTTGAGAACCACTGACATAGTACGTAACTCGTATACAGGACTGTTCCTCAGTAGATCTCATGTGGTTTTACTTTGAAAAATGATATGTAAAATTAGCAGTACGGAAGTCAACAGCTCTTCTTGCAGTGTGTATTCAGAGCCATGTCTACTTACTTTAGACCCAGAGATTTTACTGCTTTTGCTACTGTTAGCTCTTCAGAGCCAGCCACAGCTCAGAGGGATTGTGAGATGACCATGTTCTATTTTGTAGATCATTAGTAGAAGCCACCACATTCAGCCAACTGACCTAGCACTTGATAACAGGAAACTGACAGTAAATGAGTCTACCAGACGTGCATTTCAAGTATGCTGTTGTATGGTGGTGACTTCTGGACCACCTGCAGCAGGCAGGAAAGAAGGCTAAACACCTTCCACAGCCGCTGTCTTTCATGGAATCATAGAATATCAGGGATTGAAGGGACCTCAGGAGGTATCTAGTCCAATCCTCTGCTCAAAGTAGGACCAACCCCAACTAAATCATCCCAGCCAGGGCTTTATCCAGCTGGACCTTAAGGATAGAGATTTAACTACTCTTTGAGTGAAATAGTGTTTCCTAATATCCAACCTAGATCTCCCCCACTGCAACTTGAGACTTGTTCTGTCATCTGCCCAACTGAGACTAGCCGAGCTCCATCCTCTTTGGAACCCCCTTTCAGGTAGTTGAAAGCTGTTTTCATATCCCCCCTCATTCTTCTCTTCTGCAGACTAAACAAGCCCAGTTCCCTCAGCCTCTCCTCATAAGTCATGTGCCTCAGCCCTCTGACCATTTTTCTTGCCCTCCGCTGTACTCTCTCCAATATGTCCATATTTTTTCTGTAGTGGGGGGACCAGAACTTGACACAATACTCCAGATGTGGCCTCACTAGTGCCAAATAGAGAGGAATAATCACTTCCCTGGATTTGCTGGCAATGCTCCTGCTAATACAACTCAGTATGCCGTTGGCCTTTTTGGCAACAAGGGCTGACTGCTGACTCATATTCAGCTTCTCATCCACTGTAATCCCCAGGTCCTTTTCCAAAGAACTGCTGCTTAGCCAGTCAGTCCTCAGCCTGTAGCAGTGCATGGGATCCTTCCATTCTAAGTGCTGGACTCTGCACTTGTCCTTGTTGAACCTCATCAGATTTCTTTTGGCCCAATCCTCCATTTTATTTAGGTCACTCTGGACCCCGTATCTGCCTCTCCTCCCCAATTTAGTGTCATCTGCAAACTTGCTGAGGATGCAATCCATCCCATCATCCAGCTCATTAATGAAGATGTTGAGCAAAACCGGCCCCAGGACTGACCATTGGGGTACTCGATACTGGCTGCCAACTAGACATCGACCCATTGATCACTTCCTGTTGAGCCCGACAATCTGGCCAGCTTTCTGTCCACCTCATAGTCCATTTGTCCAATTCATACTACTTTATCTTGCTGGCAAGAATACTGTGGGAGACTGTATCAAAAGCTTTGCTAAAGACAAGCTGTATCACGTCCACTGCTTTCCCCATATCCACAGAGCCAGTTATCTCATCGTAGGAGGCAATCAGATCGGTCAGGCATGACTTGCCCTTGGTAAATTCATGTTGACAGTTCCTGATCACCTGCCTCTCCTCCAAGTGCTTGAAAATGATTTCCTTGAGGACCTGCTCCATGGTTTTTCTAGAGATTGAGGTAAGGCTGACGGTCTGTAATTCCCTGGGTTTTCCTTCTTCCCTTTTTTAAAGATGGACCCTATATTTGCCTTTTTCCAATAGTCCAGTACCTCCCGCGATCGCCATGAGTTTTCAAAGATAATGGCCAATGGCTCTGTAATCACATCTGCCAACTCCCTCAGCACCCTTGGATGCATTAGATCTGGACCCATGGACTTGTGTATGTCCAGCTTTTCTAAATAGTCCTTGACCTGTTCTTTCACCACTGAGGACTGCTCACCACCTCCTCATACTGTGCTGCCCAGGACATTAGTGTGGAAGCTGACCTTGTCTGTGAAGACAGAGGCAAAAAAAGCATTGAGTACTTCAGCTTTTTCCACAACATCTGTCACTAGGTTGCCTCCCCCATTCATTAAGGGTCCCACAGGTTCCCTGACCTTTTTCTTGTTGTTAACATACCTGTGGAAAACCTTCTTGTTACGCTTCACATCCCTTGCGAGCTGCAACTCCAGTTGCGTTTTGGTCCTCCTGATTACACCCCTGCATGCCTGAGCAATATTTTTATACTCCTCCATAGTCATCTGTCCAAATTTCCACTTTCTGTAAACTTCCTTTTTGAGTTTAAGTTACTGAAGATTTCACTGTTCAGGCAAGCTGGTCACCTGTCATATTTGCTATTCTTTCTGCACTTTGGGATCGTTTGTTCCTGTGCTCTCAGTAAGGTTTCTTAAAAATACTACCAACTCTCCTGGACTCCTTGCCCCCTGCTATTAGCCTCCCAGGGGATCCTGCCCATCAGATCCGTAAAGGAGACAAAGTGTGCTCTTCTGAAATTCAGGATCTGTATTTTGCTACTCTCCTTTCTGCCTTTTGTGAGGATCCTGAACTCAGTATCTCATGGTCACTGCTGCCCCTGGTTGCCACCCACTTCCACTTCCCCTACGAATTATTTCCTGTTTGTAAGCAGCAGGTCAAGATGAGAACAACCCCGGTTTGTTCCTCCAGTAGTTGCACCAGGAAGTTGTCCCCAACATTCTCCAAAACTTTTCTGGATTGTCTGTGCACTGCTGTATTGTCCTCCCACCAGATGTCAGGGTGATTGAAGTCCCCCATTCGAACCAGGGCTTGTAATCTGGAGACATCAGTTAATTGGCCAAAGAAGTCCTTGTGTACCTCACCCTCCTGGTCTGGTGGTCTCTAGCACACGCTCACCACACCATCACCCTTGTAGCTCTCGCTTCTAAACTTAACCCAAAGACTCTCAACAGGCTTTTCTCCAGTTTTATATGTTTTGCCGTATTTTAAATATCAAATGGGAAACTAAAGGTCCTGACATCAAAGTAGTTGAGAAGGCAAAATGACCACATCTAATCTGTTCTCAAACACAGACATGTCCATTGTCTTGATCATCTGAATTGGATGGACTTGTTCCAAAGGGCGGAGAACTTGCAGATGCTCCAAGACCACTGGGCTGACCTGAACTGAGGTTCAAGGACATTTGGAAGTGGGACTTGCAAACTTTCAATATCAACACTACAAACTGAGAAGATGCAGTTAGCAACAGGTTAGGCTGGAGGGCTGTACTGCTCCAGAGAGTTAGACTGAAGAGAGGTGCTTGGCGGGGGAAAGAGAGAGAGAGAGAGAGAGGAAATGTCAGCAGGCCTCAAGAGCTAGTAGTGCTCTGGCTTCATCTTCTGGCCCTGCGCTTTAAGCTTGCATTCTCTGTGGCAAGGACTGTCACTCAAGAATTAGACTTTGAAGCCACTTGTTGCGCTGCAGCATCACACACAGGAACCGAACTCCTTTGGCAAACACATCGTTGTCTTTCAAGATGGACAGTTGCCAGTTTCCAATAGAACTATTTCCCAAGTTATATCGGGCCTCCAAGTTACCTCCTCTGTCTTCCTAATCCAAATGCCCCAACTGTTCCCTAGTTAATGCCAAAACCTCAACTTATCCTGGACAACTTTCTGCAATGGAGTTAAATATATAGTCAATGAAAAGTTGTGGCAAGTTCAAAATAGAAAAATTGGGAGTAGCCAAAATAAATTGAATTTAATAGTAAGATAATTAACGCAAGCAGTACTACTTGATTTTGTTCATTTTTAATTTAAATCATTAAAAATTCCTTCTGTGTGTTCATCTGAAGCTGCTGCAGACTTTTGGTCTGCTCCACTGAAGTGTTCCAGAAACCAAGTGGCCTTCCCACAGAATTTAGGTCCCGCTTACTAGAAAGCAGTGGGGCCTTGGTGATGCCACTAAACGTCATTTGAAGCTGCCTATAACAAGTGATATGAAAAGCTCTCAAATGCTAGCTTTTTATTAACTATGTTTCTTTTTGATCCATGGAAATGTGAGACGTCTTGCTGGTAGTCTGAATGACTTGGATTGAAGTGACCAATTTACTGCAGCATGCCATAGGGTCTGGGATGGTCCAAAATGTCCTTTAATTTAAGATTTTACTAGAGGGATTGATATCTATGAATCTGAAGTAATATTTAATTTCTGAAAATAACTTGCTGGTTGTAATAATTGCACAGACACATTGTCATAAAGGTGTTTCATAGGCTGAGAAACACTCCTGGATGTGCTGTCAAAATGATCGTGTATCATTTACTTTGTGCACAAAGAATATATTTCTTCCTCACTGGAGATTACCCGTCTATTTGTGTGCTCTGTGCACATACAGTATAATATGCATTGTAGAAATTGGAGAGCAGGCCTCCTAAGTCGTGAGTATAGAAAGAATACATTCGAATTTGATAAGCATGTCTCCTTTATTTAAAACTAGTAGAACTAGAACTACACCTATGTGTACACAACAATAATTTTTACAAATGTTATACTCTGAGTGAATCTATTATTTGGCCTTTAGCTAGATTACCATGGCAATAGTAGAATGTTATGAGAAACCTAAGCTTAAATGTGGAATCATGCTGATTAACACACCATAGTAACCTTATCATCCAATGAGTAAGAAGAATTTTTAAGTCATATAATTTTTATTCCAAGGGAACTTGTTGCACATTATTGATGAAGACTTGTTGCCAGTAATCAAGATAAACTTCAAACTGATGCATATAATTTCTTACTTCAGAGTTCTTACACATGAGCTAGAACATGGGCATACCTAGAACTAAAGTTGAATTGTTTTCTATCCTTCTGTAGTGTGTCATTAGGGAGATGGGGGAGTAGTTTATCATACCTGTGACATGGACTTTGTGTAATGGCATGAAGATTTTTGAGTTTCACCAGATGAGCGGGAACCATTGGGTATTGAGAAGTTGAAAATTGGTACATTTATTTATGCTTAAAGACTCAGGAATTTATCTTCAGATGCCTGTTTTTAGAAATCCTGACTATACTATGAGCATGCTATCATGTATTATAGTGTAAAATATTGTTAAACAGCTTTGTATGTCTCATTTTATCTAGACTTGTTCCTTGGTAGGATCTGAATATTTTTTTTTGGTTTCTTCTGATTCTTGAAGCTTTTCAGAATGAAGAGAGCCTCATAATGTTACCTTTACTATCATAGATTTTATCAAATTATATAAAGAAGTTAATGTCATTGGTGAAGGTGAAGTTGCGTATCTTAGGTCGACCCCCATCAATCCCCCAGAGTAGACCAGGCCAAAGTGAGCAAATCTGTAGCACAACATAGCAAGTTCCTGTACCGCATGTTAACGAGTCTCACATGTTAAATAGGTAGCACTGGGAGGCATGTCGCTACTGCGCGTTAAGCAGATTCACGCATAAACGGGTCTGTACTGTATATCTGATGGAAGTTCTGGCACTTTACTCCCTAATGAAAATACTGTTGCCTGAGAAGAAAAATTGAGAGAGAGAACTAGATCAAGGCTAAAAGGAAAACTCCAAGAAAAAGAAAACAAGCCCAGAAAAAGCCTAGTATAGCTTGTCAGCTTGACTGGTATAGCAAAATGCTTTGTTAAAAGGAATTTGTTGTGTTGTCATTTCAGCTACTAACTTAAGATTTTTTGACATTACAACTTACTTTGTTCACCCATAACCTTATTTAAACATTCAAAGTCAGCTACATCTGGAAAAATAACTTTTGTTTCTTATAGCCACTTCACTTCTGCAAATAAAAGTGCTACCCACAATAAATGGAGTAGTGGAGTATGAATACAACTGTGGCTATAAGAACATTTTTTAGGGGAGTCAAAAATTGAGTTGTCTAGTACTGTAGAAGATATTGAGACATATTTAAATCATCAGGTCCAGATAATTTGTAAGATTTGATAGCTGCTTTCAACTACCTGAAAGGGGGTTCCAAAGAGGATGGATCTAGACTGTTCTCAGTGGTACCAGATGACAGAACAAGGAGTGATGGTCTCAAGTTACAGTGGAGGAGGTTTAGGTTGGATAGTAGGAAAAACTTTTTCACTAGGAGGGTGGTGAAGCACTGGAATGGGATCCCTAGGGAGGTGGTGGAATCTCCTTCCTTAGAGGTTTTTAAGGTCAGGCTTGACAAAGCCCTGGCTGGAATGATTTAGTTGGGGTTAGTCCTGCTTTGAGCAGGGGGTTGGACTAGATACCTCCTGAGGTCCCTTCCAGCCCTGATATTCTCTGATTCTATGAAGGGTTTTAAATGAGCTGGCTGAGGAGCTCACTGTAATGTTGATTTTCAGTCAGTCTTGGTGCATTGAGGAAGTTCCCCAAGACTTGGAAGAAAGCTAATGTTGTACCAATTTTTAAAAAGGATAAATGGCAATGGTAGGCTTGTCAACCTGATGTCGATCCTGGGAAAGATAATGGATAAGGAACTCAATAACTAAATAAAAGCGGTTAATGTAATTAATGAAAATCTACATGGGTTTATGGGAATTAGATCCTGTCAAACTAATTTGTTTTTTTTTAATGAGATTACAAGTTTGGAAAATAAAGATAATAGTGTTGATATTACATACTTCAACTTCTATAAGACATTTGACCTGGTGCCACACAACATTTTGATGAAAAAACTAGAATGATGTAAAATTAACCTGGCACCCATTAAATAGATTAAAAACTGGCTCGATAGTAGGTCTCAAAATGTGATTTTTAAACAAGGAATCATCCTCAAGCGAATGCGTTTCCAGTGGGGTCTCACATGGATCCATTCTTGACCCTACTCCATTATTTTTATCACTGACCTGTAAGAAAGCATAAAATTATCATTGATAAAGTTTGCAAATGACACACAAATTGGGGTAGTGAGAAAGAGGACAGGTCGATGTTTCAGAGCAATCTGGATAGCTAGGTAAACTGGGCAGAAGCCCACCCTATGTTTTTTAATACAACTAAATGTAAATATGGACATTGAGGAACAAAGAATGTAGGCCATACTTAGAATATTGGGGACTCTATCCTGGGAAGCAGTGACTGAAAAAGATCGGGGGATTGTGGTGGATAATCAACAGAACATACGCTCCTAGTATGACACTGTGACCAAAAGAGCTAATGCAATCCTGGCATCCGTTAAGAGGGGACTCTTGAGTAGGAGCAGAGAGGTTATTTTACTTCTGTATTTGGCATTGTGGCACTGGTGAGTCTGCTGCTAGCATACTGTGCCCAGTTCTAGTGCCCACCATTCAAGAAGGAGGTTGACAAATTGGAGAGTGTTCAGAGAAGAGGCACAAGAATGATTAAAGGATTAGATTTAAAGAGTTCAATCTATTTAACTCAACAAAGAAAAGAGTAAGGAATGACATAATTATCACCGATAGGTATCTACATGAAGAACAAATATTTAGTAATGGACTTTTCAATCTAGCAGAGAAAGGTCCATGATCCAATGCCTGGAAACTGGACAAATTCAGATTGGAAGTAAGGTATAATTTTTTAATGGTAAGAATAATTAACAATTAGAACAATTTACCCAGAGTTGTGGTGGATTTTCTTTCACTAACCATTTTTAAAACACGATTGGATGTTTCTCTAAAAGATATCCTAGGAATTAATTTGGGGAATTTCTATGGCCTGTGTTATACAGGAAGTGAACCTAGATATGCACAATGGTTGCTTCTGGCCATGGAATCTATGAATCTATAAACCACTGAGGGCAACATTTTTAAAACAGACTCAGGTTAGCTTTTAAATTTACCTAGTTACATTTTTGGATACATATCTAGACACCACTTTTGAATTTGTATGTTTTTAAAAGATCTGTTTGGTTAGGTGCTTGTTCACTGTAGCGTTTTTAGAAGATAAAGTATTTTTGACAGGATTGTTCTCTCTGGATATGTATGTGTAATAATTATAATTGTTCTTAACACTAAAATCCACGTTTTGCAGGATAAAGAGTCATTGCAACAGCAGCAGTACAATAATTTGATCCAGATCTCTGCCCTGCAGTCTAAAGTGGATGAAGCCAGGCACAGAGTACCTACTGAAGGCAGTTCTGATCATGGGCTAAAGGAACAGTTACAGATAGAGCAGGAGGCGCTCCTAATGAAAGAGAGAGAGGTAAATCTGAAACTAAACTAATCTGAGAATATTTTTTTTAATATAAAATTGTGTCTGAGAATCTAATCCATTAAAAATCAGGAAATTCATAATTCTTACATCAGCTGTACCTCACTGGGCATATTTTTGTTTTTACTGTTTCTGTATGTTCCTGATCTTGATAATCATTAGGCCTAACCTCAACAATCTAAATTATACCTCCTTTTTGGTGATCACATTTCACTCTCTCCTTCCTCTCCTCAACTTTTGTTTGGCTGTTTATTGCCTAATTTGGAAGGCAGGCCCTTTTGGACAGGGATACTCAGAAACTGAACCTCTTTTTAGATATCTCTCTGCAGTTTCTCAGTTCCACAATTCATTGCAGAAAATGCTCAATACTATGCTTGGAAGCCAGAGTAGCATAACTCTGGTGATAAGTCACGGAGCCTCTATGTGCCTCAGCTCTTTAAAATGAGCTGATAAGGTTTCCCTACCGTGCACAGGTGCCGAGGATAAATACATTAAAAAATTGCGAAGTGCTTTGAAATCTGCTGAGGAAAGGCACAACATAAGAAACAGGCTTTATTATTATATAAGCCATTCTTATTACAAAATGTATGCATGTTGATCTACAGTACAAAAAAAGTGCCTGTCCCATGTGCCAGACACCAATTATAGCACTTTTTAAAATAACCATCTTAAAAGATTTCTAAGGTTTTTGGGTCTCTAACTTGAAAATGGCTCACTTCTTCAAATTTTTCATGTTTAAATATGCTTAAAATTCCATGCATGAACTGCTTTTTCACAAGCAAACCTATTAGCATTTGTCGTTCCTTCTTGGTTTCATATCTAAAATGTTTTATCATGGCGTTGTCTTTAAAATGTGTAGCTTCCAAAGCACTCTGTGGTGGCTTAAATTCTTACGTGAGAATTTTGATAGGGAAAATTTCATATGTAAGCATACTTCATACAGGAAAACTTCTTATGTATGGGCAGTTTGGAATGATAATACTTTGAAAATGAATAAGAGTTCTGCTTCATGTTATGTGCTGTATTGCCTGCTGTCTCCAATTTCACAGTGCCACTCCTCACCATAGACAAAGCCAAGTCTCGGTTCTTGTTCACTCCATCCCCTCAAAAGGCCCAACTAGACCAGAAGATTCCAAGACCAGAATGGACCATTGTCATCATCTATTCTGACCTCCTGTATAATATGGGCCATAGAATGTCCCCAAATTCATTCCTAGAGCATATAGATCTATATAAAGACAGTTACAAAATTTAGAAGCTCAACAGGCACAGATCATACAGTGCTTCTGAGCTCAGTGTTGGTCCCTGCCAAGTTTGTAGGCTCTTGAATGATGGATAAGAATGTAGTAGAAGAATCCTCATTTTACACATGGAAAGGTAAAGTCAAGGATTAAGTGACTTGCACACAATGACTGTGCTAGTTTCCAAGATGAGATTAAGAATTTGGAATTAGAATTAGAATTTGGAATTTGATTGCAATCCGGATGTTAGGACACTGGATTCTTCCTCTCCCTTTTGACTCTATACTATATTTATGTGTGTTCCATTTAGACAATTTTGTAGCAATGGAATTGGCTGTAGTTATTTATTCTTACCAGTGTAATCAATTTTTGTTTAAATAAAGGCACCCATCAAAATGATGTTTTTTTGTGTTTTAGATACTAAGTTTGTTAGAGCAACTGGAACAGTTTAAAGAGAATGTAATCAGTAAAAATGAGGAAATCTTGCGGCTGAACTTGCAGTTAGAGATGCAAAAAAACCTTACTACTGGCATCGGCCAGCTTCAAGTAGAGAATGCTTGTCTGAAGGTAAGTTGAACCATTTAAAACTTTACCCTAACTACAGTAAAGCCTTCCTAAAAGACCACCTGTCATGAGCTTCTTGCAGAGGCTATGGAACATCACCGCTCTCCGTTGTACAAGCCTTTTGAAGAGAGACCCACCTCTTAGAGAAGACCATGTTTGCTAACTTCCTTAGAGATGCTTGTCTTTGCAGGATTCAGTGTTTTATAAAGTTTTTTGCTTTAATAATTTTAGTAACTTTTGTATCTAATTTGCCTCTAGTTTTGAAAGGAATCTATTGTTGCAGGCCTTAATGGGTATTCTCAAAGCTGGATGAAGGCGAGGCACTCTAGGACCGTGCATAGGGCCCCTCAGCTCCTGGAGTCATGCAGTTACATCTGAATCTCTCTCTCTCTCTCTCTCTCTCTCTCTCTCTCTTTTTTTTTTTTTAAAGCTAAGTTTCCAGTACTCATGGTTACAAAGAAAAGCTTGAAAATGTAACTTGAATGTAAGCAGTGTAATGATAAGAGTCAGAGATTAAGTGGTGACTCTGTGTCTCAAGTAGGTTATGAATTCAACCTACAGAAAAGAATGC
Organism: Dermatemys mawii; assembly: GCA_007922305.1. Classification (NCBI taxonomy): domain Eukaryota; kingdom Metazoa; phylum Chordata; order Testudines; family Dermatemydidae; genus Dermatemys; species Dermatemys mawii. Next base: position 5,422,157 of record ML677394.1, on the reverse strand, counting down.
AGGTGCATGATAGATTTAATTTTAGGGTGCCATTCACTGATACTAAAAGGCTGAGTGGTACAGTCAGTGTAGGTGCATGGTTTGTTTAGAAATTATTTCTAGAATGTATCTCGGTTCTGGCCATTGAGAGGCATTGGTTATTACTGTATGGAAATCAGACAAGGCCTAAATCATTTGATATAATAGAAATTTTTGTTAAATTTGTGCTTTTAAATAGGCATACATCCTTGACTGACAGATCTGGGTCTTTAACTCAAACAGTGGAGACTCATCAACCTCTCTCTGTCTGTGGTCCAGCCACTGCTACAAGGGTCTAGAGTAGGGTGCATTACATTAATGGTTTATGCACCAATAACCACGTGTCAGTAAGTGATAGAGTTCTGTGTCTCCTGCTTTTCTTGGTTTACATAATATAAGCTACAGAGTGTGAGAAATGGAGGGAACATGAAAATACTAGTGTGTGGCACTGTATGATCCACACTATCTCTCAATATTCTGAAGAAATCCTTAGTTCCATGATTTCACAGGGTAAATCATTTATTGTATAGCTTCATGGTACAGGAACGGAGAAAGTCAAGTCTTTCAGCAGCTGTTTGGTTTTTCTTCTCCAATGGAGAAGCATGGATTAACAGCTGAGTCTATAAAAGCAAGTTTTCAAGCAAGTTGCACAATAAAACATCTGACTCCAAGTGACATGCCAATGTGTGAAACTGTTTTCAGAGGGTGGAAATATAGTTTACTACCAAAAGTTATATTCCTGAAATTTTACTTAGAATTCTGTATTAATTCATGATTCAGAGACAGGTCAATAGCATTTGTCGATTTTGATAAAATGTAAGTGTAGCCAAGCCTGTAGACCTGTTTGTGACGTCAGCAAACAAGAAATGCCCAGAGTTCTGCTCACGAACAGGACAGGAAACATGATTCATAGGTGACGCTTTCCTCATTAAATGGAATCTTCCTCTCCTGTATGCATTCCCACCAGTACCTCTAATCTCAAGAATAATACACAAAATATTAACTGACGGCCAAAATAATACTCATTGTACCAACATAGCTCAGACAGACGTGGTTTCCTTACCTGACACACATGGCAATCTGCACACCATTTACACTCCCTCACTTACTGAATCTTTTCTTCCAGGACAATGGTCAAGTCCTTCATCAGGACCTGGCAAAACTTCACCTGTAGGCCTGGCTCCAATGCGACAAACTAACCTGCTCAGAATAAGCACAGCAAGTGTTAATAAACAGCAAGAAACATAGCACGCCTACTACTTACCTCCAAAAATGGAAAAGATTCTTCCTTTGGTGCCAGAACAAACAAATATCTGCAAGCCAGGCACCGCTCCCACTAATTCTAGAATATCTACTTTCCGTAAAGAACTCAGGGATCGCTAGGAGCTCGCTGAAGGTCCATCTCGCGCACATAACAGTCTTCCATCAACAGGTTGATGGGACCTCAGTATTCATTCATTGGATTACTAAGCAATTTTAACGGGCATATAGAATATGTATCGAACATCCATGAACAACACCAGCATTTGCATCTTGTGCTCAAAAGTCTAACCAGAACACCATTCGAGCCTTTAGTCACAGGCTCATTACTTCACTTCTCTATGAAAGTGGCATTTCTGGTCGCCATTACATAGGCGCAAAGAGTCAGCAAGTTCAGGGCTCTTACGTTGTTGTTTCCCCCTGCCTCTCCATACACAATATTCTTCAAGGATAAAGTGACACTTAGAACACATCCAAAATTTATGCCCAAAATATCATCCTCATTCCATCTCAGCCAGCCCATTGACTTACCTATATTTCATCCTAAACCACATAATGCCCAAGAGGTGGTCCTGCACATGCTAGATGTCTGCCATGCCTTGGCCTTTTATCTGGACAGAACAAAACCTTTCTGAAAATCCTCCAGACTATTTCTGCCAATAACAGAATGATCAAAGGGATCTGTTCTATCTACACAAAGATTATCGAAATGGATATCTAGCTGTATCCATGTGTGCTCTTCACTACACAACACTGAACCCTCTGTGCATCAGAACACACTCAACAAGAGCCTTATCGATTTCCATAGCATTCCTACACAATGTGCCCATTCTAGACATACGCAGAGCAGCTACCTGAGCATCTAAACACACATTCGGAAATCATTATGCTATCACACTCGATTCAAGTTCAGACACAAGACTAGGCTTCACTATACTACCCTCAGCAATGAATGCAACTTTGAAGTCCCTTCCATCCTTGTGAGGGCACTGCTCTACATTCACCTAAAATGGAGCACCCACAGGGACAGCACTCAAAGAAGAGAATATTACTCACCTTGTGCAGTAATTGAAGTTCTTGGAGGTGTGTGTCCCTGTGGGTGCTCCACTTTCACCCTCCTCCCCTCTGCTTCAGAGTATGAGCTAAATACTCCATGATAGTGAAGGAACTGAAGGGATTGAGGTGTGTGCATGTTACAGGAGGCATCAGCGGTGCCCGACCAGACACTGGTACCTAATTGACGGCGCTGGGACACACCAGCACCCAAAGTGAAGCACCCACAGGGACACACATCTCGGAGAACTTCAGTTACTGCACAAGCTGAGTAACCTTCTCTTTTAAATACAGAGTTTATATAGTTAGCCACCATTTTTCAAACTTGATTTCTGGTAGTAATTTCAATTACTTTTGACACAAACTACCATCATAGAATTTTAGAAATGTAGGGCTGGAAGGATCCTCAGGAAGCCATCCAGTCCATCCTATCACCTTGAGGTAGGACCGAGTATACCTAGACCATCTCTGATAGATGTTCGTCTAACCTGCTGTCAGGATTGCCTCCCCACTCTGAACTCTAGGGTACAGATGTGGGGACCTGCATGAAAAAAGAAATAACCCTCCCAAGCTTATTTTACCAGCTTGGGTTAAAATGTTTTTCCCCAGAACGCAACCTCTTCTGTATCTGGACCTGGTACGCTGCCACCACCAAACTCAATTTAGGGTAGTTTGGGACCCTTCTTTCCCTTTCCACTAACCCCCAAAACTTCTTCCTTCCCTGGAAAGCTAGAGAGAATAAAAAAACCAAACCTCGCCTGATCCTGCGAGATGTGCCCGATCCAAAACCAGGATCTTACACAATGGAAAACAAGCAGTCAGCTTCTTAAAAGAAAGATTTTAAAAAAAGAAAAAAAGAAAGGAATAAATCCCTTATAACCATCAATAGAATAGCATCTACAATAATCAACAAAAGGATTCAGAAACCAAACCTCTCCCCCGAGGCAACTTTCTCCCACTGTTGATATCTCTGCTGAAGCTTACAATATCAAGAAGCACCCAGCCAACACTCACCACTCAGAATCCTCCACGTGATAAAAAGAAGGTAAACTTACTGACTACAGTACTCGATAGAATCTTATAGTTACAGTGAAAGACATAGCTTTGTTCATCCCATAGCCGAGGTGAACAGAGAGAGACCCAGAGAGAAACTGAAACTTAAAATCCTTTGTCTCTTGAGGAATTTCTCATTGGTCAGTTGTCCACCTCTCAGGTTACCTTTAGCTTAACTCCTTACAGGTAAACACTAATTCTAGGCTACTTCACACTTATGACACCTGCTTTTAAAAATATCCAATGATTGGGATTCCACAACGTCCGTTGGTAGTCTATTCTAGTACTTGACTATCCTTGGAGTTAGAAAGTATTCCTAATATTTTACCTTAATCTCCTTTGCTGCAGATTAAGTCCATTACTACTTGTCCTACTCTCAGTGGACATGGAGAACAATGAATCATCAACCTCTTTATACCATCCCGAAATTGAAGACGTATCATGTTCCCTTCACTCTTCTTTTCATAAGACTAAACATGCCCAGGTTTTTTAAACTTCTGATAATTTTTATTGCTCTCTCTGAACTTTATCCACCTCCTTACTAAAGTGCGGCACCCAAAATTGGACACAGAACTCCAGCTCAGGCCTCACTGGTGCCGTGAGGGGCAGTTACCTCCTGTGTCTTAAATCTGACACTCCTGTTAATATGCCCCAGGATGATATTTGCTTTTTTCACAATTGCATCACACTGTTGAGTCGTATTCAATTTGTGATCCAGGATTGGCCTCAGAGCCTTTTCTTCAGTATTAGTGCCTAGCCAGTAATTCCCTCTTTTGTAGCTGTGCATTTGATTTTTCATTCCTAAGTGAAGTACTTTGCACTTATCTTTATTAAATTTCATCTTGTTGATTTCAGAACAATTTTCTAATTTGTCAAGGTGATTTGAATTCTAATCTTGTCCTCCCAAATGCTTGCATCCCATCCCAGTTTGGTGAGCCTCAGATTTTATAAGTGTGCTCCATTATCCAAGTCATGAATTAAAATATTTAATAGTACCAGGGCCAGTGCAGACCTTTACAGGACCACACTAAATATACCGTACCAGTTTGATAGCAAACCATTGATAACCATAATGCTGATTTCTTGTGAAATTGCTACAGTATTTATTAAATTGATGAAATTCTGTTCTGTTCTTTTAAAAAATGCATGTAATGTGAGCTTTCATTTAATAATCTGTACAGCAGTGTTAAATATTCCACATTATAGAATTGTTCAGCAGTCAGCTGGGTAATTTTATAGTCCAACACTTTCCCTCAGAGCTGGAAAATTCAGCCTGGCAACTTAGTCCTTTGAAGTCAGGATTCAAAAATCGAATGGAATCATAGCTAAATAAAATAAAATAAAATAAAAATATCTCCTCGGGGAGAAATAGGGAGTGGAATTGGTGAAAGATCTGTTTATCAGTAGCAAGGGTATAATTAAAATAGTTTAGCAGAAAGAGACTGCTAAAGTTATAGTGTTAACTGTTGAGTTTGTAGGACTTAAAAATCAAATACTGACAAAAATCAGCACAGTTTTCCTTTTATGATCCAAATTTCCTTTTTTCAATCAGGAGGACATAACAAAACTCCGCATAATGCAAAGTCAGAACGTGAGTAATAATGAATCAGCAGTTTTGCAGTTCCCACAGGCTTTGCTCGAGGAAAAGAACCAAGAAATTGACCATTTGAATGAGCAGATTGAGAGACTCCAGCATGAACTGGAAGGTGCCACAGACAATAAGGTGAGAATGTTTTTCAGATACTGGTTGCTTAATATGGGGGAACAGGGATGTTACAGTGTAAGTATGTGTGGTATTACAGGTAGAATACATCTGATGTTTTGCCTCAAGAAAATAGATTAGCATGTGAGTATTGTTACTGTCTTCAGGAGAAACAGCTTTCCATATTGAGTTACTTCCTCAGGCATTGGCTAGTGCTACAGAGGCTTAAAATAAGTGAAGAACCTATAGCCTGTTGCACGGTTCTGTGCACCTGAGTGGGAGAACTCCTTTCTGGTCCCTACCAGGGATTAGCCTGAACTCTGAAACATGGGATTTGATTATTTGTATTTCCTTGGTTTTTGTAACTGCAGATGTTAGTATCCACACCATTATCAAACTTAGGAAAAACACCAAGGCGCAATATTCAGTTTCATGATCTCCAGTACTCATCAGTCCCACTATACGATTATAAATGGGGTAAATAAACATTTCCTTTGCTTGATTTCTAACTTACTGCCCTTTTAATTTTGTGTTCTCTTGTTATGTATTGTAAGTGGGGTACAAAGAACAGATGTGCCTTTAATTTCCAGGGCGGGAATTCCTGATTTTATTGATTATGTAAATCCCACCATAATTCTAACCACCTGTGTTATGTTGTCTTTCTCTGGTCATTTCCTGTCGTTGGTGAAGGTTTCTCGTGCCAGATGCAATAACATAACTACAAAATAGGCAAGACCCACATTTAGGAAGGGTCATTTATAAGGATCCCATGTGAGACTCAGTGGAAGTGGGGATTTGCTATTGTGGTTATTTTGTTTTGCTTGATTGACAGGCTGCTTTTGAGGAGGACCTGCTGCTCCTTTTTATTTATCGTCATGGGTTGTATCTAATGGGTCCCCGTTTGGGATGGGTGGCTCTTATTTTATTAGTTTTGATTTAATATTTTAAAGAAATAATATTTACTCTGCCCTAAAACCTAACCATTTTCCCTGAGATTCAAAATTTCAGCCTAATCTGCCCTCTGTGAGGGAAAACGGTGGCATTGCCTAACACAGCAGGGTCCTGATCTCCAGCCAGGACCTCTAAATGCTATGATAATAGAAATGATGAATAATAATTTCTCTAAGGATAATAAACTTAACCATGCAGTACTAATTACAGTATAATTCTAGTTATTTAAATTCCCTCTATCCAAAAATCCTGGGTATCCAAATCCACAGTGTCCCCCCCCCACTGGCCACATCTCCCTATGTTAATCAGATGCTAATAACTTCTTAATTCTTGACAGGTTTAAGATTAGCAGCCGTGTTAGTCTGTATCCATAAATAAGATGATGGAGACTTGTGGCACCTTAGAGACTAATCAGTTTATTTCAGCATAAGCTTTTGTGGGCTATAGCCCACTTCATCGGATGCGTAGAATGGAACAGAGTAAGATGTATTTTCTCCTGCTGATAATGGCCCATCCAAATTAAACAGCCTCTTAGAATTGCTATGCTAATGTATAACCCCTTTTTTTTAATTTCTGTGTATATAAATATATCTTCTGTTCCATTCTCCGCATCCGATGAAGTGGGCTATAGCATTCTTAATTCTTAGCACTTGGTAGCACTATGTATTCATATGATGGGTTCTGAGCAGTTAGTGAGAGCTAATCCTGATTCACCTATAACAACGACTTTGAAGGATAGTGTGTGTGGGGGGGGGCGGGAAATCTGTGTTAGAATCATAGAATACTAGGTTTGGAAGAGACCTCAGGATGTCATCTAGTCCAATCCCCTGCTCAAATCAGGACCAATCCCCAACTAAATCATCTCAGCCAGGGTTTTTATCAAGCTGGGCCTTAAAAACCTCTAAGGATGGAGATTCCACCACCTCCCTAGGTAACCCATTCCAGTGCTTCACCACCCTTCTAAGAAATAGTGTTTCCTCGTATCCAACCTAGACCTCCCCCACTGCAACTTGAGACTTGTTCTGTCATCTGCAACCACTGAGAACAGCCTGGCTCCATCCTCTTTTGAACTCCCCTTCAGGTAGTTGAAAGCTGCTATCAAATCCCCTCCTCAGTCTTCTCTTCTGTAGACTAAATAACCACAGTTCTCTCAGCCTCTCCTTGTAAGTCATGTGCCCCAGCCCCTGAATCATTTTTGTTGCCCTCCACTGGACTCTTTCCAATTTGTCCACATCCTTTCTGTAGTGGGGAGGCCAAAACTGGATGCAGTACTCCAGGTGTGGCCTCACCAGTGCCAAATAGAGGGGAATAATAATTTTTCTCGATCTGCTGGCAGCACTCCTACTAATACAGCTCAATATGCTGTTGGCCTTCTTCGTAACAAAGGCACACTGCTGACTCATGTCCAGCTTCTCATCCACTGTAATCCCCAAGTCCTTTTTTGAAGAATTTCTGCCTAACCATTCGGTCCCTAGTCTGTAGCAGTTCATGGGATTCTTCCGTCCTAAGTGCAGGACTCTCCACTTGTCCTTGTTGAATGTCATCATGTTTCTTTTGGCCCAATCCTCCAATTTGTTTAGGTCACTCTGTATTCTATCCCTACCCTCCAGCGTATCTACCTCTCCTCCCAGTGTAGTGTCATCTGTAAACTTGATGAGGGCACAATTAATCCCATCATCCAGCTCATTGAAACTGCATCTCAAAATAGCACTTCCGTTTAGCTAAACACTCAGTTATCCAAAACTTCTGGATAGTCCCCCAGGGCATTTGGATATATGACAGCATACCCAATGAAACTCATTCACTCATCTTGCTAACTAGGTTCCCAGTATTACCACAAGACAAAAGTATTGGGTGATTTCTCTTTTGGTGGCTCAAAATGAGGCACATGCACACAAAAAAATCATGTTATCAGGACGCTGTTTTTTAAAATATGTCCTAGTGTATTGCTTTTTCTAGATAATATTGGAGTCTAAAGGTGAACTGAACTGTAATCACTTCAGCTAATGAATTATGAATAGTTATCTGCCATTTTATCAGGTTGCTGACGTAGACCCATGTATTTCTTCCTTTTATTTCAAAGGAAAATATGTAAAATCACTGCAGCTCAAGTTGTTGCATAGCTTCAAACCATCCTCTTCTCACAGAGGTGTGGACTGGCAGAGTTGTAGCATGGCTAGGTGAACATGGCCAACAAAACCTGTAATGGGACAAGACCCATGGGAAAACTCAGACCCCCGAATGTCAGCCTTAACAAAGAGATCACTCCCTTCTTCCTCCACCCCAGGTCCCTATGCTAATGTTAATACAGCTTGTCACGTCTTCTCCATAATCTGGAAAAGCCTGCGATAGAGAGTAATTGTTGCATAGAAGGTTGCATTATGACTTGTGCTGCTCTGAGAGAATGGTTCATTTAAACAGTTGTTCCCTTCCTCTTAATGCTCCCCTGACAAAGTATCCTGGTAGTACAGAGTTCGGCTGTCGATTTTAAACTGTAGTAGAGTGCGGGGTGGCTACATGAACGTGTTTAGGGAGTAGTTTCCCCTCCCAAATGTGGGTTTCTCAGTTTTGCTATGATCTGTACCCTCTCTCTAATAACACATGCTGCTCAGGGGAGAAACTGCTTAATTCTTACTCTTGGACTTAAGCATTTCTTGAAAATACATGTATTTACATTACATTTCTAAAAATCAAATAATAAAAACCTCTTTCAAAACATGAGTGAGTAGTATGTAATTATATGGGTATGTAATACTTATAATAAATATTTAGCTATTCAAAGTCCATCTTTTTCAGCTGGGAGAAGGGGAAGGAAAATTGACCTTCTAAAGTGAGCACACTAATAATTAAGCTATTGTGAAATTTCATTTTGGGGGGACAGGACGGGGTTGTCAACGGAGAGCATTCTTTTGGGAAACTGAGAGGTCTCACCCTTCAGCTGTGAGAAGGAGGGAAGTGGATGTACTGGCCTTATCAATGGGGAACTATTTCTTGACTGTGCTTGGGAGTGGGGGCTTTTTTCTTGTATATTAATTAGATTAGTGTTTTAGCTACAAGGCACCACGTAAGGTTTCAAACCTTGGCCTTACTAAATCTGTTTTATTGACTGGCTGTTTTGAAGATGCGATCCTTCTAGTTACTGAAATTTCACATACATAAATGAACTTTTAAGTGGTGGGGATTCTGATACTTCAACAGAAGTCACTCTGTGTACCCACTGGCATTTCAGTCTTGTTCTTTCTCTCAGGTCGTGGAAAACGGAAAATCTGAAATTGATGAACTCAGGTTACTCGTCGAGCACCTTCGTGGTGACCAGGAAAGACTGCATAGGGATAAAGCAGAAGAGGTAGAACAGCTTCATGGAGTAATTGAGAAGCTTCAAAAGGAGCTGGTACAACTTGGACCCGTGTGTCATGAAGTTAGTGACAGCCAAGATAACCTTAACCTGGTTAGGTTGGAGGAGCAAGCAGAGAACCTTCAGAATGAACTGAAGAAAGGATCGGTAGATTTTCAGGAGCATTCAGATAAGAATAAGAAAAATGTATTGCTACATTCCAACCTGAAGGAGCTTCAGGAAGAATTAGAACTTGTCTCAACTGCTAAAGAAGCCTTGCAGCAGCTGCTTGAAGAGAAGGAATCTCAATTTAAAATGGAGGTGGAAATTTTAGAACAAAATCTTCAAAATGTACAGGAGTCTTCAAGGCAGCACTTGGCAGAGTTAAAGTCCCTAAGAATGCAGTATGATGCATTTCAGGAGGAGTACAGCCTTCTAAGAACACACCTCTCTCAGAGAGATGGTGAAATGGGGCTCATGTCCACTCGCATTCAAGAGCTTGAAGATACACTGAAAGCGAGAGAAGCAAGTCTTCTAGAGAGCGATTGGCAGATTAAGACAGCGGCAGAGCAGAGAGTTGTTGAGGCATCTGAATTACAGCGCCTAAAAGAAAAGATAGCAAGGCATGAAGACGAACTGTTAAAAAAGGATCTGCATCAGAAAGCTGAGGCTGAAAAAGTTCAAACCCTTCAATCAGAAGTCTCCAGGCTTGATTTCAAGATTCAAACTCTGAATCAGAAAGAAGTAGTTTATCAGAGAGAAACAGATGAACTTCAAGCAAATGCTACAAAATTGAAAGATCAGATCCAGGAGTTTTTGGAAGAACTCCAAGCCCTGCGCTCTGAAAGAGATGACCTTTATTCACAACTGGAATTCTACAAGGAAAAGGAACAAAGTAATGATCAAGAAGCTAACCTTCATAAAGTGGTCTTAAAAGAAGAAAGAGAGGTTCGAGCTCATACAAATGGAATGGAGAAATTGGGAGAAGAGAGAGGAGCAAATGCTGATCAGTCACTTGCAGCTTCAGTTTCCCAAAGTGATAAAATGGTATGCATTATTTTTGTAACAACTTTTTTTAAATGTTGAAGAGTCAAGTCAGCTCTGATGTAGCATATTTTGTATTTATCTCTCCGGGTAAGTCTAAAAGAGATTTACTGTATGATCTTATTAACTTGTAAAGTTAGAAACTTTATTCTGACACTGGGCACTAACTAGTATTAAATTCACTGGTGTGGTGATACTAGTGCGACTGTTGGCTGTCACTGCATACAAGGTATAGATTGAGCTATATGATGCTTTCACTAAGGCTAAAATTTACAATGGTGGTAGATTTCCTCCACCATTCTGGGTTTTAGGAAAGGGTAAAGGTAAATGTTATGAGCACCAGTAGTATCAACCTAGATAAGCTGCGGAAAACAACATTGATAAATTAACATTTGTTTTCTGGTAGTTTTTGAGAACTCCTTAATAACACATTTTGGTAGCTCACCTCTAAAATTTGACACAGCTGAAAAACTGTGAGGACACTTATCACCAAGGTTCCCTTTTCCTCCCTCCATGTAGAATCAGTTGATCAGAGAAGATCATTTGATCTCAGTTAATTTCATTAGATGCCCTAACCTGGAGAGCACTTCTTTGGAGCGTATTCTACTTTGCCCTGCAGGTGCCAATTATGCACACATTTGCTGCCTGGTTAAGGCTTCTCTAAGGTGGTGGAATAGAGCAAAGAGTGCTCTGTGGTATCAGGAGTGTGCATAACAAACCTGGTATGGTTAAGCACTCTCGGAGGGAGAGAGATTAGGTGTATGAATGCACACATCGGGTGGAAACCTTTCTGTGATTTAGGATGCCCACTTCAAAAGAACTATACTTATATAAAAGTTCAGTGTTGCTCATTCACACCATATTACTTGTGCCTAGCCAGATAAGCAGGAAAGTGGCTTTTTTAGACCAGATACCAATTATGGTACATGGATTAGGCAAAACGCTTCTCTGGCATTATTACAGTGTCTACAGTATCCAATTCAGGGCTAAACAACTGAGATATAAGCAAAATAACTGACCCTTAATTACAGTATTATTGATATAAATCATGCATGAACACCTGTCATGATGTCATAAAACATTATAGTTACATCATACTACTTTCACTTGCTAGTTCACAGTGCAAACATCAGAAATGCATGTAGCTCATTATTAGTTGAGAAATTAATCTGCTAACAGTTGGAGTGATTTCACTAGTTAAGCTTTTGTAGCTTAGCACTGAGGTAGCAACAGTGAATTTAGTTAGACTTCCCTGATGTTGCGTTCCTGTTTTCTTCAGGTACAAACTGGACTTGACGGATACTAATACTGCCTAAAATCATTTACATTTATGTTGTTCATCTGGAGATGCATGCTTCTATACAATGGGTCTGCAGGTTCTTAAGTGGTTATAGAAAGTATTAATCTTTAAGCAAAGTAAATGTTTTTATAATTATTTGTATTACAGTAGTTAGAGGCCCTAATGGAGATCAGTACCCCATTGTGCTAGGCATTGTACAGGCAGATGGTATGATTGTTGCAAAGGACTTACTGTGTGAATAGATGAGAGAGACAGTGGGTGGGAGAAAAATAGAGGGTCACACAGCAGATTAGTGGCAGACCCAGGATGAAAACCCAGGAATCTGAGCTCAGTCTATTGCCCTAATCCTGAGACGACATGGCCTGTCCAAAAGTTGCATTTACTCAGCTTCTTAGAACATTATAGCCATGCTTAGAATATATGCTTTATACTTCTCCTCAGATCTTTCTTGTAATGAGTCATATAATAAATAGCAAACGTATTCTGTTATCAAAATTAAAGAAGGCAGTGTTGATACTGCTGTCCTAAAATAGGAATAGATTATTTTATCTCAAATTGTTATTGGTTAATGTTACTAGAAGCTCAAACTGTTGATGGCACAGTGCTAATAGTAAATACACACCTGGATTTAAAAGTAAAAAGAGAAACCTACAATTGCATTTTACAGATTCTCGTACAGTTAGAGGCAACAAACACTTCAGAAAACCAGAAACATCTAATCACAAAGATGACATTGCATCAGGAAGAACTGAAGTCTGAATTAGCTTGTGTGAAAAAGGAATTAGAATTAAGTGAAGAACAGACTGGTAAAATACTGGAGGACATAAAGGTATGTTGGAATAGTAATGGGGTGAAAGACTGAGAACTAATTTGGCACTTTTTTCATCATTGCCAATTTTCTCCAATTGTTAATATTAAAGTGGTTTCAAAGAGAATCTTTGAGTCCTGGTTATTAAACCAAAGGCTTCAGATAGAAATAAGATTCAAATGTCAGTGTTAGAAATGAGATCTGTAGAATCTCAGATCACAAAAGCCGAAGTACTGTTCATATGTCTACAAACTGTCTGTATTCTTCATGTTAATGCTTTTTGTATATTGTTTTATGTATCCTTTAGTACTTAGTTATTCATAATTGTAGTATAGAAGGCTAGAAAGATGATGGGTGAGATTCAGCAATCAAGTAGGTTACTAGCCATAAAACTTAACTTCCTAGCCATTGCTTGAAGTACATGTACTGTGTGTTCCTGTGGTTGATAAGAGGTGTGTAAGGTTCTGGGGATGGCTAACATGTTATATGCTGCTGTGATTCTGTTCTCTGTGGGCTACTGCAGAACTAAAATTTGGGGGTAAGGTTAGAGAGTCCACCACTGTGAATCCATCAGTTTCTGCCACAGTGTGGATGAAAGTGGCATAGACACTACTGTAGCCAAGAGGCTAGATTAGAGGTTATAGAGCAGCCTGTGGGATAGCATTGCTTCCAAACCTCAGAAGAACTGCACTGTGCATAGACTGGCTGTGCTCTTGGGTGAGGATCTGAGCCTCCGGGCAGTGTCATGAGCGGACTGGACAAGAGCAAACATCGTACCTATCTTTGAAGGTAAAAGAGAGGCTAAACTGGCATGAGAAAATAAGTTGAATTATTTTGGAGTTCTCGTATCAGAGGGGTAGCCGTGTTAGATTTCCACAACATTCATCTGATGAAGTGGGTCTTAGCCCACGAAAGCTCATGATCCCTAAAATCTGTTAGTCTATAAGGTGCTACAAGACTCTTTGTCGCTTTCGGAGTTCTCGAAATCATAGCTAGGATTAATAACAAATATGATAGTTTGTTTTAAAGTAATCTTCTCAGAAGCTCAATCGTTTTTGCACTGGTGGGAACTTTTATTTGAATTCAGGAAACAGAAAATTGATGGGTATGTGTGTTTCACTCTAGGAGAAAGATGCAGCTATAGCTGACTTGAAGACTCACAGTAGAAATCTAAAAACTCAGATTAAGCAACTGCAGGAGACACTCCTGACTCAGGAAGCAGAGATGACAGACAAGGCCAGAGAGCTGCAAGATCTGAAAAAACACTGTCAGCAAATCTTGGAATTTCATCAAACTCCAGACTCTATGAAATACAAGTTGAACGACCTTTCACAAAACACAGAGCATGCTAAAGAGATACCCAAGGACTTTAAATGTTTAGTCATGGATATGACATCATGGGACTCACCTGAGATTGTGAGAAAGCAGGAGACAAGCTTAGAACTTCAACCAAGTCTTCACTTAACACCCTTTTCAGAAGTTGATAGTGTACATAGCACAGACTTTGAAATGAAGCACAACAAATCATCTGTTGTACAAGGAGATACCCCTGGTCTGTTGGGATATGAAAGTCTGTATGCTAATGCCAATGAGGAAGCAGTGGCCAGACTCAATTTAAAGTCTCCAGCTTTCTCTGAAAGTACCTATTCTATCGCTGAGTACCAAAATGCAGAAAAAGAGATTCTGGTAATTATCAGAGTTTTTTAAAAATATTAAATGTGAGATCCTTCCTTCCCCTCCCCTCACCAATACGTTTTTATTACTGGGTCATGTGCTCTGTGGGTTCCCATGGAAACCAATACAGGTAAATATACATCAAGAAGGATAGATACTGTGTCATAGCAGTCATCTTTTATTTGTTCATCTCCTGGTTGGAGACAGTGAAGCATGTTTTAGGCTGTATTGAAACATCATTTTATTACTGTTCTCTGTAAGTGAAATTAGTTTTCTGAAAACTAGATTGAACTGTAAGCCCCTCAAAGTAGAGGTTTTCTTTCGGCATGACTGTTGATTGGTGCTGTAATATAAATAATGGTAATGGAGTGTGGGTTTTATTTTGGAACTTTTGGAGCATTCGTGGTGTCCTGGCAGCTTCAGAAAGTTCCTGGAGATTGGACTCAGGCCTGGCAATTCAAAAGTGGAGGCCACACTAAAGTAATGGGACTGTTGGAATGAAATTCCTCTTGTAATTAATGGCACTCAAAGAAGAGTTTATATGTTGTCATGGGAGTCTTTAACTTACCGCAACAATTGTCGGCATGTGAATATTTGTACTCAGTTTTTAAAAGATAGGTTTTGTTTGAGGTGTCTCTTCCCAAATTACCATGGTAATTGATTATTTTAAAGGCAATGCTTATCTTACAGTGGTGCTAGTAGTGTTCTGTGCTCTGTGCAACTGTATTAAAAGACAAAGACTCTGCTCTAAATAGCTTATTTATTATCTTCTATATGCATTCATGCTTCCTCTGTATCTGCTGAGTTATAATGTACAGAATCTATTGGAAACTGTCGTGTGTTCTTGATAAACATATACCTCTCTCCCACTATGCGGTGCAGTGAAATCTCATCACAGATCCAGCCCTCAGTAGTAGACAACCTATCACAGCCTCAGCTGCGAGAACTGCAGGAAGTTGCTTTTAGTAGCATTTATAATTCATTATTGATAGTAGTACAATAATATCTAAAGGCTCCAACATAGATGATGGTAGGCATTCTGTACACGCACTAGTAAGAGAGAGCCCCTGTCCTGAAGTGCTTACAATCTAAAGAGACAAGGCAGGTCAGGCAGAGGGTGGCAGAGTATAAATATTTTCCCCATTTTGCAGATGCGGAGCTGAGATAGAGAGAGCCTGATCCAATGTCTGTTGAAATCAATGAAAAGACTCCCAGGGACTGACTGATCCAAAGTCACCCAGGATGCCAGTTGCAACACTGGGGATTGAACTGAGACCTCTTGAGTCCCAGTCCATTACCATATCCACAAGACCATTCTTCCTTGAAAATATTCATCAACGATCTCTCTGAATAAGCATTTGAAGCCTTTTTGAGTTTTTAATGAAGATTTAATACTTAACTGAATGTATAGTAATTGAATGGTAATTACACTGCAAAACGTACCTTTTTGCCAGCAGAAAAATAACTGTTTTTCTTTAAATGAAAGTTTAAAATTTGGTTAATCCTGCAACAGTTCCAAAGACTTTAAGTGTGAAATTTCAGTTAAATATTTTATAATTTCACTTATGGGATTAGTCCTAGGAGTAGAGTAGCCCCTGCCATGATCTGGCCCCCGGCAGGAAAAATGTAGAACTCTGATTGTGCTCACATAGTGAGCAGGATTTCACTACACACTGATCACGTCTCAGCTAATGTCATCAGAGGTGACTTTTTCAGTCACTTTTAACTTATCTTTCATATCCTCTCTGTCCTCACAAAAAGAAGGCATTTATTCAACATTTTGCATAACAGGAGAGTAAAAATTTTCCCCCAAAACTCATGTTGGCTGTAACCAAGCATAGAGAACTTCAGCCCTAAAGGGAAATTTTTACTGCCATTAGAAATAAGTGAAAATGGGCAGGAGAAGCTTCCAAAGGAACTCTGTACATAGCCTTAACTACGGCATTTACAACCACGAATGCAATAACTGATTTGACGTTTTGTAATAACTTAGTTATTTAGTAATGATTTTAAATAGTAAGGAGGGTGCAGCTGGATCCATTATGGCCAGAAATGACTCCTGATTCGTGTTGGGTATATACTTTTTTAGCAGGTGAGAGATATTGATGACTTCACTTTAACTCCATCTGATTCACAAGATGACCTACGATCAACAATGTCTGGTCTAGAGCGGGCAAGTGATGGATACGTCAGCAGTGAGTCTTAATTTCTATTAGTTAATGCGTAACTCATTTTGCTTGTATGGAATCAGAGAGGTAGCCATGTTAGTCTGGAATTGCAGAAGTAACAAAGCGTCCTGTGGCAGAGAGTCCTGTGGCACCTTAAAGACTAGTCTTTAAGGTGCCACAGGACTCTTTGTCACTTTTGCTTGTATGATAACTTCAGTAAGTGAGACCGAAAATATATCAGTAGAAGTATTTTCTTTCACTTTTGCGTCTCTTTGAGGTGAAGAAAATAACCTGCTTTAGATATTGTGACTGTTTAGAAAAGTAGTTGAATACTGAATTAATGAACAATGTCTTGGTACCTTCCCATGTTTTCTTACCTTATCTATACTAGAAGGAGGTCAGGGTATTTTAGCTAGTCACAATCTAATCATGGCCTTTTCCCTACCGTAGATGCAAGTTAACACTTTTCACCTTGGTTCAGTTGGTTGAGACATATCCCTGGTTCATCTCAACTAGCTAAATTGAGGAAAAGGATGAAAATTGCATTTATGGTAGGGAAGAGGTCATGATTAGATTGGAGCTGGCTAATACACTCCAACCCAATCTTCACACTCTCTTCTAATGTAGAAACACCCTGAACGAGACTTACATTTGGTTGTTGGTTCTTCCAGACTGAAATATTTAAAATAATTTGTAGTAGTTTTGGGTTCTCAATGACTTATTTATACCAGTAAAGTAGGGGTTCCCAAACTTGGTTCACGCAACCGCGGCCACTGGGAGCTGCAAGCGGCCATACCTGTGGACGCTCAGGTAAACCAAGCATCTCACAGCCCACCAGGGGCTTACCCTAAACAAGCCCTGAACCAAGTTTGGGAACCCCTGCAGTAAAGCTTAGGGGCTTACCTATGTAAGTGTGAAAGGGGATACATTTTTATGAATTTACCAGGGTGCCAGTTACATTTTAAACACTTAGGTTTGCCAGTTGGATAAGTGTTAATAGAATAACCCCTTTTTATTGAATCCAGGGAGTGTTAGCATACTAGTTTTAATGGTGGGTTCTTTTCAGATCAACTTTGAACTTGCACAGTACTTTTTCCAATCAAGGCACTAGCTTATTCTTAACAAAACAACAATTTATTAATTTACTCAAAACCACATTAGTATACAATCAACAGTTCACCACTGAAGTGCAGACAAGAAGCAATGTTCTAGGCGTGTATGACAACCACAATAGTTTTGCAAGCAGTTATCGCAGACTGGAGTTGAATCTCAGCAGTTGTTATATCAAGGAGCAATGCAAATTTATTACTTATGATCATGAATTCGCCCTTCCTAACATATTTATCGCACTGCTGAGGATGTCCTTGTCTTTTTAGGTGCTTTTAAGAGGGAGGTTACTACTCTTTGACTAGATTGGTCCAAAAGAGACAAGTTTAGAATATTAAAAGCAATTGCTTAAAGGTTTTGTTTCCAACCTCTTCTAGGCCAATTTGCTTGGACTTACAAAAGAGAGAAAATCTAAACTATGGTTGCCTGAGGACTCATTAGCTTTCTGAACCTAGACTCACTAACCTTCAGTTATTTTTATTATAGAAAGGGAAACACAATCTTTAAAATGAAATCTCACCTCTTCTTATCCTGTTAACCCTGGGATGGGGGAAGAGTTCTTGCCAGATGGCTGATCCAGGAGTCGGTTGTATTTAGGATTCTGCAGCTTCTTATTGGGGCCAGTCGACTCTCTTGAGTGCATGATGACTTCAGTTTATGTACCCTGGTGTCTTGTCTTGTTGGAGGAATCCACCCTCTAATTTCTGTTGGACATGTCACATGCATACTCAGGTTTCAGCTCACAGAGAGTATTGCTACGCTGCAACATAAGCCCAGGGTTACTAGAACTCAAGTTAGCAGACCTTCGGGTTTGTTAACCTAGGGCATGAGCATATACGCTTATTTGTAACTCCAAGTTAGGACTTGGTGAACCTGGGTCCCAACCTTGAGCTCGAACATCTGCACTCCATTGTGCAGGCAGAAGTCCAACCACTTGTCTTCCAGACTTCCTAGCACCCTCCCAATATGTGGCCACTTTAACCCTGTGTTCATGGTGCAGTTGGGAAAACATAACTTTCCAGAGGGCAAAGAAAGATGGTTCATGGGATACTTTTAGCAGACTCCCAGAGCATGAGTCAAGTGGGGCTATGTCCACACTGCAAATTAATAGGGCTTGAACCCTGGGTTATGACTGCACTTAGGCTTGGACTCCCTACCCCTGGATGGAAGGGGAGTTAGGCTAAAGCTGGAGTGTGAACCCTGGGCTTATGTTGCAGTGTAGACGTACTCTTAGTTTCTCTGCTGCTTGCATTGGTATCCAGTAGATGATTTTGATCTATAACAAATTTCTTTAATTGGATCCTTTTCTTATCGGAGGCTTTTTACATTTGATTCATTTCAAGGATTGTATTTCATTGTTAGACTCTACTATTAATTGGGATCCCTCCTTTTAAGCAATTTCTCTTAATATTCCAAAGTTATACCCTGGTTTTTATATCTTCCATCATTCCTTCTGCCTTGTATCAAACAATTAATACTTTTAGAATACAACAATTATTTACAGTGAAAACCAACAAAATCCCTTACCTTCTAAATTTGGAGGATATACTCCATATAAGAGACATTATCCTCGTATTGAAGTATGTAGATTTGACTCACAAGGCAAGCAAATGTGCACTTCCAGTTTGGGGAGAAGGACAGATTATCCATGGTATATTTGATTTACAAGAAAAAACATGTATAGTTTGTAATTTGGGGTAAAGACATATGGTTTGGATTTCTTGGGGTAACAGGCAGTTTGCCCAGTTTGACCTTCAGTCTTACAGCCAGTCATATCTAGTTTGCTTAATTTGCTGCTATCCCACTCACAATGTGCAGTAGGCCACTTTGCGTAGTAAAGCAGGATAGCTACTTGGAGTTCTGTTTTGAGGGTTTTATCCATATGTAAATTCTGAGAGATTTGTGTCTAGAGGATTAACCACACTCTTATTTAGCCATTTTTATTTCTATTTTTGGAGAGAGGAACTCCTGACTTTGGCTGACCTGTAGGTTGCTTAGTCAAAGTGTCTCATGTGGTGAGAACCATTTTCTCATCATCTTAAGTGGATTCTGTTTGGGGATAAACAGAAATGGACAACTTTTCTAATTATTGAGAGCCAGAAGGAATCTGTAGTTATTAATCATTGAAGGTATAGCTCTTCTATAGAACCCTACAACTGCATCTTTAATTTTTGACTACAGAATCTACTCTTTTGTGTCCACTGCTTTTATGGTTCACTACAACAGATTTGTTTAATCTGTTATACTATTTTGTGTCTGTTTTCAGATACCAGTTCAGATTTGGCAGCTAAACTAAATCAGGAGCTAGAAACAAATGAACATCTGGATGGTAGTTTCATGGCTTATCTGCAGTACTGTGGAATATTTCAAGATGCAATGGACCCAGTGAAAGAAAAAGAAACTATTTCACCACAACTGAAGGTAATATGTGGTAGGAAAGCCTGTGTACTAGGAACTGGTTGTGGTCTTTCATCTTAAACCAAAACACTAGGAAATATAAATTCTATAAAGCAGTTAACTGTAAGCCAACTGCTCAGTTCATTATCCCATATATGTTCACTAATCATTTTCCTCTTGAGCTGGCTGCAATAAGGTCATCCTCCTCCTCATCATTCTCCTTCCCCTGGCTCTCTCTAGGAGGAGATCTACTGCTCTTTGTCTTATTTTTCCATAATGGAGTCAGAGCTGCATTCACTGGAGTAGGGTGGTGCCCCAACATGCTAGTCTGATTTTGAGTCTCACATCCTGGTGGTACAAGTGCCAGCTGGTAGCAGTCGGGCATCGTTTGCTCTCAGAATCCAGAGAAAGCTGGCTTAGGAATAAAATTCTCCTTAGATTTAGTGTGGTGCTTTCTTGGCTGCTTTGCTCTCCTGGTGGGGAAGCCCCAGAGCAACATGTTGTGCCAAGGGCCCAGGGAGTGAAAACACCTCAGATCCAGTTACTCTCAAGGCTAGAGACAGGCTTGAGGAAGCAAAATCTGCCTGTTGCTCTAAAAAAAAAAAAAATGGCAGAAATACAGACTGAAATCTGCAGCAGGAGATGTGCTAATTGATGAC
The DNA here is from genome assembly GCA_007922305.1 of Dermatemys mawii. Lineage (NCBI taxonomy): Eukaryota > Metazoa > Chordata > Testudines > Dermatemydidae > Dermatemys > Dermatemys mawii. The sequence goes on along the minus strand of ML677394.1, from coordinate 5,401,629 downwards.
CCTTTTCACTGTTGGAGGCATTAAAATCGATGGATGGAACTTGAGGGCAGGGTCTGGTGCTAGGGCACTAGCAATAGTACTCGACGGTCTTCAGTGCCTGCAGAGAGAGGGGGGAAGCATCCCATTGGTTGAGAGATAGGGGATAAGCGGTTCTTTAGCAAAGAGTGTAGGAGAGCTAGGAGCTCTTACAGAAGACCCTCCATACATGGCTATATCCTAAGTTCATTCTGAAGGAGATATCAAAATTCCATCTGAACCAGATCATCCACTTACTGTCTTCTACCCAAAGCCACATGCCACTAGGGAGTACAGCAAGTTCCACTCTCGCTGGATGTCCCAGTCTCGGCTTTCTACCTACAGAAGATAAAACCCTTCAGAAAATCCCAAAAACTATTTGTCTCCTCTACCAGGTGTATGAGAGGAGAAAGCTGTCTCCTCACAGAGACTAAGTGGATTTCAGGCTCCGTCCTGCTTCGCTATGAATTGGCAGCGACCCTACCTTATGCTCGAGCAGAGCCCAAGTGGCCTCTGTAGTTTCACTGCAAGACATCCCTCTACTAGTGGTCTGTAGAGCAACAACAGGACGTGTTCTTTTGTGAGATGTTATGCCCTGGTTCAGGCTTTGACAGGAGATGCCTCCTTTGGCAAATCAGTCCTTCAATCAGTTTCTTGCACCCTCCTCCTTGATAAATACTTCTTGTAAGTCACCTCAAGCAGAAAACACATAGGGACTATCACCCAAGGAAGAAGGGTTACTTACCTTGTACAGTAAATGGAGTTCCTGAAGACTGTGATCCTTATCTGTATTCCACTAACTGCCCTCCTTTCCCTCTGCTTCAGACCCTTATCCTAAAATTATTTGCGAAAGATGAGGAATTGGAGAGGCACTTGTTCCATTCTACCTTGCTCCTTACAGCTTTGTTTGGGAGGCCAAGGAGGAAAGGGGCACATCTAACACTACTAATGAAAAATCTTCCAATCTCAGGCACATGGAATACACTGCACCTCAAGTGGAATGCACATACCGACTACACATCTAAAACTTCAGTTACTGTTCAAGGGAAACAACCATTCTTTCTGCCTCCGTCTGTTGGATGTGAGGAATTATAAACAAAACGTGAACTGGGATAGAAGAATGCGAAGAAAGACAATCACTAGTTAAGAAAAATTTCCCTTTCTCAAACAGAGCGAGTCTTTTATATGGTGCATACTGTTGCCCTCAGCCTCTCATGAAGTTAACTCACTGAATTGAAGTTTTGGTGCCTAAATACTCTCCTATATCTAGATATAGCGTGGGATTTCACCACAAGTCCAGTGTTCTGCTTCTCTGTCTGAAAAGCAGTTCACTGTGCTACTCTCTTCCTAATTCACTTTGGGGTAGGTCTTAGAAACCATCGGTAATGTGCTCTCTCCCCCACCTCCCAATGAAAGTGGCATTCCTGGTAGCCATAACTTCAGCCAAGTGTGTCAGTGAGCTGGTAGCCATGATATCAGATCCCCCCTACACCACAGTCCACAAAAGATGTCCCTTCAGCTCCATCCTAAATTTCTCCCAAAGGTTGTGTTGGAATTCCACCTGAACCACTGCATCCACCGACATGTTTTCTATCCCAAACCGCACACCTCCGACAGTGACCGGGTCCTACACTCCCTCCATGTCTGTCGTATGCTGGTTTTCTATCTTCTTGCCCATTGCCAAATGAGCCAAGGGTCAAGCCCTCTCTATCCAATGAATCTCCAAGTGAGTTTGTGTGCATCTGAGAATGCTACAACGAATCTGCCATACCCCCACTTGATAGAGTTACCACTCACTTTACACGAGCACAAACCGCCATATCAGCCTTCCTAGCGGATGTGTCTGGGCAAGACATCTGTCATGCAGCCACCTGGCTCTCCATCCACACCTTCATAATTCACGATGTCATTGCATAAGTGACCGCTACAGACACAGCAGTTGGCCAAGCTGTTCTGAGGACTGCCCTTCTGTTGGCGTCCTTTTACCCACCTCTGCTCTCATCACTGTAGAATACACATTGGGACCATCACTCGAAGAAGAAGAGGAGATTCCTTACTTATGTAAGTTTAGGTTCTTTGAGATGTGCAGTCCCTATCCGTATTTCACTACCCGCGCTCCATCCCCCCTGCTTCGGACTACATTCTAGAATAGTGTGAGAGAGTTTGGAGAGGCATCGACCCACACAATCTGTAATACTCTTGGCTGGGAGCATGAGGGGACACAATGCACATGCTGGTTAATGGGCATTGGGGAATGGTGCTCACGCACACCCACGTGTGGAATATACATAGGGACCATACATCTTGAAGACCCTCCAGTTACAGGTGAGTAACCTCCTCTTCACTTACAATCTATGTTCTATTTTTTCTGTTTCATGTCTCTTTTTGTTTGAAGTTTATAGTGCAGATAGCTCCTTCTGCTAGAACACACTCTGAATATAAGATCGTGTTTTTATGTTTAAACTTTATTTACAGAAACATGAATTCCAAAATGTTTTCTGGATCTTTTAGCATTGTAGATTGTGTTGGTACTATAACATCAGTTTATACAAAATGTTTTGTCCCTTTTCAGTCTGTGCTGAAGATGGTGTACGAGGACAGCCGCAGAATACTGGCTTTGTCAGAACATCCCTTTCCTCTTAGTGATCAAAAAAGCATTCAGCAGTCTGCAGCAGCTGAGGGATGGCGAAAAGAGGGACTAACCTTGCTGGATGCAATACAGTCACTGAAGGATTACCTTAGCAAAGTGGAAAATAGAGGAGACAAGGTTTTCAGGATAAACTGTGTTGTAACATATTTTGAAGGCGGTACCTGCTTTTTGTATAGATGCTAATAAATTTACTCTATTCCTGTAGGAATCTTCAGATACTTGTTTTGACTGGCGAGGAGAACTTCTCCAGGCAGTTCAGGGTGTGCTAGAGAAGGAGCGGAACATGTTTCAAATTGACTTGCAATCACACCTTTACAATCCTGGTTCTGGGGATGAAGGTTCATTAGTAGAAAAACTGGAGAATATTTTGAAACGACAAGTAAGACCGCCTTGGAATATTAACACTTACTTTCTTTCCCTGGATTTGGAGGCCATGGTTGTGGGCATAATGCACGAATGCTTCCCTCACTTTCCAGTCTCATCTCTTTTATGTTCTTAAATCTAGTACTGCAATATAAATAAGTTAAGAGCAATGGGTTTTTGTACAGGCTTTGTTTTGGCTGCCATTTTTCGTTACATTCCATTATGAGATCTACTGATTGTAGTGTTTATCAGACAATCAGTTGGTCTTCAGGAGATTGTAATTGTGGGAAGGAGGCGCTTCACATGAAAGCAGACAACATCTATTCTTAACTATGCAAATGTTTCTTTGGCAGAATTCATAGCTGAATTAGTGCTGATGTGATTTTGATAACTTCATGCTAATAGGTTAACATCAGGCCAGAGAGTTTGTAATAACTATCACCCTATTAGGGAAACCAATAAAGTGCATTCTTTTACTTAATTCAATATTTGAGAGGTAATAAAATGGGCTATGAGTTTGATCATCTTAAATTACTTTTCTTCATTCTTTCAATAAAATTTGACCTACTCTATAGGAGAGCATGTCCTGTGGGATCTCTAGGATTTATATTGTGGGAAGATTGGACTATGCCTGGGAATTTAATAGTACTTACGAGTTACTGTCTTTTTTTTTCCCTCCAGCCCCCCTAATGTTTGCAATGGGCATGTTCTATTTTCAGGAAGAACAACAGCGGATCGTTTTAGAGCACCTTCTGTCTTCTGATAGGAACAGCTTACTTTCTGAAATTCAGGACCTTCGCGCTCAGCTGCGAATGACACATCTTCAAAACCAGGAGAAGCTGCAGCAACTACAGGAAACTCTTATTAATGCAGAGGATCGTGGGAGTAAACAAGAACACCAACTTCGGAGGAAGGGTAGCACCTAAGAAACACTTTCCATAAGCTCTTCTGCTCTCACTCACCTCCCCCTTGAAAAAAAAAAAGAGAGAGGAGAGAGGGAGAGAAGTTCAGTAAAAATCATGCAAGATGAATTCTGATATCAGATATAATTTTGGGAACTTATTCGGGTTTCTGTGGGGATGGGTGTGCAGATTGCCAAAAAGTTAGAGTAAAAATAGAGGTGAACTGTGTTTGGTTTATCTTATGCAAAGATGAAGTTGGGGGCCGACTTTAATGTCAAGGAATGTATGAAGGTAGAAAACTTAAGAGTAGCGAGCAACAAGTAGGGGTTTTCAGAAAAGTCTCCATATTGGTGTGTATATCTGTGTATATTGGTAAATGGAAGATGTTACTAAGTGAAACAGTAGATAAGTGGCTGCTTGTAATTATTGTTTTATCAGAATAGTTAAAAGCCAAAGAGGAGCCCGTTCTCTGATGCACCAATCAAAGCCAAAAAGAATGGGAACACTAAATGAGAGACTAATAGTAAAACAGGAGTTATATAATCCTTTACAATGTTTTTTATTTAAACTGTTTGAAAGTTGAGTTATTTATTAGCAGAGAATCTGGAAGAGTGGTAGTAGCCATGGTCCACATTTGTCTGTACTTTTAAACCCATATAATTGGGAACAGAGTTGTTAAATATTATAATACAAATGGACTTTGTTTGTTTTCCCAGTTGAATTATTAGAATATAAACTTCAGCAGGAAAAAACCATAGCTAGTGACTTGCAGAACTCTCTAAGTGAGGAACAGGAGAGGGTCTCTGAGATGCATGAACTCCTGAAGCAGGAGCGATCTGCAGTATCGGACTTGAAATCAGAGCTTTATGAAAGCAAAGAGGAGAATGAAAGTCTACAAAAATCCCTGCAAAAGCTTCAGACGGAAATAAACCAGCTTCGGTAAGGAGTACTTTTTGAGAGCTCCATGAACAATCTGTAGTGAGCTTGTGTTGGTTAAATCCAGAAATGGATTGGAATTCTCTGACGTGCAAGGGAAATGAAAAAATGATAACCTCTGCCACTCTGTACAGAAGTAGACTTTAATCAAATAATTTACTTGGAATGTTTACTGGCTGCTAATTTGTTGATTTTTGCTCAGTGATGCATACTTGAAAATTTGACTGGCAAGGTTGGGAGTTGCACCTGATGATACATATTGTATGAGCATAGGCATTGTATCTTGGTGAAATTAAAATTCCTTCTAAGCCCTGCTCTTGTTTGCCCTCTATTTCTCCTCTGATACTACTTCCAGCTCTTACTGATTCCTTCCCCAATGGCCCTAGTTTGTCTGATAGAGCTAGGCAACTTTCCTTGGCTAAGTTAGTGGCCTGGTCATCACGGCCTATTTTCTCTCTCCCCTGTAGTCCTAGGGCACACTACTGGACTTTTTTCCTCCCGTATAGCAGGGGTCTTCAAACGTTTCCCCCCACGGCCCCTTTCCCCGGAGGGAAAAGTCTGATGGCCCCCTGGGGGGGTATGTCCACTGAAATGCCACCTGCTTTCTGCGACGGCATTTCGGCGGGATTAAAATAGCCCGCCTGGGAGTTCGGCGGTCTCCTGGGTGGGCTCGGTGCTGGTGCCAGGGTCTCGCGCATCCCTAGGGGTGTGCGCACCCCAGTTTGAAGACCACTGCTGTATAGCACCAGAGTTGCTCTGCCCCAAGGAAAGTTCACTTATCCTATTTATCAACAGCTGCTATGATTTCTAATTTTGCTGAGGATAGCTGACTGCTCCCTTTTCAGAAATTAAAATAGGAAGGAGGTCAACTTTAAAGGCCCAGCTGAAGAGCAAAAATTAGAAGAGACAGTAGGCCAGCTAACAAAATTATAAAATGTATCCCACTTGTGAGTGGAGTTGCAGAGTGACTTAATTGCTCCTGCTTCAATAGAAAGAAAGGTTAAAAAGAGAGAAGAAAAGTTTTATTTCCAAAACAATATTATTTAAAAACAAAAGGGATGATCCATTCTAAACTGCTATAAAATTGTCATTTGTAACTTTGCTGAATGTTGCAGTTCTGATCTGGAAAATAAAGAAAAAGATCTGACAGTTGCACTTCAAGACCTACAGAATGAACATTCGAAAGAAAAAGAGTTACGAAATATGTTTGAAGAACAACATCTTCAGCATAAGCTAAGAGAGGATGAAAAGACAAAAGCATTAGAGGTAACATGCTGCATGTTAATGAGATCCTCAGAGCTAATCTCATTAATAGATTGACCTATATTAACAAAATATCTGTTGCACTTCTTTCCCTGCACAGAGCTTTTTCCTATTTTTTAATCTCTGATAACCCTTTTCTTCTCTTGTTTGTTCCGTCCCGGTGATTCTGGAGGACTTGCTCAAAACTGAAAGTTTTATAATGTCGTTTTTAATTGCACCAGCATCCATGTTCCCTCTTTTACAAAAAACCAAGCAACTTCCTGTGTCTGTCTTGCCGTTTTAAGAGAGACTTGTATTTAAGACCGTTTTCTGCTTCCACTTGATCGTGCCATAAAGTTTAATTTCACAATTTGTAACTGCTCCCCAAGTTCCTTAACAAGCATGTGGTGTACTGTAGACACATACTGCGTGATCATTTAGGATTATGAGTAGAAAGCTCTGTCAGATGTTGTCTGAGAATCAATTGGAAAGTTTTCAATAGAATGCATATTACACAGGTCAGCTGAACTGCTTTTTGTTTCTGTTCTTTCTTCTAAGTTAAATTTAAAATAATCTTTGATTTTTATTATATCAGGTTGGTTATGAATCAGTCTGTGTACAATGGTTATTTGTATGAATAGATGGAGGAAAAATTAGCCAGGCTGTCACTTGCTACCTCTGCCTGGAAACTTGGTGAAGAGCTTGTTGAACAAAACCCATCCGAACAAAACCCAACCAACCAAAACTATTTTCTTAGCCTCGTCACAGATGTTGACTATGTTCTGGCTTGAAGAAGAGTTACTCTATAACAGGGGTAGGCAACCTATGGCACGCGAGCTGATTTTCAATGACACACTGTCCTGGTTCTGGCCACTGGTCTGGGAGGCTCTGTATTTTAATTTAATTTTAAATGAAGCTTCTTAAACATTTTAAAAACTTTATTTACTTTATATACAACAATAGTTTAGTTCTATATTGTAGACTGATAGAGACCTTCTAAAACATTACAATATTACTAGCACATGAAAGCTTAAATTAGAGTGAATAAAAGAAGACTTGGCACATCTTGTCTGAAAGGTTGCTGACCCCTGCTCTATAAGCTAGAAACTCTGTCAGTCTAGAACAAATGATAGCAGAATGCGACTTTTGGCAACTCCCACATCTTATAGGGTATGTCTGCACTACAGCCTGTCGACATAATTTCTGTTGCTCAGGGGTGTGAATTAGGCCTGCCCCCCCGCATGATATAAGTTGCTTCGTTATAAATGCTGGTGTGGACAGTACTATGTTGGTGGGAGAGCTTCTACACCATCATAGCTGCTTCCACTCATGGGGGTTGAAGTCGTTAAGCCAACGGGAGACCTCTCTCCTGTCAGCTTAGAGCAGCAACATTAGAGAACTTGCAGCACTGCTGTAAACTCTCTGTTGTAGTCATACCCTTAGCCTGCATGTGATCAGCCTTTGTAATTACCTTTGTGCCTTGTGTCGTCTTTGCAGCTCAGAGTCTCCAGCAAGGACCTCAGGGCTGCTCTTCTCTCTCTGCTGCTCAGGACTTGGTGCCATGCCCCTCTGCTTCCACTGGCTGCCAGATTCTCTGCTTCCACAGCAGCCTAGTGGCAGTTTCTTTTGCTCTCAACCTTACTCCTTCCACTTGAACATTTCTGCTCAGTTTGGGCAGTGAGGAGCAGTGTTCTCCCTCCTTGGCATTCTCCCTCCTGCCGAGTCAGTTCACCCCTTGGGGTGAACCCTCCCTGAGCCTCTGCTGCAGCATCTCCCTGCCAGCTCTTTGTCCCATAAGACATGGCAGAGCCGCCAAGTAAGTACCAGGTCAAACCCAAGGACTGTTCTGTAGGAAAAGCAGCCGCCTTAGACTTGGCAGGTGGTAAGAACATAAGAAAGGCTGTACTGGGTCAGACCAAAGGTCCATCTAGCCCAGTATCCTGCCTACCAACAGTGGCCAATGCCAGGTGCCCCGGAGGGAGTGAATCTAACAGGTAATGATCAAGTGATCTCTCTCCTGCCATCCATCACCCCACTCTGACAAACAGAGGCTAGGGACACCATTCCTTACCCAGCCTGGCTAATAGCCATTAATGGACTTAACCTCCATGAATTTATCCAGTTCTCTTTTAAACCCTGTTATAGTCCTGGCCTTCACAGCCTCCTCAGGCAAGGAGTTCCACAGGTTGACTGTGCACTGTGTGAAGAACTTCCTTTTATTTGTTTTAAACCTGCTGCCCACTAATTTCATTGGGTGGCCCCTAATTCTTCTATTATGGGAACAAATAAATAACTTTTCCACTTTCTCCACACCACTCATAATTTTATATATCTCTGTCATATCTCCCCTTAGTCTCCTCTTTAGCAAGCTAAAAAGTCCTAGCCTCTTTAATCTCTCCTCATATGGGATCCATTCCAAACCCCTAATAATTTTAGTTGCCCTTCTCTGAACCTTTTCTAATGCCAGTATATCCTTTTTGAGATGAGGAGACCACATTTGTACACAGTATTCAAGATGGGGGCACATCATGGATTTGTATAAAGGCAATAAGATATTCTCTGTCTTATTCTCTATCCCTTTTTAAATGATTTCTAACATCCTGTTTGCTTCTTTGGCTGCCGCTGCACACTGCATGGACGTCTTCAGAAAACTATCCATGATGACTCCAAGATCTTTTTCTTGAGTAGTTGTAGCTAAATTAGCTCCCACCATATTGTATGTATCATTGGGTTTATTTTTTCCAATGTGCATTACTTTACATTTATCCACATTAAATTTCATTTGCCATTTTGTTGCCCAATCATTGTACATTGTACAATGGTACATTGTATCCAGCTGTACCCAACCTTCTAGACCTGAGTCAGACAGGCAGGTGAGATCCCATACCCACCAAGACAGCCAGGACTCCAAAGGGGTGGGGTGGGAGGGAATGGACCAGGAACTCCAGTGCAGACTGAAGAAAACCTGACTACTTAACTCAGTGGAAAGTCCCAGGGGACCCTGGCAAAACAAAGGTTCCCTTGGGTTCCCCAAGTCTTAAAGTGGGTCGTCAGCACCCTGGAGAAAGAAGCAGGGCTTCTAATCAGCCCCCTTCCCTCCCTAAGCTAGTCAGGGGGGTTCTGACAATGAGTTCCTCTTTTCCTGCCCCCATGGGAATGGGGCCCACTGAGCAAGGATTCTGAGATAGACCTCTTGAATGGGCTCCAGGTCCTGAGGAAAGCTAGCTGCAAGAGACCATACCAAAGCTGCAGCAGAACTTCTGTACTCCCAGAGCACACTAAAAAAGTTAAATCTAAAGGGTTAAACAGGGAAGGAAAAAGCACACAAAATCTAGGAGATGTCTTCTGACTCCTCTGTGTCATCTGACTCCTCGCCCTACTCTAAGCAGGTGCTATGCCAAGTTTACAGGCTCCCTCCTTTTTGGAGAAAAGCTGAATAAGGTGCTGTCTGACAATACAGTGAAATCCGAAGTGTGTGTCTCCTCCCCAGTAAGGTCCCTGAGGAGAGATTATTAGACTGTTTTTTGACAGAGATGCTCCTTGTTCTCACAGCGGTACCAGCAAAGGGATAACAGGTTTCCCAAGGGACGACAGTGGAATTGTGGTTTGTGGTGAAGGTTCAGAGTGACCTCAGCCGCACCCAGAGATTGCAGAGGCCTCTGCCCACACCTGAAGCAGGAATTGCCATTTCCTAGAGAAATGATTTTCCTCGACCACAGGCAAGTGTGTCAGGCAGGAATACTCCTTCAAGCTGCAGGCTCCACCTCATCTCTTCTTCATCCAATCACCCAGCTCCAGTGACCCCATAAAACACAATCTGATTCACAATGAAACTTCTGGATATGGGGCTAAGAGAAAGTGTTTGTGATGAGGTCCTGGGGGTGCAATCTGGACTGTGGGACTGCTGAACCCTCCAAACCCACCAGTCTGTGTTCTCCCTCACACTGTGATGCTCATGTCATGCTGCAAACCTCTGGCAGGCCTTGCGCTTACACACCCATCCACAGGCAGGGACACCCCCGGCTGAGTTCCATGAATGGTCTCCCAGCCACTCAGGAACCAGCAAGAGAGGCTACAGCAAGTTCCCCCCTGTGCCCCAGCCTTGTACCCCAGAGATGTACTGTCTTACACTGCTCAGGATTCCCTTGGACAGTGTAAACTCTAATACATTGGCCATTCCCTCAGTGTGGAATGGACATACACTACCCTTTGTAACCTAAGTTAAGATTTCACAAGCACTTCAGCTCAAAACCACAATGTTTTTAGGTAAAATATAAAACAAAGTTTATTAACTACAGAAAGACATGTTTTAAGTGATTATAGGTAGCAGGCATAGAGATCAAAGTTGCTTACCTAAAAAACAAAAATATTTTTGCAGGCTAATAAACTTAAACAGACTAAGCAAGATTTGAATCAAGCAGTATCTCACCCTAACCCAGGGGTAGGCAACCTATGGCATGGGTGCTGAAGGCGACACATAAGCTGATTTTCAGTGGCACTCACGTTGCCCGGGTCCTGGCCACCAGTCCAGGGGCTCTGCCTTTTAATTTCATTTTAAATGAAGCTTCTTAAGCATTTTAAAAAGCTTATTTACTTTACATGCAACAATCGTTCCGTTCTATATTATAGACTTATAGAAAGAGACCTTCTAAAAACGTTAAAATGTATTACTGGCACGCGGAACCTTAAATTTGAGTGAATAAATGAGGACTCGGCCCACCACTTCTGAAAGGTTGCTTACCCCTGCCCTAACCGATGGTACAGGCAGGTTCTAGTTCCTTAGTGCATGGACTGGACCACCTTCCAGCCTGGGACCACTCTTCCCCAGTTCAAAGTCTCTTTCTTCCAGATGTTGAGATGCTGTGTGTGTGTGTGAGAGAGAGAAGAGACAAAGTGATGGTGTCACTGTTTCTCTTTTTATATGTTCTTTCAGCTGCTAGAAACACCCTTGCTGTGACGGGGGGGGGGGCAGTCAGTCCCCATTGGTCAAGCAGTCTCCATTTTGTATGTGCCTTCTCTAGAAGCCTCTAGCATAGTGGATTGTTTTCTTGATGGGCCATGAATGCTGTCTGGGCTCTCTTTTGCTGCAACTGAAAGGCTGCCTGTGGGCATTCCCAACTTCACAACATATTTCAGTAACACATCTGGCAATACTTAATACTCTCACATACAATGACAGCACATACAATCCAACAGGATGTTATTGTTCAACAGATCAAGACTTTTAAAATGATACCTCACACGGTATACTTTCTACAGAACATATCATCATGACATCACAGTGATGAATATGGGTGTTCCTGGGTGCTGCTTTGACGTACAGAATCTACACTGTTCCCTCAGGTTCTCCAGGTTCTACTCCATTTTCTTCATTGTACAGAAGCCCATGAGAATTATCAGAGCCATTCTTGATTCAAAAGGCTCAACATGTGGATGAAGAAAACAAAAGTTTCATATGGAGACCCTGGCCTCTAAGGTGTTGTTTTCTGTCCTGGGTGGGCTTCTTCACTTCAACTGATCTAGCACAGGGGTCTCCAAACTATGGCCCGGGAGCCGGATCTGGTCCGTCGGCTCAATTTGTTCAGCCCCACAACTGAGCAGGCACATGGAGAAGCCACTGCTGCCCCGCTGCATGAGTTGCTGCCGCAGAAACTGCTACCTGTAGGCATTTGCTATGTAAGGTAGCAGTTTAATGCAGTAGCAGTGTCTTACAATATATATATATTGATATGTGCTACTGGTAGCACGTTCTGGCGCGGAGCATGATCCTTCACTACACTGGCGGCTGGAGGAGCAAAGCGGAGAGGGTCATGCCGAGCAGGCATGTGGAGAAGCCGCCGCTGCCCCACCGTGCGAGTTGCTGCCGGCAGACCCATGTGCAGAGAGGTGAGTGTCCCTGCGGCAGCTGCCGGAGGAGCAAAGGGGTGGGGGGCAGGTCAGCAGCTGGAGGAGCAAAGCCTCCTAGCGTTACCATTCGTCCTATGCCAGACATGTCCAGCTTTTTTGTTAAAAATAGTGTCCAGGAGGAATCTATAAATATCTTCAGTAGATCCGGGATTCTCCCCCATGCAGAGTGCAGCGTGGCTGACTGGGCTCCTGGCCGGATTCAGCCGCTTGCATGGAGCTCCGCTGACAGGGAGCACTGACTTTGAACCACAGCTAAATGCAATTTTGTCAGAAAAACATCAGTACCATACTTCTCACTAATCCTAAAATAATAATATTTCCTTATTTTTGAATGTGTATTTATATGATACAAATTTGTGAGTTTAGAAATAAGATAAAAAAAATGAAATGATTTTTAATGTATTGACAAATATTTTGTGACTTCACAGGACCTGCATTGATTATACAGCCACTTTTATACCTGATTTAGAATTTAATGCAACACTGACACAGTAGTGTTGTTTTAAAACAAATTTGCATATATTTGCATATATGTGTATATATTAATATTTTTCACAGTTGCTTCGGCATGTGAAGCCCCTTCAAAAATCTAAAACCCTCATCTCATAAAGTTTGAAGGCCCCTGCCTTAATTGGTTCCAGCAACTTCTGATTGTTCTGGAACAGCCCATTATCTTACTCAGGGAAAGGGGATCTGCTTAATCTGGGGCTAATATATCTACCTTCTATCACACTCCTGCAGCCATCTGGCCTGACCCTGTCACAATTGTTTTCAGGGGTCTTACTTTTTCTGCCATGGGGATAGATGTGGGTTGGCATCTCAAAGTCTTACAAAAAACATGATGGAGCAGGAAAAAGAGGCAATACCCCCCCCCCAAAAACAAACAAAAAAAACCCTACCCTGACCTTAACTGCCTCAGTCTTCTGCAGAAAGGGCTATTAGAGATGCACTGACTAAGAGGTTGACTTACAAGAAAGGATTAAAATATATTTATTATTTTCAGAGTGCTAGCTTTCTTAATGACCAGAAGCTGTGAAGTCTAAGGACTCGCCTCCCCTAGTATCAGAACCTCATCTTGGGAGTTTTGTTTCTTTTTAAATCTTCCACAAGGAAGATCAGCCCAGCCTATTTCTACGACAGACATCATTTAGGCAATGTGATTGACTAATGTAGAAACTGTCACCCATTAAAATATTTTTAAATGTCTATGCTTGCATTTTATGACTATTTAGTATGAAGAGGAAAAAGTGTGTTTTTGGAATTACACACCAGCGGTGATGCTCCTCAATCTAGCCTGAATTCCTAGCATATCGTTAAGCATTGGAAAATGTCCTTTGTCTAGATTTTAATTGTTGAATAGTAAATTATTCTATTTGCTTCTTAATTTGTTTTAAATGCAATAAATAAATGCAATGTAGAAATATTACATAAGAGCAGGGGTGGGCAAACCTTTTGGCCAGAGAGCCACATCGGAGTTCAAAATTGTATGGAGGGCCAGGTAGGGAAGGCATTGCCTCCCCAAACAGCCTGGCCCCACCCTCTATCCGACCCATTCCCACTTCCTGCCCCCTGACTGCCCCCCGCAGAACCCCGGGCCCCTCCACGCCCGCGCTCCTTGTCTCCGATCACCCCCTCCAGAGATCCCCTGCCCCTAATCACTCCCCAGGACCCCACCCCCATCTAAGCCCCCTGCTTCCTGTCCCCTGGCTGCCCCGACCCCTAGCCACACCCCCGCCCCCGGGACTCCCACATCCTAGCCAACCCCCCAACCCCCGCCCTGTCCCCTGACCGCCTCCAGAGACCCTCTGGCCCTTATCCAAGCCCTGGCCCCCTTACCACACCACATAGCCTTCCCCCCCTCCCCGGTGCACTGAGGCTGTGGCAGGAGGAGGGACAGCAGGGAGTGGGGAGGAGCTAGTCTCTCCAGCTGAGAGCTCAGTGGGCCGGACAGAATTAGCCCGTGGGCTGTAGTTTGCCCACCCCTGCATTAGAGAGTCTGCATGACCTGCAAATAATCATTTGTGTTATAATGTTAATATGTGTACCTCTCTTGAATAGGAATTGCAGGCTGCCTTGGAATTGCAGTGTATTCAGAATAATCAAATGTCAGTGGCCTTAGAGCATGAAAAATCAGCAAATGCTAATCTCCGTAAGGAACTTCAAATTGAACACTCTCGATGTGAGGCTTTGCTGTCCCAAGAACGAAACAAACTGACAGAGCTACAGAGAAATTTGGAAGTGGAGAAGAGTCACTCCTTGGAGCTTTTGAATGCCCTGAACCATGAACGTGTTTTGACAGAACAACTGAGTATGAGAGTAAAGGAAGATTCTTGTAAGCATAAAGAATCATTGCTGGAGCAAACCTTTGTGCAAGAACTGCAGGCTCAGTTGGATGAAGAGCGATCCCGTGCTATGGAGCTAGCTGCTATAATCGAGAAGACACACCAGCAAGCCATACAAACTAAAAGGCAGCTAGAAGCTGAGGTACAAATGTGTTGTGAAGAAACACAGAAGGAAAGAGAAGTCAGTACCAAGTTACGAGCGACACTGGAGTCTCTTCAGAGTCAAAAACAGGAGGTAATCCGCTCCTTGGATATACAGAGGGAAAGAGAGGCAAAACTGAAAGTGGATTGGGAACAATTGCAGACACTTTTTAGGACAATGAAAGAACAGGAGAAAAGCAAGAAAGAAGAAAAGGAAAAAGAGAGACGACAAGAGCAAAGGGCGGAATTTGAGAAACGGAACGAATGGCAGAAAGACAAAGAGAGACTGGTGAGATTTTCAACTTCTCATCTGCTATTATATTGAAATAGATAATTTTGCTATACAGTATGGTAGATTACAATATGTAGAATATATTATTTACTAGAGCTAGTGTCAATATTTCATTTGTGGAACTGGTCAGAAAACCTTTGAGGGAGCCATTTTCTGGCAGAAAATGCAGTTCTGTTGAAATCAAAATGCTTTGTGAAATTGTGTTAAAGTTCACCAACAGGTTATTTCACAGGAAAAAAGGTGAAAAGTTCCAACAGGGTCCATTCTGACCTTGTTGAACATTTCATTCAGATTTTTCCTTTTGAAGCAAATTTTTTTGAATTTTTATTTTGTATATTAATATATATTGTAGTTTAACATTAACATAAAAGTTGAAATCACAATGAAATGTTTTGATTTTGTTGAAATGAAACATTTTGATATGCAATGAATTTCTGGCATGAATTTTCTTTTGTGAAGAATTTTGAAATTTTTGGGTTTTGCTCCAGATCAGAATGAAAACTAATTTGGGAGCCTCAGAATTCCCAGTGAAATGGAATTTCCATTCTCCACACAGCCCTGTGTATTTCACTTCAATGGTACATAGAAGTCTCTTACTTTGGAAGTCATTTAAAAGCCCACCTTAGGGACAGTTCTCCATTTTTCAAGACATCTTTGGGCAACCTGTGCTGTTTGTGAATTGCCTTGGCTTTGGGTAGTGTGTTGTCCATGTGGCCACAGGGTTCCTTGATGATGTTGGGCAAATCTGGTTACAGCGGTGATCTGGGGGTGGGTCCTTCATCCTTGGAGTGGAAAAGGCATCTAGTGTTGGCTACATTTCTCCTCTGCTGATCAATCCAGAGTCTTGGAGACAGTCAATTTAAAATGTAGAAGTCCTGTGTGATGAACTGGCAAGAGTGACTTGCTCAGGTTCATCATTGTCCCTCCGTCCTCAGAGTACTCTCCCTCTGCAGAGGGATATTTCTTTCCTTGGCTTCCAGACTCTGCCTGCTGTCTCCTGCAGGACTAGGAAAGCAAGGGAGTGTGTGGGTGTTCTTTTGGTGGTGGTTGTGGCTGGGAGTTCCTCTGCTGAAGTGAAGCATGGGCGTGAAACTTGTCTTTATGACCTGCCTCCTTCTGGGAAATCTCTTAGGGGTAGGGGAATGTAAGTACAGGTTGTGCCTGCCCTTTTTTTTGTCATTTAAAAGTTTGACAGTTTAATATCATTTATGTAATGGGTCAATCTTTCATAAGGGAGACCAAACATTACTTGAGAGCATTCCAAACTTTGCTCTTGACCAGGCTGTTTTCAGAAGAGTTTATCACTGTAAGATTTTTTCTCCTTTGTCCTTGTCAGAGGAAGGAGATGAAGGGACATGGAGTGGCTGTAATGGGGTGTGACAAAGTTCCTCCTCTGCCTCGGTGGGTCCTGCGCTTATTGGCAGATTCGCTCGCCTCAGAGGTTCACGGCAGCCCTCAGTTTGGCTGCTTCCACTAGAGGCTCAAACCTGCCGTTCCCTCAGCTCACCTCATCAGTGGCCAGCCTGGGGGAAACCGAACAATCTCCGCGGTCTCTGTTGTCCCACCTAGTGGGTCAGGGACAGGCCAGATCCCTTTCCAAATTAGACCTTCCCTTCTGGTGTTGCTCCCAGACCAGGTCCACTCCTCCTTTGTCTGATCAGGAGTTGGGGAGGTGAGGGAAATCCAGGCCCACCCTCTACACTGGGTTTCAGCCCCGGGCCCTGTGGCTAGGAGCTGTCTCCAGTGTCTCCTGTATCAGCTGTGTGACAGCTACAACTCCCTGGGCTACTTCCCCATGGCCTCCTCCCAGCACCTTCTTTATCCTCCCCCCAGGATGTTCCTTCTGAAGCCTGATCTTGCTTGTTCTCCTCAGTCCTCCGGCCACACCCCTTCTCACTCCCCATTCCTGGCATCCCCTCCACTAACCGATGGGAGATCCTTTTGAAACCAGGTGTCCTGATTAGTCTGCCTGCCATAATTGATTCTAGTACGTTCATAATTGGCTCCAGGTGTCTTAATTAGCTTGCCTGTCTTTGCTGGTTCTAGCGGGTTCCTGACTGTTCTAGTGCAGCCCCTGCTGCGGTCACTCAGGGAACAGAAAAGTGCTTATCCCATGGCCAGTATATCTGCCTTCTACCAGACTCCTGTGCCCCACTGGTCTGGGTCTGTCACAGGGGTTACAGGAAAAATGACCCCTTGAGCAGGATCCCTGTGCAGCAGCTGCTCCTGAGGCGTTGTTTGCGATGGTGGAGTGCGGAGGGAGTGTCCTGAATGTGGCACAGTGCACTGGTTCTCCTAGTCGGTCATGTGCATTGCCTGGAATGCAGCTGCAGTGAACAGGCCTGATCTTGCTCCTGAGCAGTTTTTGAATGGGAAATGGCTCTAAGGTTCAGCCCGTGTGTATGGAGAAGTGATCCTGGGGCAGGAGGGGCAAAATACCCCAGCTTCTGCCTGAGAAAGCCCTGCTGCACATTCTGTGCACCACCTCCCTGGCCTTGGGAAGGGCAACGACCAGCAGAGAGCAGAGAACAGACCGTGCTGCTAGTTCAGAGGTAGATGAGCAGGAGCTTCGAGGGCTAGGCTATGTTGAGAGGACGGTTCTGATGCCAACATTGTCTCTGGATGAGTCTCTGTCTCTCTCCTGGCTGTGGCAGAAGAATTCTCCCTCTGATTCTATGCACAGGGGGCTGAAGCAGAAATTAATATTTTAATTTTAACTTTGTTTTAAGTGAAATCAATTAGATGGGTACCCTCCTCCTTGCAGTATTCTCTGGTTCTCTAGTCTCAAAGGCTTATTCTACACTGCTCTATGAGCAAGGGTGCACGTCTTAAGGAGAGCTGTATTTGTTACTTAGTAATATCGATGAGTGTGGTGCTTACTGGCAGTCTGTACGTGTAATTTACCGATGACTTATTCTTCTACCAATAGCACGAATTGGAGTTGCAACACCAGAGAGATGAACACAGAATCAAGGAGCTCCATCAGATACTGGCAGAATTAGAGGAACAAGAAAGAAATCTTGCCTCTCGTAAAAGCCAGCAAGAGCTTTCTTCCTGTCCTATAAAAAATGATTATAATGCCAACTTGTCCTTCACAACTGAGACTGAAGCATTGCACCTGCAACAGCAGCAACTAGAGAAGATAAGGCAACAATTGCTTTTTGCTGCTGTCCACCTAAATGAGTTCATATATAAAACTGTAGACAAGTGAGTAGTAAGAATATTTAAATCATTTTAAGCTATTGTTCTCTGAAGTAGCTTGCAGTGGCCACTGTTGGAGACAGGCTGCCGGACTAGCTGCATCACTGGTCTGATCCAGTATGCCAATTCTTATATTTCTTATTAAGATTTCTCTCTTCTCTGAATTTGCATAATAGGGGCTCGAGTTTCAAACTGTAGACCTCTGGGCTAAAACTATATCCAGCACTATTTTGAATTTCCACCCTAGAAGTTAAGAAACCTTGCTACACTCAGTCCACCACAATTAAATTACGCCTCTAAAGTCCCAGAAGTAAAAAGCTCACTCTAGTAAAAAGTTCTAATTCATGTTACAGTCTTATCTAAAAACAGCAAACAAAGCCACTTCCTGAAAACATTCTAATTTGTATTTAACAGAACAGTTAATGATTGGTCTGCATCAAATGATGAAGCTATAGCATCTTTACTGCATACTTTAAAGGAGCTGAAATCGGAGTTGTTGACCTCTTCTACCCCTCTGGTAAGTGAGACAACATATGTGTTTTATTGTAATATACTTCTATTTTTTGCTTTTAGTTGCAATTGTACATGTAAACTGCAACTTTGTACAACTTCCAAAGGAAACTAACTCCTCCCTTCTCTTGGGGATTGGAGCAGGGTGGGGAAATAGTTTAGTACTTATTACAGGGGTGGGTAAACTCTTTGGCTCAAGGGCCACATCTGGATATGGAAATTGTATGGCAGGTCATGAATGCTCATGAAATTGGGGGTTGGGATGAAGGCTCTGGCTGGGGGTGCGGGTTCTGGGGTGGGACAAGAAACGGGGAGTTCAGGGTACAGGAGGGAGCTCTGGGCTGGGGCAGAGGGTTGAGGGCTCCAGCTGAGGGTGCAAGCTCTGGGGTGGGGCTGAGGATGAGGAGTTTGGGGGTGCAGAAGGGTACTCCAGGCTGGGACTGAAGGGTTTGGAAGGCAGGAGGAGGATCAGGGCTGGGGCACAGGAGGGGGCCAGGGGTGCAGGCTCTGGGTAGCTCTTAGCTCCTGGAAGTAGCGGCATGTCACCTCTCCAGCTTCAATTCCTGGCCAATGGGAAATGTGGAGGCGGCATCTGGGGCAGGGGCAGCGTGTGGAACCTCCTTGCTGCCCCTAAGCATAGGAGCTGGACGGGGGGACATACTGCTGTTTCTGGGAGCAATGCGGAGCAACGGCACGTGTGGAGTGGGGCAAGCCCCCGCCCACTTCACTCCCCGGCCAGAGCGCAGGAGTGGGGCAAGCCCAGGATCCTGATCCCTGTTGGGAATTCGAGGGCCGGATTAAAACATCTGAAGGGCCGGATTCGGCCCCCATGCCCACCCCTGACTGATTATCTTACCTTTGTTGCGTTGATGTGTGTTCATCTTAGACTCTTACTGGCATTGCTATTGCAAAGGCTGCTTCTCAGGTCAGGCAGTTTTTCCCCCCTATGCTTCCTGTTTTATAGGCATCCAGGGACAGATTTACCTTTTAGCAAACTTTTCAGTAGTTTTCCAAAAGCACAGTTGAGACTTGAAGTCCCAGGTGGGAGGATTTAATTGAAGCATCCATAGTATTTTGGATATTGTCGACAGTCTAGGAATAGTCCAAGACCCAAGTTACCTAGTGCAGAAGAAATTACTAGGTACAAAAATATGTTTCAAACTAAAGAGCTTTAAAATCTTCCAAAAACATTGCCCTGTCATTGAGGTCATTTCCCTAAGTCAGATTTCAGTCCAGTTCCGTGTAAATGGGAAAAGAGATCACCTAAATCCAACCAGCCCAGCCTTTCTTAACTGCTTTGAACAAAAAAGCCTAATCTTGACTTTGTGGCTGTAGCCTGCCTTTACCACTTTTTCAATAACATGCCCCTGGAAAAACCTCACATGAGGTTTTTGAAGATGACTTTTGAGAACCTGTCCCTCTGACTCAGAACCTCGGACCGTGGGTTTGATAATTAGACCAGTGCTACAGAGCACAGTTTGGGAAGAAAACTTGCTGTTTCTCTGTGAAGAGCTGGTCACTTAGTGCCAATTCTCATTGTTTCCAACTGCTTAATCATATTAAAAGAAACAAAAACCCCACAATACTTTCCTTTTATTGCTTTTCAAGTAAGTAATTGCTGTAGTTGTCAAAAGGATGTTGTTGATCATAATGGGAAAGTAGGTGGAATGTGTGATTGTGAATGGAAGGAGAGTGGTCCATGAGACAGTCATAGAATCATAGAAATAGAGAACTGGAAAGGACCTCTAGAGCAGTGTTCATCAAAGTTTTTCCACAGCAGCCCCTTTCCGTTGTCCCGTGTCCACTCGCAGCCCCGGGGTACATCTGCCGAAATGCCGCCGAATAGAAAGCTTCTGCTTTTAGCGGCAATTGGGCGGGACAAAAATAGAACACTTGTGACTTTGGCGGTCTCCCAGGGCCGATCCTGCGGCAGCGCCGGGACACCACAGTCCCCCATGGGGGGTCGTGCGCATGCCACTTTGAAGACCACTGCTCTAGAGGCCAGCTTGTCCAGCCTCCTGCACTGTGGCAGGACCAAGTGTGCCTAGGCAATCCTGACGGATGTAGGTCCACCCTCTTCTTAAAAACCGCCAATGATGGGGATTCCACAACCTTCTTTGGAAGCCTATTCTAATACTTAAATCTTTCTGATTATAAGGATCATTTTCTTGTATCAGCTGGAGAGTAAGCACATTACTACTTGTCGTATCTTCAGTAGACATGAAGAACAGTTGATCACCATTCTCTTTATAAAAACCCTCAACACATTTGAAGACTATCATCAGTTCTCTCCTTACTGTTCTTTTCTCAAGACTAAATATGTCCATGTTTTTTAACTGGTGATCACCTGCCAGGTGATTCTTAAGGCCTTCTGGCCCAGCTCTGGCTCTGCGCACAGAGACTTTGCATGCGACGGCTCACTCCTTGATTTCTGCTCTTGGCCCAGTGAGTTTGACACTAGCCTTGCAAGTTAATTAGCTCCCTTTACTGGTTTTGAAGGAGCTAGTTCAATAGGAGCAGGACAAGTTCCACAGCACAGGGAAAAAAATTCTAAGTGTAAATAATAAATATCAGATATGGATACATTTTTAATTTGACCATCAGCTTCAAAATAACTAAATCCACAGGGCAATGATGCTGAACTTCCTTCAACAAGTTCTACTACCACCATAATGCCTGAAGAACATCAAGGAGGTGATGTGAGTAAGAAACATAAAGCCTATATTAACCTCACAAAGTTTAGGAAATATGAAGACAGCTATTTGAATTTTGGTTTTATTTGTTCTGGAAGTGGAGGTATACCTCAACCGCAGTGTGTAATTTGTGCACAAGTATTGTCAATGAATGTTTGAAACCCTCCAAATTACAGAGGCATTTAATTACAAAACATGACATCTTTAAGGATAAGCACCATTCATATTTTGAACGAAATCCAAGGAACTGCTTGGAACTAAAGCAGTAATGAAATCCACAGCTACTGCAGATAAAAAGCTTTTAAGGTCATCCTATGTAGTGGCACAGAAAATTGCAAAAACAAAAAAATCACATATGATAGTTGAGATTTTGATAATGCTATGTGTTATTGAAGTAACAAAGGAAGTGTTTGGAGAGGAGAAGGCCAAATACCAATGTCAAATGACACTGTCAGACGACAGATCATTTTTATGTCAAAAGACTTAGTTTCTCAGTGTATAGATCGGCTGCGTGACAGTGATTTTACTGTACAATTAGATGAATCCACAGACATTTCAAAAATGTCCCATTTACTTGCCTATGTTTGCTATGTGTCGAATAAGGAAATAAAGGAAGACGTTTTGTTCTTCAAAGAGCTCAAGACAACAGTCAAATGACATTTTCAAACTGTTTGATGATTTTATGATTTCAGCAGAAATCAGTTGGACTAATTGCATTGGGGTCTTCACTGATGGAGCCACAGCCATGTCTGGAAAGCATTCTGGTGTTGTGCAAAATAAAAGTCATTGCACCTCGCGCTATTTGAACACGCTGCTTTTCACACCGAGAAGCGCTTGCTGCAAAAGATATTGAACCAGGTCTTCACAATAACACTTCCTAATTTTATTAAATCAAGAGCAACAAACTCCAGGTGTTTTACTGCACTTAGTGAGGAAGTGAGTGCAGGGCACCTTTCCTTGCTCATGCGTACAGAGGTGAGATGGCTGTCTCGAGGCGGAATGCTTGCCCGTACATTTAATCTCAAGGAATAGTTATGTGCTCTCTTGATAAGAGAGGTGAATTTGCCAAAGTGCTGAAAGATGATGTGAAGCTGGCAAAACTGGGTTATCTCGCAGACATATTCTTTGAAATGAATATGCTGAATAAAGCTATGCAATATGGGAACACTAATTTTATTGCCTAGCGTGAAAGAATTAAGGCATTCAAAAGAAAACTACAACTCTGGAAAGTTTGTATCTGTGGGGGCACTACTGATATGTTTGAACTTTTACATTCTTTCAGGAACAAAACATTACTTTGACATAATTAAACCTCTGCTAGCAGCGCATCTGTCTGCTTTGCTTAACAAATTTAATACTTATTTTCCCGAACTCACAGCAGAACAAGCTGCTACTGACGTGGACTACAAACCCTTTCAGTGAGAACGTTGATGCTCAGCTTCCATCCAATGTTCCATCAAAATTGTTAGAAGAGCTCATTGACATTTCATCAGACAGCTCCCTCAGAACCAGGTTCAAAGAAATGCTGCTGGAGAAATTTTGGTGTGAGTGTTCCTATGAATACATCACTGCTGCTTCTGCAGCGCTGAAAGTTTTGATCCACTTTAGTGCCACCTACATATGCGAAGCTGGATTTTCAGCCATGACATCAATAAAAACAAAGTACCAAACCAAGATGAACATTGACCATGACATGTGCTTGTCAAAGATACCCCTATATCTTGACAGAATTGTTGATCAGCACCAACAAGTTTCACACTGAGGAAATAAAAATATTTTTGTGCCTATATTGTCCCTTTTTATATATTTCGTGTGTGTGTGTAACTGTAACAATCCATTTAATACAGCTTTTAATCTCCGGGATATGCAGAAAAACCATTGCGGCACAGTTGGGCCTTGGAGTTTTTATAGCATTGTCAGGGGGGCCTTAGAAGGAAAAAGTTTGAGACCCCCTGCCACAGGTCATGTTTTTTATGCCTTTTATCATTCATCTTGCTCTTCTCGCGATTCTCTACAGTTTGTCCGCATCTTTCTTAGTGTGGTGCTCAAAACTGGACGCACTACTCAAGGGGAGCCCTGACCAGTGTGGAGTCAAGCAGAACAGTTAGCTCCTGTGGCTTCTAGACAACAATCCTGTTAATACACTTCATAATGCCACAGCTACGCCAGCATATCTTTGTTGTGTAAACCAAGCCTGAATAATGTGCCATATCTTCAGCTGCTGTATATCAGCAAAACTCCATTGTAGTCAGTAGGCCTGATTCTCATTGTATGAAGACTTCTTTATGCCTCTCTCTCTATAAAGCAGCCTTACAATAGGTATAAATGTAATTTATTCCCGTTTAAGGCTCCTTTATGCTGTCAGGATAGTATAACGTGACATTAGAGTAAATAATAACTGGCTCCAAAATGATCTACAATGACTTATACCAGTTGATGACCTGGCCCAAAGAGTCTAATTTGTCCAGGGCAGGGGTGGGCAAACTTTGGCCCATGGGCCACATCTGGCCCACGGGACCATACTGCCTGTCTCATGAGCTCCTGGCCAGGGAGGCTGCCCTCTCCTGGAGCTAGGTCGCTGCGTGGGCAACGCTCTTGGGTAGCAGGGCTGTGCACTCCTCCGGGAGAGCGGGGCAGCATGTCTGGCTCCGACCAGGCCACCAGATGCGCTATTCTGAGCGACATGGTCAGGGGGCTGGGGGCAGAGGGTTCTGGGGGGACAGTCAGGGAATAGGGAGGGGGAAGATTTGATGGGGCAGAGGTTCTGGGGCAGGGCGGTCATTCTCTGGCCCGTAGCTCCTGCGGGGCAGCGCTGCAGTGGTGTGGCAGGCTCCAGCTGGGCTGTGCATTCCTGCGGGGCAACGTGGAGCCAGACATGCTGCTCTGAGCAGCATGATAAGGGGGCCAGGGCCAGGGGGTTGGATAAGGAGAAGGGGGTTCCAGGGGGTGGTCAGCAGGGACAGGGAGCAGGGGGCAGTTGGATGAGGTGGAGGTTCTGTGGGGGGTGGTGGTCAGGGGACTGGAACAGGGGTGTGTGTGTATAGGGCATGGGAGTCCTGGGGGTCTGTCGGGGGTGGGGAAATGGATAGGAGTCGGGGCAGTCAGGGGACAGGGAGTTGGGGGGGACAGGTAATGGGTGAGGTCCCGGGGGGGAAGGTTGGGGCGAGAGGTCTCTGGAGGGGGCGGTTAGGGGACAAGGAGTGGGGGCCGGGGGGGTGCCGTTGGGATTCCTGGGGGGCCCGTCAGGGGGCCGGGGACAGGCTGTTTGGGGAGGCACAGCCTTCCCTACCTGGCCCTCCAAAGAATTTTGCAACCCTGATATAGCCCTCGAGCCAAAAAGTTTGCCCACGCCTGGCCTATGCTATACCAAAGGTAAAACTAGATCCGGTGGGCCCTTCTGGCCCAAAACTCTGACTCAGTGATTGCTAGGTAACAGTGTAATACTGTTTTAAAAGAGTAACATTCTAAGAGAACAAAGGTATCGTTTATAAGCTCTTTCAAATTAATTTTAATACTTTAGTTTTGCTGCATTGTATTTTATAGTCTTATTTTTATTTTAAGTGCTTGAATAGTAGAGCTAGTAGAAAAAAGAATTTTTTTTGAAATGTCATTGAAATTTCATTGAAATTTTTCACAATGAATACATCTGACAAACTATAACTGGTCGAAATCTTTCAAAAATTTACACAAATTTTGTTTTTCTTTTTTTCAATTTTCTTCTGTCAAATTGTCAAAAAGTTGATAATTGGAAAATTTCTATTAGATCTATAAAATGGGTGGTTTAGTCTGTTACTCAACTGTGTTTTTTATAGAGGAGAGGAGCACTTTATGCTTTGCCTCCTTCTACTGTAAAGTTTAAAAATGAAAATTATTGGAGTCTGATTTATTGCTTGGTGAAACTATAAATGTTAGTAGAACTCAAATTTGTTTCCCCCCAATTTTTTAAAAAGAAACCCCTGCAAGGTTCAGTTTCTCTGGTAGACTTGTTGTTGAAAGAAAATGGAGAACTTACGAAGTCTGTAACAACACTGACAGAGGAGAAATTAGAATTAAAAGCAGCGATTTCTCAACTTCAGAAGAATCTTCAGCAGCAGCATCATAGGGGAATTGGTAACAGACAGGTATATATTCATTTTTGTTTGATTTATATTTTTCTCTTTGCTATTACATAGCTGTATATGTTGCAGGAGTCTGAAGGCAACTACCTGCTGGCCTGATGCTAATAAAATGCCGCGATGCTAGACCTGCGCGGTCTAGTACATATTGGGGTTTGCTGTTTACCAGATATGCTGTGCCCTTCATTATTCGAAGTATAATGGTATATGCTGGTATATTAATTGATTATTGAGAAAAAATGCTGTGCATACTAATAAAGCTCAAATCTGCACAAACAGCAGCTCATCTGCCAAGTAACATAGGTCGCTATCAGCATGTCACTTTGATGCCCTATTCTATGCCCTGCTTTCCTGATGAACATAGACTCCAGTTCAAAGGATTTGACGTAGCTACCTGAGAGATTTTCCCACCCTACTGTGATAGTAACACTTCCATTCCAACCCTGGAAGTGTTAGCCAGTCGAGGGACGTTTGTGAGCACAAGAGGCTGATCTTTTACTAGAGCTGGACCTGAAGCAGGGAACTCATTCTCACAAGAGATCCATGACCATATGAGATGAGAATTACCACTCTCAGAATAAAGTGCAAAACCCACTTTTACAAATTCATGTGTAATTTCTATGCATGTACATAGCATACAAAAACTATAAACAGATCAAGCTATTTCTGCTACAGGCTGGGAAGGAAGACAGAGATTAGTATTCCTATTTTTAAACATTTTGGAGTCTCTCTGGTATTAAGGTAAATGGGAGCCATATGAACTAAGATTCTGAGGCAAGAACTGTCCAGTTTTCATTACTTGTTGATGTGGACTGAAGTTCTACTTGAAATTCCCATCCTATCTGGATACCACCTTGTTGCTGCTGGAAATTTCCAGTTAAGTTATTCTGGCATTCTAATTTTTTTATAAAGTCAAATTACTGTTGAATTTGTCTTAAAAGAAATAACTTTGACATTCCTTTGGAAGTAGTGAACCTTGATGTTTATTTTATATTCTTTCTTTGAATTTCATTTCTTAGATCCTCTCTACAGATGATGCTCACTCTGTCCAGGGATCAGAAAGGGCTTCCTGGCAGCGAGAAAAAACTATTTTGCAGAATGCTTTGAAACAGGCAGAATCTGAGCTGGCTAAAGCTACTGTTGAAATTGAAAACAAGCCAGTTATGGAAACTTCCAACCCAAAGGTAAAATAGATGATGCAAAATATGATCAGAAATGCACTCTGGAGAGCAGTCAGGTTTCTAGACCCAAAACCGCAGAGAATTTCTGCTGTAGTTTACCCATATTTTCATATGCCTATGGTACAGATTTGTTGTGAAATAATGTTGGGAAACTGCTTTAAGATTCCCCTCAAAATGTGATGAGACGGTTACTTTTACTATTATTCATGTCTCAGATTTTACACGTGATGCTTCTACAAGATGGAATGATCTTTCTTACATACGGTTGGATTGGATGCACGTTGAAATCTTTTCTGGAAAAAACATGATTAATCGCGATTAATTTTTCAATTGCTTGACAGCCCTAGTTTTAACTAAACTTGTTACTTCATGCAGTCCAGGTGGATTTTCAGGGATGAGCCTGTTATGCTTTCTGCTCTGTCTAAAGTAACTGTAACCAAAGATTGGAAGGGGGGGGTGGGGAGGAGGGGAGAAAAACCCTAGTTTTTCCCATTTGGGTATTTTGTGCCTTCCATAGCACATTGTTTAAAGTTAGTCCACTGTTTTCTCTCTAGAGCCAGTCAGTTCCCCCTGTTGTTTGGCTCTTTCACATGTAACATGGGAAGAAAAATCTTAAAAGATATTGTTAAACAGTAGAAATTGGCCGGGTAATATTTAAACTACTTAATATGTTTTTTGAAAGTCACTAGATTTCAAATTGATGGTATCCCTTTCAATCATATTCTAGAAAAACTAAACATGTAGGTTTTACTTTACTTCATGAAAATAGTTATCCTCTGCATAGATCTAATCTTAAATTTGAATCTAAGCATATATTTAATTAAAAAAGATAAAACCTCTTGAATAGGATTCTGAGAGTAGATGCTATTCTAAATCCTATTTGAATTATCTTTGTTTATGATAAATATGATAGTACTTGCTGTGACAAAAGAACCAAGATCTCGGCATCAAATAATTGTCAGGATATTAGGTAATTTTCATTAAATACAGAATTATTTTGCTGTTATATAAACTGCAATTATTGTTTATACTTCTGGAATCTTACAGGTTTTCAATTTTCAGAAAAATCTTTGCAGTCACCGTTCAAAACATTGTTAGTGATAGTTAGATGACATGTATTTCATGAGGCCATTCAGAAATATTCTTCCACATTATGTCTTCGATAAGACAAGTTACTCTTGTTGCCAGGTCATTTAAGATACAAATTCCTCTGTAAGTCTGAGGCTTCTCTCTGTGGTCTAAAAGCTGCCCGAGGGAGACACAAGCCTCTTGTCTGTCACAAGAACTTACCAACCATCCATGAATATTATGTATTCAGTGCACAGTTTCCTTTGAACTTCAGAAGTATCTATTAACCCCTTTATGGCAATTTTATCGTGATCAAGTTAGATTAACATTGAATCCAGCATGCATGCTCATTAATATTAACTAGTTAACACAAATCCTGCTCTAGAAGGTAAAGAGTGAAACTGTTTTCCCAGTGTCAGGTGTGAATATGGTGTTCAGAAGCTCATAAATATTAAGACAATTGGACTGTCCAAAATCAAATGCCTGTAAAGTTAGTTACATAAGGCCTTGTCTATGCTAGGAAATTGCAGCTGCTGTAGCTGCCCCCATATCAGCGATGTTGGAAGCACTAATGTAGATGTCTTCTGGCAGCTGTTCTTCAACCCTTTCTTGATAGGTCAAGTAACCCTGCAAAAATTCCTTGGGGTAGACAAGTAGAGGTATAGCAGACTTGGGTAGAGGTATAGCAGATTTGCATACTTTCATGTAAGGCTTCCATGCTGCCAGTATCACAAACACTGTCGATTTTCAGTAAATGGTCCATATTAGCAGGAGCTTCAGTAACACAAATTTTAATTGGAAGTTGCATTTTCAAAAACATGATACAATTTATTCAAAGTTTTAGAAGCAGTTCTTCTTATATGGCCTTCCGCACAATTTTCCAAAGCAAAACAGCTTTAGCTAACTTTTGTCAAGCCACGGACAACAGGTTGTGGGAGAACTTGTGGAAGTAAACAAGTCTGACTATTCAATGAGTGTATGGGCTTCCTTAAATAAGTGGCAATGCCTTGGGTTTTTTTCAGCTGCAGAAATTATACAGGAAGTATCTGCGAGCAGAGAGTTTTAGAAAGGCTCTCGTTTATCAGAAGAAATACCTTCTTCTGCTTCTGGGTGGATTCCAGGATTGTGAGCAAGCAACACTGTCGCTGATAGCCCGTATGGGTGTCTTTCCTTCACCTGCAGACTTGCAGGTCTCTGAATCACGTTCCCGTCCTTTTACCAGGTTCAGATCTGCAGTGAGAGTGGTCATTGCAGTGTCAAGGTAAAAACAAACTCATAAAATAATTTTCCTATGTTTCCCTTGTAAATGTTACAGCATCCATAATACATTCTGCAGTTTTTTCATTTGTAGAACTGCTTAGTTGTAATTCACTTACTCTGGAGTGAGAGATTTGTTCAACAGTTATTTCAAAGTGTTACAGTAATTGTGTTTATTCAACATGGCGTGTTCAAGGCCAGTGTGTTTCATAGGTGCCATATTAGAATACTTTAAAATATTGCTTCCTGAAAGCTGCTTCTGTTTTTATACTGCACCCAGCCCCATGGTATCTGATATCTGTATTCACACGCAGCACCTGTGAAAGGATGACCTATTCAGGCAATATCCCCTCTGTCTGGGCTTATTGAGTGTATTCTAACCCATAGTAGACTATTGTATCACCAGTCATTTGCCTTAAGTATTAATCCTTCCATCTGACCTTAAATATAAATATTTGAAGATATACCTATCTCATAGAATTGGAAAGACCTTGAAGATCATTGGGTCCAGTCCCCTGCCTACACTAGCAGGATCAAGTACTGTCCCCTGACAGATTTTTTTGCCCCAGATCTCTAAATGGCCCCCTCAAGGATTGAACTCAGAACCCTGGGCTTAGCAGGCCAATGCTTAAACCACTAAACCATCTCTTCCCTATTCATGCTTCATCAGTGATGAATACATTCCTCTGAGTTTTGCTAACAAGTCCACTTTTCATCTGTCACGAAGCTTGTCACATTGATTTATCCACAAAGGATCAATCTGTAATAAGCAGATAATTTCAAAATGCAAAACTCAGCTCCCTATTGGCTGGAGTCATTGATTATATAATTTTTTACATTTAGAACAAAATTATTTTTAATTTTAACAGGTGGTTCCTCCTGAGTCTTTTCCCTCACTTTGTAGAATTGTGATTGGCCGAGAATAATAATTGCCTGATGTGAATCTAATTAGAGTGTTAGTCCCAACACAGGAATAAGCCCTGTACTTTGTTATACCTGAGAGGGAAGCTTTCATGGCAACAGCAGCAGGAGGACGTGCAGGAAACCAGTGTCCAGTCCTGTGGAGCATGAGGAACAGCCCCAGGGCTCTCTCCAGCCCCCAGAGCTTGTGGTATAGTGGAGGGCATTGTCCAACATCATGCATTTATAAGGGGTACAGAGGAAAGGAGTCACAAACCTTGTGCCCACGCTGAGCAGGGAGGGAGAAAGGGAAGGATCTCCTATGTTCAGAGACAAAACAAAGGGAAGGCAGGAACTGTTGAGGGAATTGGATGGTGTTTTTAGGGTGTTATAATTGCATTACCCTTTTTGTTACTTTTCTTACTGCCACATGAACTGTCTTTTGGGACTTGGTTTCTGTTACTACGGACTTACCTTTGCATATTGTACATCACCAAACATGACTTTTTAAAACATTTTAGACAGACAAAAACAAAGGAAAAAGGGAGAAAATGTCAAATACATTAAAATGAAAAAGTAAATTAATATTTCATTATAAGAAGCTCGTTTATGCCTTTGTTCCTTCTGTCTCCTCCTATCCCGGTATAGAATCTTGAAAATCTTTGCATGAAAGTCTCCTAATGGCATCATATGTCTTCATAGGGAATATGTTAGGATGCATTCCTCATCCTGTTCCTTAGTATTACAACTTTCTTGTTTGTGTTCACTGCATTCTGCAGAGGGGGTGAAACATAATAAGATATTTGTAATTGAGATAACTGTGGTTTCATAGAATCCTAGAATATCAGGGTTAGAAGGGACCTCAGGAGGTATCTAGTCCAACCCCCTGCTCAAATCAGGACCAATCCCCAACTAAATCATCCAAGCCAGGGCTTTGTCAAGCCTGACCTTAAAAACCTCTAAGGAAGGAGATTCCACCACCTCCCTAGGGAACCCATTCCAGTGCTTCACCACCCTCCTAGTGAAAGATTTTTCCCTAATATCCAACCTAACCCTCCCCCTCTGCAACTTGAGACCATTACTCCTTGTTCTGTCATTTGCTACCACTGAGAACAGTCTAGATCCATCCTCTTTGGAACCCCCTTGCGGGTAGTTGAAAGCAGCCATCAAATTCCCCCTCATTCTTCACTTTTGCAGACTAAACAATCCCAGTTCCCTCAGCCTCTCCACATAAATCAAGTGCTCTAGCCCCCTAATCATTTTTTTGTCCTTTGCTGGACTCTTTCCAATTTTTCCACTGTAACCTCTAGGTCCTTTTCTGCAGAACTGCTGCCTAGCCATTTGGTCCCTAGTCTGTAGCAGTGCATGGGATTCTTCCATCCTAAGTGCAGGACTCTGCACTTGTCCTTGTTGAACCTCATCAGATTTCTTTTGGCCCAACCCTCTAATTTGTCTAGGTCCCTCTGTATCCTTTCCCTACCCTCCAGCATATCTACCACTCCTCCCAGTTTAGTGTCATCTGCAAACTTGCTGAGGGTGCAGTCCACACCATCCTCCAGATCATTAATAAAGCTATTGAACAAAACCGGCCCCAGGACCGACCCTTGGGGCCCTCCTCTTGATACCGGCTGCCAACTAGACATGGAGCCATTGATCACTACCTGTTGAGCCTGACGATCCAGCCAGCTTTCTGTCCACCTTATAGTCCATTCGTCCAGTCCATACTTCTTTAACTTGCTGGCAAGAATACTGCAGGAGACCGTATCAAAAGCTTTACTAAAGTCAAGGAATGACATGTTTCTCTCAATTTAGTGAAATGCAGAGAGAAGCTCTGCTTTAAAACCAGTTTCTAAATTCTGAACTTTCTTGTCTGACTACATCCGCCATTTAATAAATATCACAAGGGCAGTTAACGCAGTAAACTATTTGATAAGCCTGTGCCCAGGAGACTTAAATTGAATATCTTTATGCTCCCAGTTCCTTTCTGGAGTTATTTGTTACTGTTTCAGATGTTCACATCAGCAATAATGTTTAATATTTCAACTAAGTGAATTTTTGTTTTTCTGCTGTTTTTAATCCGTATACAAACTTTATATTGTTTGCAAGGTTAAAGTTTTTGGTGAAAAAATGGCATAAAGTAAACAGAAAAGGGGCTCAGGGAGAAAACATTTCTCACAGTATTGGACTTAACCCAGGTGAGGATTTCTTTTGAACAAATAACTGTGGTTTATTAACATTCCTTTGCAATAGTATGTGTCTTTGTTAAGTAGTGAAATGGTTTGATATTTTATCACAAAATGCTGTTAGAACATCAGTTCCCCCAACTTAATGTTTGAGATCCTACTCACCATAGCTGGGGAATTCAGAATTTATAATTCCAACAGCAGCTAATCCTTTCCTCTTGCGTAAGGACAGAGGTAGTGAAATTGAAAGGCATTTAAAGCTGAACAAAGGGAATTGTTTTTCATACCATGCACAGTCACCCAGTGGGTGGAACTCATTGCCACAAGATATCATTAAGGCAGAGACTGGACATGCACACAGATAACAGTATCCAGGGTTGTTACGGTCAATATTAAAAATTAAAAACAAAAGTTTCTGAATGACATGAGCTAGTTAATAGAGGTTGGGAAAGGACTTTCCCTGTTGGTAAATTTTGCATAACTGCTTTCTGTGGGATTTCTTGCACCTTCCTCTAAAACAGCTGTTACTGATTACTATTAGAGCTCATATCCATTCTGGCAGTTATTATATTCCTATGCCTAATCTTATAGATGTGTTATGAGAACCACAGATTTTAATACATGGACTTGTGTATATAATAGCTTAGATGTCATTTTTCATTAATTCATTGTTTTTTTAACAAGAAATTAGATTGCATATTGAACTAAATAAAGATTTAACCAATAAAATAGTACACCGGGAAAATGCACATAGGACATTACTTTTCAGTCTTTATACTATTTTTAACTTGCTTATATCACTTTTATACTTCAACAAATATCTTTCAAGCTTTATATTTCTCATTAAGTTATGCACTTAGGTGTTTCCCAAATTTTAATCTTAAAAAACATATTACTAATTTTGTTACCTCTGTACAAAACAACATCTTGGCAGTTTCCTTGAAAACCAGTTTTTGTGATCTGTTTTTCATGGTCAGATAGATCCAACTGATTGAATGGAATTTCTTGTCTCCTCTCCCTCATCCCTTCCCCCCCCCCCCAAAAAGTGTGGCTATATGTATTGCTCCATATCTGTAGCCTTATCTCCATATTGTAGACATAGATAAGAACAAGCATGAGATGTTAGAATTGATTGAAAGAAATACTTGGGATTAAAGGCTTGGAAATAGGAACAGGGAATGAAAGTGCCTCTGGTGGTATTATAAAATACAGTCATGAAAAATGACTGTAGAAGGGAGACACGCGGTAGCTTTCAACACTGCGAGTGTGCATGATTTGTCAGAAAGTTGTATGTGTGGAGTGATTATATTACTACAGACTTTAAACTGTCGGCCTTTTCTAATACTGTCAAAAACAATTGTTCAAAATAGGGTCGCAGCCTTTGACTTTAAAACCAAAATAAAAGTTATTTGCTATCATTCACTAGTTTTGTTACATATTGTGGCTCTCTGTGCATAATTTTATTGTTGACTGTTACTCGTTTAATACAGTTTCTGGTGCTAGAACAGAAGTTTT
Source organism: Dermatemys mawii (assembly GCA_007922305.1). Classification (NCBI taxonomy): domain Eukaryota; kingdom Metazoa; phylum Chordata; order Testudines; family Dermatemydidae; genus Dermatemys; species Dermatemys mawii. The sequence goes on along the minus strand of ML677394.1, from coordinate 5,368,216 downwards.
AAGACAGCAGCAGCTCCCAAGTGTTAATGTAAACTCCCCTCCTACCCGAGATATTGGATTGTGCCACAGAACCAGTTCTGCTAGATTTGTGAGCCACTCACTGAAATCCTCCTACTCCTTACATAACAGGTACCGAGTGTATAACATAATGTATTGTATTTGTTCTGCCAGATAGTCTGTCTTTCATAAGACTATAACCTGTTGTTGGAGATTATTTGAACAAGAATGGAAATTTTATTCCTTATGTTTATTAAATGTATTACATTTGTCTGATGATGCTTAACATATTTGCATTTCCTGTTTGTTTTAAATGATTTTAAACACAGTAAGTGCTTGATGTCTTGGTATGAGATATCTTGCTTAATGAAATCCACCGACGTCGTTTGGACAAAACAAAGAACTTCTAATGTTTGTGTTCATGATCCCTCTCTATAGAGGCAATTTTTGATTATTTGTGTCTCACAAACTGAAGTTTATTACCATTTCTTCACAGTAAAAGATATCGCCTCACTCACCTTCTGAGCTTTACAAAGGAAGAAGATTGATTGATTTATTCTTCTTTTTTTTTTTTTTTTTTTTGTAAAGATTACATCCATCCACAAGTTCAGCTTCGGAGAAGTCACTAGTGTCTACTCAAGACCCCGAACAATCATTAACTGAATACATCCATCGTTTAGAGGTTATCCAGCAGAGATTAGGAGGTGCACAAACAGGTAAAATGAACCTCATCGCCCCTCAGACTTTTCTAAAGTCTTGTCTTCTTTTTTCAAATGCCTGCTACATATTGTCCTTAATAGTCACAAAATGTGAAGAATATTTTAAAAAGAAACAACTTTGCATTTGTCATGGGGGTGGGGGGGATTAAAATGTACATCTTTGAAGTGAAACTTTACTGTTTTCACGGGTTGAATCTTAAAAGATTCAAAGCATTACACTTCGACAAATGATTTCTTAACTGGAGCTGTTCAAAGATAAAAGTTCTTCTTTTCTGTGATCTTGTACTGTCAGACATTAAGGATGTAAGAGGAAAGTTTAAATTGAAGTTGCTTCATTCCCATTAGATCGCTAAAAAGCTGTACAGATAATTGGCTAGGGAATGGAATATTCAAATATGTTTAAGATTTTTCTGTCTAGATTCAGGACAAAAAGTCAATCTTGAAAATATTCATGAACTGAAACTTTTTTTTCGGTTCAATTTTCTATTACAACCATTTTTATTTTTAACTTCAGTCTAAATACCTTAAGTATCTAAACAAAAAGTTATTTTGAATTGGAAAATCCTGTGCAGTCTTGCAATCATATAATTCACCAGTTATTAGAAGCTAAATAATGTCACTTTGTGTTTGCTATTAACTGTATATAATGGCTCCTACATTTAGCGATGTGGTCATTTTAATATCAGCTCCCAATTCCAAGTTTTGCAAAGCACTTTCAGGAGGCCAATTAAGATTAAAAAACTTACGCTACTTGAAGGCAATGTATTTTATATGTTGAGGGTGAAATCCTCGCCACATTAAAGTCAGTGGGAGTTTGAGATTGACTTCAGTTGTGCCAGGATTTGAACCAGAGCTTTTTGCCATGAATTTGAAAAACTGTGGTTTTCATCATTTATTGAAGCTCCTTGTCGCAGAATAAGTAATCCAGATATGTTGTGATAGAAACCTGATAGCACCTCAGAGAATCAGATATTTTGTTTAACAGTTAACTACCGAACCTTGGCATAATCAGTGAGACTTTTCAGAAAAGTGGCTATCATTGGAAGAAGGCTCAGAAATGCTGCTCTAATTATTAATCACACTTTTAGTTTATGTGGAAGATAGTTTGAAAAGGTCACAGCACAATCTCTCAGTGTTGCGAATAAAATGGTTTCTAGTTTCCAGTAAACTTTAACTTATATACTCTTCAGCCTATAATAAATGGTGAGATCACACTTGGTTGCTGGTAAAAGGTATCTGGATAGGACTAGACAGTCAAGCTCATTGCTGCTTGTGAAAGGAACCCAGTCTCAAATCCAGGTCTCCAGGTTTGTAGGCCATTTAGTCCCTTGTATGTATTGTTCCTAAGTGGATTGTGGAAGAGATCATCTCTTTCAACAAAGCCAACATGAAATTCATGGTGGTAAGCAAACATCACCAAAGAAAATAATGCACAACTGTACTGTGGCAACTGATAATGTAAATGCTAATAGGTTGCCAATATTCACTGGTTGTTTTATTTAAATTTAGGAAACACTCCAGGACCACCTCACCAGAGAAACATAAAGTGAACAGAGCATTTCTCAGATATGTGACTGAAAACCCCAGGTTGCTACTTCCTTCTGAAGTGAATGCTTTTGTATTCTCATGTTTCCAAGTACTAAGAAATCCAACACTTTTGTGCAGTTGAATAAAGGGGTTTTAGTCTATGCAGTGTTTTTGCATCAGATTTTTATGTAACCGGTTTATTAAATTGTAGTACATTTACACTTTTAGAGGAAGTTGCTATTCACTCACAACGTTTTACATACTTATGTGGAATAACTGTTAACAGTAACAGTTTAAGTGTGCGTGCAGTATTGTATCAGAAGCCACAAAGTGTCTTTTTTATGTTTATTTTTCTAAAGTGTATAGCTGGATTCCTTGTAAAAAGTTATTAAAATGACATTTTATTAGTGAATTCTTACTATGTATTGGTTTTGGTTCCTACACTCTGTGCATCTAATTGCTGCTCTTACTATAAAGCTGCTCAAGATTTTCATGTGCAAGATCATTAATATCAACTAAACAGCTCCATGTGCATCAGTAAGAAGCACTTGTGTATAAATCTTGTGATTATATTCTGAAAATTTTGGATTGACGTATTGGATTTTCAAACACTGAAAGTAACTCCTGCCCTCAGCCTCTTACTAAGCACCACTATGATGCAAAGCCATCATCCTTTGGGTTCCACGTGGAATTGAGATCTGCTGTTTAGGTGAGTTAGTCTAGAAGCTTCTTTCTCACCCATCCTTGCTGTGGGAAAGGATGGACGTATAGCATCACATCATGCCGAATGTGGTGGACATAATATACCTGGGCTTTAGCAAGGCTTTTGAGACAGTCCTACATGACATTCTGATAATTAAACTGGAGAAATGTTGGCTTGCCAGAACTACCATTAAATGGTACCATTACCATTAAGTGGGGAAGAGGGAGTGTTTGCAAACGCTTTGGACCATAGAGTTAAGAGTCAGAGGGATCTTGATATATTGGAGAAGAGGGCTGTAGATGATAAAATGAAAAAAAACCAAATGCACAAATACAGAATGGGGAATAATTGGCTTGGCAGTAGCACTGCTGATAATGATATGGAAGTTGTGGTGTCAGCAAAAAAAGCAAATGCAGGTTTAGGTTGCATTAACACAGGTATAACATGCAAGTCACCAGAGGTGATAGTAACCCCTCTACTTGGCGGTGGTTAAGCTTCCACTGAAATACTGTTTCCAATTTTGGTCACCATTGCATAGGAAGGATGTAGAGAAACTGGAAAGAATCCAGAAGAGGCAAGCAACAAAGATTATCAAAGGGATGGAATGCAAGCCATATGAGCAAAGGCTGAAGGAACTGGGTATGTTTAGTTTGGAAAAGAGGAGATGTGGGGGTCGGGATGGGACATGATAGCAGTCTTCAAATACTTGAAAGACTGCCATAAAGAAGACAGAGAACAGAGAAAAGTTATCTTGCCACAGAGGGTAGGATAAGCGGCAATGGGTTCAAATTAAGCAAAACAAATTTAGATTAAATCTTAGGAAAAACTTCCTAACTGAACAGTAGGACAGTGGAACAGTCTGCCCAGGACGATTGGGGAAGTGCCTTCACTGGAGGTTTCCAAAAGAAGGCTGGATCGCCATCTGTTTTGGAAGATTTAGACCACTGATTCCCAACCTTTCCAGACTACTGTACCACTTTCAGGAGTCTGATTTATCTTGCATACTCCCAAGTTTCACCTTGCTTACAAAATCAGACACAAAAATACAGACTGTCACAGCACAGTGTCACTGAAAAGATGCTGTCTCATTTTACCATAGAATTGTAATATAAACATTGTACTTGCATTTCAGTGGGTAATACATAGAGCAATATAAACAAGGCATTGTGTGAAATTTTGAAATTGTACTAACATTGCTAGTGCTTTTTATGTAGCCTCTTGTAAAAGTAGACACAAACCGAGATGAGTTGAGAGACCCCCTGGAAGACCTTTGAGTTCCCCCAGGGCTACACCTACCACTGGGTGAGAACCACTGGTTTAGGCACAACGTATCCTGCCAGGGGGTTAAGCTAGCTGACCCTTAGCCACCCTGTCAGGCACTGATTGCAGATCATGACCTCATATACTGCCAGGAAGCATCCTCCTGCAGGTGGAGTTGTGCATGGTTTAAAACACGTGTGGGAGGCGGTGAGGCTGGAGGAAGGTGATGAGGCAGCGCCAGGGTGACCAGATGCTATAGGGACACTCCTGATTTATGGGTTTTTCCCTTCTATAGGCTCCCTTTCTGGGGGCCGGCCCCCCACCCATCGAACCTGTGCTCTGGTCATCCTACCTGGAAGCAAGTGTGATAAGCCCGGACCGAGGGGTGGAGTAAGACCCCCCTCTCCCGGGCCTGGCCCGAGCGAGGCGGGACCTTGGTCCCCCGGGGGGTGAGTGCAGCCCGTGGGCAGTTCAATGATCCACGTTACGGTCCGGAGCGTGGGGCTGCGCTGCGGGCGGGGCCCATAGGCGGCTGCGCGAGCTCGGCCCCGGGCTGCCCGGCCGGTGAACGTCCTGCCGCCCCCAGCGCCGCCCCGGGGCGGGACTCGGGCAGGAAGGACTCGCTCAGGGGCGGGGTTCGCTACGGTTCAACGGATTCCGGCCCCGCTCTGGGAGACTACGCTTCCCGGCATCCTCTCTGCTCCATGCCGCTGGCGTAGCCGCCGTCCAGGCGCGGGGCAGCCTGGGAGCTGTAGTCCCCGCCCACCCTGGTCTCGGCAAGCCCGGCCTCACCCCTCCCGGATCGCTTCCCGGAGCCCCGCCCCCGGCCCCGCCCCCTGCGCAGTGCACGCGTCTGGGGCTGCGGCAGCGGCCGCGCGGCGGGGAGCGGCCGGCGCGGCGCCTGTCTGGGCCGGGGGCTCGCGCCAGCCGGACATGGCCGCGGAGCGCGGCGGCTGCTCCCTGGAGCCGGTGCCGCTGCCGCCCGAGGTGCGCGAGAGCCTGGCCGAGCTGGAGCTGGAGCTGTCGGAGGGTGAGTCGGGGGCGCCGTGAGCTGTGGGGGGTCCGCGGGGTGCGGAGGAGCTGTGTGTGGGGGGGGGCGGGGGGGGGGGTGGGGGGGGGGGGGCGGGCTCGGCGGGGGCCGGGTGGGGGTGG